>JARBWK010000005.1:148631296-149173323 GCA_030556195.1 Anolis apletophallus | reverse complement strand
GTGCTTCTGCCCGGCCCGGTTTTCGGTCCCCCCGGGCGGATGACTGTAAACCCCCCTGCCACTGCATTGGGAGGTTTTTTTTAAATGGACCCAGCATGGCCCGGTGGGTCCGGCCCGGGCCCCCCCTGAGCCTTGGAACACCTGCACAATTGGCCAGGTTGTTGGGGTTTGGATAAATGACAACTGAAATGTTTGGGTCCCGGGAATTTGAGGAAGTTGTAGTCGTTTTTTTTTTAGTGTGGGTCTGAGTGATTGGGGGCCAGTGGGTTGGTTTAAAGGGGCGTTTCCAAAAAGTGTGGCCTAGGGCAAAAGGTTTAAACCCCGGGCCTGATGTGGGGGATCAAATGGGCTTTGAAAATGTCCTCCCTTGTCGCCCCCCCGGTGTGAGAAAAAGAGGGTAAAAGGATGAAATAATAAAATTTAAAAAAAAAATAAAATGATAAAAACAAAAATTGTTGAAACAAAATATTAAAACATGAACATAAGAAAAAACCCTTAAAAATCATTCATAGGCAATTTAAAATGTATTTTCAATTGATTGGTTCCCCCCCAGAATAGGCCTTAATTCTTTTAAATTTACCTTGTTTGGTGAAATTTGTTGGGAAAAGTTGTGTTTATATTTTACTTATTTTTAAGATTGGCATTATATTATAAAAAGATTCAAACCATAACCCCAAAAAAAACAAAGCAGAGAAACAGCTGCACTATTAGACTCTTAGAAATGGATAAATTTGTTTTTTAATTGTTGGATAATATCAACATACTCCATCTAAAAAAACCCCTAGACTTGTATAAGGGGAATTCTGTCCCCTTGAGAAATTTAAAAAAAAAGGAAGTAAAAAGATATGGAACAAGCTGCACTATCTGTATTTCCCAGACAGACAAAAAAAGGTGGCCTCTTATTTCTTTTTTCCCAAAAACCTCTGTTAGTTTTTTTAACTGGTTTTCTGAGTCCCCCCATTGAGGGGGGAAAATGGGGTACAAGTTTTAAATAAATAAATAATAAACTATCTGGGATTTTAAACCCAAACCCCTATAAATCTCTCCAAAAAAATTATTATTTGATTGTTGGGGTGTTTAACCCTTTTTTTGACCGGCACCTTTTAAAAAAAAATGGGGCCCCCCAAAAAATGACACAAAGCACCAAACACAAAAAAGAATAGGGGGGGGGTTCCTGCTGGGAGCGCTGGGAAGTCCAAAAATTTTGGGGGGGCGGGCCAGGCTGCACCATACCCCACCCCCTACCCCCAGATTCGTTCCCCTCCCAGCAGCTGCTCCAGCTCGGCAGTGCCAAGCCAGCCGTACAGAGCCAGCACTATGCTGGCTTACACTGTCCCCAAGGCTGAGCAGCTGCTGGGAGTGCCGGCTGGGGGAGGGGGCAGAGTCAGCTGCACCATTGCCCTCATTCCCCTACCCCAGATTCACCTTTCTCTCAGCTGCTCCAGCCTTCTGAGGCAGTGCCAGCCAGCCGTGCCAGAGCCAGCACAATGCTGGCTTGGCACTGTCCCCTCAAGGCTGGAGCAGCTGCTGGAGTGTCAAGTTGTGAGGGACAGAAGCTGCACCATGCCCCGCTCCCCTCCCCCCCAGCTTCAGCTCTCCAGCAGCTGCTCCAGCCTTGAAGGGACAGTGCCAGCCAGCGTGCCAGAGCCAGCACAATGCTGGCTGGCACTGTCCCTCAAGGCTGGGCAGCTGCTGAAAGGCTCAGGCCGTGGGAGGGCAGAGCCAGGCCCCGCCCCTCCCCCAGCTTCAGCTCTCTCGACAGGTCGCACCATGCCGCCCCCCTCACTAAGCTTCAGCTCTCCTACAGAGGAGGAGCATAAGCGGTGGACGGGCGTCAGTGGGTGGGGCTCCTCCACGCGGCTTCAGCGAGCGAGGGGCAAGAGTCATGGTGAGTCATGGCGGATTGAGGCTGGCTGGGAAGCGGAAGGAGGCGGCGCCCCGGTCCCTTCTTCTTTTTCGTCGCCTCTGCCCGGCCCTTCCTCCTCCCCCAAGCAGCAGGAGTTCGGCAGGAGGGGGAGGAGGGGAGCAGAGCTTTTCTCGCGCACAGCAGGAGGTCCGTCACGGCACACCAGTGTGCCATGGCACACTGGTTGAGAAAGACTGGTCTGGGGCAGTGTTTTAACCTTTTGAGTTTGCGGCACACTTTACATTTACTTTAATTAACACCACCAGCAAAATGACACAAAATGACACTCCTAACACAGTAATACATACACAGGTCCTTCTCAAAAAGAATTAGCATATAGTGCTAACATTCATTATTTTCCAATGATAAATTAAACTTTCCCTTATATTGCACACCAACTGAAATATTTCAGGCCTTTTTTTTTTGTACTTATGATTTTGGCATACAGCTCCTGAAAACCCAAAAATACTGTCTCAAAAAATTACCATATTTGGTCGGATGGAATATGGTAATTTTTTGAGATATGTATGCCAAAATCATCAGTACTAAAACAAAAAAAGACCTGAAATATTCCAGTTGGTGTGCAATGAATCGAAAATATATGAAAGTTTAATTTTTATCATTACATTATGGAAAACAATGAACGTTAACACTATATGCTAATTTTTTGAGAAGGACCTGTATGTATTACTGTGTTAGAGTGTCATTCTGTGTCATTTTGGTTGGTGGTGTGCCCCAGGATTTTGTAAATGTAAAAAGTGTGCCGCGGCTCAAAAAAGGTTGGGAAACACTGTGTTAGAGTGTCATTTTGTGTCATTTTAGTTGGTGGTGTGCAGAAAGACACAAACTTCCCACACAGAACTCCCATAACCAAGAGAAAATGCTATAAGAGTTTGGTGGGAATTGACCTTGAGATTTGGAGTTGTAGTTCACCTATATCCAGAGAGCACTGTGGACTCAAACAATGTTGGATCAGAACCAAACTTGGCATGAATACTCAATATGCCCAAATGTGAACACAGATTGAGTTTGGGAAAAATAGACCTTGACATTTGGGAGTTACAGTTTCTGAGATTTATAGTTAACACACAATCAAAGAGCATTCTGAACCCCACCAATGATAGAACTGGGCCAAACTTCCCGCACAGAACCCCCAGATGGCTCCCTTCCTGAATGGCTCTCTCCCTCTTCCACACCAGAAGGGAAGGCTCTCACTTGGTCCGCAGTTGCCTGCCTGCCTTCCTTCTTTCCTACGGATCGAAAGAAGAAGCCGATGGGCCTGGTTCAGACTGCGCCCTCACTTCCGCCTCCGTTCCCGCCCTCCCTTGATTGGAGGCTGGCTGGCTGGGAAAACGGCCAAGGAGGCGGGCGCCCTTCCCCTCCTCCTCCTCCCCCCCTCCCCTAAGCAGCAGCAGCAGGAGTTTGGCAGGAGGGGGAAAAAAGGGAGGATGAGAGGTTTTCCCGCGGCACACCAGGTGATCACTCACGGCACACTAGTGTGCCTCGGCACACTGGTTGGGAAACACTGCTCTAACACAGCAATACATATAGTTAATATGTTTTTAAATGTATTTATACACTCAGTGTGAAACCTGGGCCTGTTTCGATGAACACAACATATACAGTACCTGTATATGACTTCCTCTCACATACTTATACAGGGCTATCATGTTTTCTCTCAACCTTCTCTTCTTCAGGCTAAACATGCCCAGCTTTTCAAGCTGCTCCTCATAGGGCTTGTTCTCCAGACCCTTGTGAAATTTCACCCTGAGTGAAACTTGCTTCCAGTTAACTATGGACAGGGGCGGTCTAAGGTAATTTTAAATGGTAGGCGAACATTATTTTGGTGCCCCTCCAAAAAAACATTATTTTGCCGCCCCCCATGTAAAAAAATAGTAGTATTATATTGTATCAATGTATATACAATATATTATACCATACTCATACTATATTATATCATAATTATATTATACTACATTACAATATAATTATATAATATATTGACATTATAATATAATGTAACATTCTATTATATTATTATTATAAAATAATAAAATTATTTATTTAAATAAAATTATCCTCTACTCAGTATTTTCATTACTCCTATAAAACTCAAATAACCCAAAATAAAGTAAAATAAAATATTATATATTACTATTTTGTACAATACCACTATACTGCAATATTGTTTGTAATATTACATGTAATATAAAATATATCATCATTCTATTGTTATATTGTATTTGTATTATATTGTATGACAATATTAAACAGAACTGTATAATAATCAACAAGAAATGCAATGTAAATGCATCAAAATCAGAATATATTACCTACCACCCGTCTCATAATTCATAGGAGTCTCCCATAAGTCCAAAATTAGGATCCCAATGTAAATGTAAATAGAAAAACAGCCAAAATGTTCAAATGAGGTCGAATACAGGCAGCGCAGCCTGGGCAAACTTGGGCCCTCCCTCCTCTAGGTGTTTTGGCCTCCAACTCCCACAACTCCTCATAGCCTCAGGCCCCTCAGGTCTAGACAGAAATAGAGCCGAAGAAAGGAAGGAGGGAGAGAAGAGGTCACAGAGGGGGGAGGAGGAAAGCCCTTCATTCATTCCTTCATTTACACTTCCTTCACTGATTCTTTTCTCCTTCCCTGCAAACTCGCGCCTGCTGGAGACAAAGGGAGAGGGGGAAGCACTCCCTGCCTGCCCGATAGGGAGTGCTTTGCTTACAGGCTTCTGCGCAAGGGAGCTACTGGGCATGCGCAGAGGTTTTTGCTCAACTTCAGCTCCGGAGCAACTGCGCCTGCGTGAAAACCTCCGCGCGTGCCCAGAAGCGGCATCGGAGCGCAAAAGGCCGGGGTAAAAAAGCAGGCAGCTGCAGCACTGTCTGAGGAACATCGGCGGGGCCAGGATGGCGCCCCCTTCCCAGATGGCGCCCTAGGCGGCCGCCTACTTGGCCTATCTTGTAGGACCGCCCCTGACTATGGATGTCATGAAGCTGATATAAACAGTTCCACGGGGGGGACGGGGGACGGGGGACGGGACTCTCGAAAAATTCAGTAAAATAGTAAAAAAAAAACCCAACCATTTCCAAGCGGAGAGGCTAAATTTGTTTCTTGGAAAGCTGTGAATGCTTCAGCCTCTATATATCTATAGACTCTATACATTTCATAGATCTGTGTGGCCTCTTTCGATGCATCCCTCCTCTTTGCGCAAAAGCAGAGCACTGGGCGGAAGTGATTGAGTCGGCGTTTTCGCATTGGCTTGGATTTCTCACGAGAACAGCCAAAGCCGGAAGCTCTACGTCGGTGAATTGGGCAGTGAGCGAACCTGGGAGCACCGGGAGACTGAAGCAGCCCTGAGTGGGAGCTGGAGCCATGCTCAGTCGAGGCTCCTGAAGGCTTCCTCAAGGCAGGCCTGGCCCTGGCATTCGGCGGAGCCCTTCCTTTGCCCCGGGGAGGATCTTTGGGGAGGGAAAGAGCGAGAAAGAGCTGCTAGGAGGGGGAAGAGTGCCAATTTTCCACGGCACACCTGATGATCGCTCACGGCACACTAGGGACCTGCAATTTATTATCTTCTCTTGGCTTTTCTTCACGAACGAAGATTCAGGAAGGACTCATCCTACGCTTTCCACAAGCGCGTTGATGACTAAAAAGGCCAATCCGAGTTAGACAAGTCCGGTTGCAGAAAGCACAGCAGAAAGTCTCCTTGGGTGATGTTGTCTCCAAGTTGCGGTTCTTTCTGCATTGTCGTTTCTCTTCGAGATCCATTCGGCGTGACTTCTCGAAAGAGGCCACAGCATTGTGGATAGTGCGTCTCCACGCCTCCCAATGTGAGGCCAGGGTGGACCATTGTTGGTGATCAATCTGGCCGAGCCTGAGATGTTGTTTCAGAGAGTCCTTATATCTCTTCTTTGGGGCGCCTCTCTTGCGCTGACCCGTGGTGAGTTCACCGTAGAGTACTATCTTAGGGAAGCGGTGGTCCTCCATCCTAGAGACGTGCCCTGCCCAGCGCAGCTGTGTTCTCAATAGCATGGCCTCAACGCTGGTGATCCCTGCTTGCTGAAGGACAGCAACATTTGTCACATAGTCGATCCAGAGTATATTTAGGATTGTACGAAGAGAGCGCTGATGAAAGCGTTTGAGGAGTCGTAGGTGTTAGCAATAGGTGACCCATGTTTCAAACCCATAGAGGAGAATAGACAGTACGATAGCTCTGTACACACTGATTTTTGTGCTTTGCCTCAGGTGCTTGTTGCTCCAGACTCTTTTGTGAAGCCTTCCGAGTGCACTGTATGCCTTTGATAATCTGTGATCTATCTCTTTATCAATCATGGCATCTGAAGAGATTATGCTTCCCAGGTAGGTGAACTGCTGAACGGACTTAAGCACAGATGTGCCTATGCTGACGTGGGGATGATGGTGTTCTTCCTGTGGTGCGGGCTGGTAGAGAACTTCCATTTTCTTCAGGCTGACTTCCAGCCCAAACAGCTCTGCAGCTGTTGCAAAGCAGGATGTCAGGTGCTGCAGAGCTGCTTCTGAATGGGCGACAAGGGCAGCATCATCAGAAAAAAGGCAGCTCATGGACAAGATAGTTTAGAGTCTTAGTGCGAGCCCTCAGACGGCTTAAGTTGAACAAGCTGCCATCAGTACAATAGCGTATATATATGGCGTCTTCTTCATCGAGGTCTGCCATAGCCCTTTGGAGCATCATGCTGAAGAAGATTGTAAATAGGGTTGGTGCAAGAACACAACCTTGTTTCACTCCATTAGTTATTAGAAAGGGCTTCGAGAAAATCACCGAAGGAGACTTTCTGCTGTGCTTTCTGCAACTGAACTTGCCTATCTCAGATTGGCCTTTTAAATCATCAACGTGCTTGTCAAAAGTGTGGGATGAGTCCTTCCTAAGAATCTTGGTTCGCGAAGTAATGCCGAGAGAGAGAGAGAGATAAATTTTCCCTATTAGCTTCTCATCGTTTCCCATAATTTTATTTTCTATTTCGTTGTCTTCACTAGCAAAGCCCAGTTTTACATCTTCTTTAAATTTTTCTCTAATTTGGAGGTATGGAAACCAGTTTATTCTTTTTCTTTTTCTAATTCTTCCTTTGATTTTAATGTATATGTTATTCCATTCCAACTTATAGTTTTTTAAAATATGTTATCCATTTGTTACACTCTAATTCTCTAATCCTATAAGCCTCATTTGCTGAACCTGGGAGTATTTTGGGGTATTTTTTGTTATATAATCTATTCTGATATTTCAACCAAACCTTTATTTATTTATTTATTTATATTTATTGTCACGTTTCTATACCGCCCCTCTCAGCCCGAAGGCGACTGGGACGGTTTACACAGGCAGTCTCTGCCCTCAATACAACACAGCAACAAGTCAACCCCCCAAAAAAACATATAATAACAATTGAACAATTAGAAACATACAATTGCAGCCTCAGCGTCATGTTGAAATCAGTTTCCATTATATCGTCAGTCATTCCTTATATCCAATTAAGCCTTATATTTCATCAACAAATGCCTGCTCAAATAACCAGGTCTTGACTTTCTGCGAAACGTCAGGAGGGAGGGGGCTGATCTGATGTCTTTAGGGAGGGTGTTCCAAAGCCGAGGAGCCACCACTGAAAAGGCCCTGTCTCGTCCCCGCCAGTCACGCCTGCGAAGAAGGCGGGACCGAGAGCAGGGCCTCTCAGATGATCTTAAACATCTCGATGGTTCATAGGGAGAGATGCGTTCAGACAGGTAAGTTGGACCCAAACCGTTTAGGGCTTTAAAGGCTAAAGCCAGCACTTTGAATTGTGCCCGGTAGCAAACTGGCAGCCAGTGGAGCTGGCACAACAGAGGAGTTGTACGCTCTCTGAATGGCGCTCCTGTTCAGAGGCGGCCCCAGGGATTCCGCGACCCACGCGGCCGCGTAGAGCGCCATCGCCTGGGGGGCGCCGCCGCGCCGACTCCGCGCCCCCACCGCCGCCACACTGCCCTGCGCCGCCGCCCGCGCGTCGCAGCACCTACAGGCGCTATAGCGCCTGTAGACGCTCTGCGCACGCGCACTCTCCCCCCAAGTGCGCCTGCGCGCTGGCTCCAAAGCGGCAGGCGCGCGTGGGAGGGAGTGCGCGTGCGCAGAAGCATCTACAGGCGCTATAGCGCCTGTAGGCGCTTCTGCGCACGCGCCCTCCCCTCCAAGTGCGCCTGCGCCGCTGGCTCCAAAGCGGCAGGCGCGCGGGAGGGAGTGCGCGTGCGCAGAAGCATCTACAGGCGCTATAGCGCCTGTAGACGCTTCTGCGCATGCGCATCCCCTCCCAAGCGGCAGGCGCGTGGGAGTGCGCGTGCGCAGAGCATCTACAGGCGCTAGCGCCTGTAGGTGCTCCTGCGCACGCGCTGACGGCGGCGCAGGGCAACGCGGCGGCGGTGAGTGGCGGCGGTGAGTGGCGGCGGCGGGGGGGCGACAAATTTTTCGCTTACCCCCAAATTAGGTCGGGCCGCCCCTGCTCCTGTTATCAACCTGGCTGCTGTCCGTTGGACTAGTTGCAGCTTCCGAACAGTCTTCAAAGGCAACCCCACATAGAGAGCATTGCAGTAATCTATACGGGATGTAACCAGAGCATGGACCACCGTGGCCAAGTCAGACTTCTCAAGGTACGGGCGCAGCTGGCGCACAAGTTTTAACTGTGCAAATGCTCCCCTGGTCACCGCCGAAATCTGGGGTTCCAGGCTCAGCGATGAGTCCAGGATCACACCCAAACTGCGAACCTTTAATAGTGCTTCCCATATATAGTGGTTATTGAAGTTAGTATCCGCTTTTATTTTATTATAACAGATGTAGCCATGGAACCCAAATTTAAGGTCGTGGCCTTCCAAATTTAAGGTCGTGGCCTTCCAAATGTTTTCTAATTTAATCCAATCTTTGATCCATGAAAAGCAGCTAGCTTCAAAATATAGTCCCAAGTTTGGAATCCCCAACCCTCCTCTTTCCTTAGAGTCTTGCAACGTTTTCATGTTAATCCTTGGGTTTTTTCCCACTCCAAATAAATGTTGAGGTATCTCTCATCCAAGTCTTAAATTTTTTGATCATTTGTAATTATTAGAAGTGTCATAAATTTAAAAAAAATTGGCAGAACCATCATGTGGTAACGTTTTTTGATTGCGAAATGGTATTTGCGAGATGATGGATAGAAATCAACCACAAAAGGCATATGACTATCCCCATTTTTGCCACCTCACTTTTTCCAGAGTAGACATTCTCTACTGTCGTGTTTCTCAACCTGGAGGGGTCGCGAAGGGGTGTCAGAGGGGTCACCAAAGACCATCACAAAACACAGCATTTTCTGTTGGTCATGGGGGTTCTGTGTAGGAAGTTTGGCCCAATTCTAACTTTGGTGGGGTTCAGAATGCTCTTTGATTGTAGGTGAACTATAAATCCCAGCAACTACAACTTCCAAATGTCAAGGTCTATTTTCCCCCAAAGTCCACCAGAGTTCACATTTGGGCATGTTGATTTTCATGCCAAGTTTGGTCCAGATCCATCATTGTTTTGAGGCCACAGTGCTCTCTGGATGTAGGTGAACTACAACTCCAAAGCTCAAGGCCAATGCCCGCCAAACCCTACCAGTATTTTCTTTTTTTAAAAATAATAATATTTATTAGTTTTCACGTTTGGTTAAAAAAGAAACAACATGTAACATAAATTCAACATAGACACTACACAGTGTTACTAAACATACAGTACTAACAAACCTACAAAGACTCACAAACTAGTTACGTCACTAGACATCGAGTACTTCCAACCTTACCAACTGCCACGTACAACGTCACGCGCGTTGTAATTTAGTCAACATCTATAAATATATGTCCTGATTAACCGATGTTTGTTCTTTCACATCCTTGTATCCATAATTAGGGTAATAGTTTACACTAAATCTAAATCAATCACATTCCATATTTATCTCAGACCATCCTTCAAAATTGTTTTGTTTAAAGTAACCCACCACCTTTGACCAGTCCGTTTTTCTGTGATTGTTCAATTGATCCATTGCCTGTGTCAAGGAGTCCATCTTCATAATCTCAAAGAGTTTGGAGGCCCAATCTTGTGTGCTTGGGATCGTATCATCCTTCCATTTCTTAGCTAAGGTCATTCTTGCTGCTGTGACGCAGTAAACAAAATTTTTTTCAGTATTCATCTCTAGATTACAATCTATCAATCCCAACAGGAAAGACTCTGGCTTTAATTGGATGTCTAAATTCAGCATGTTTTTCATTATCAAGTGCACTTCCCTCCAAAATTTATGAATCTTTTCGCAATTCCACCAAAGGTGGAAAAAGCTTCCTGGCACTGTTTTGCATTTCCAACAATTCTTGTCGTAATTCTTGTTATATTTTGCAATTTTTAAGGGGGTGAGGTACCACCGATGGAATATCTTAATATTGTTCTCCTTAAGGTCGTAGGCATACGTATATTTCCAATGTTTCTTCCAGAGTCTTTCCCATTGGGTTAAGGGAATCGTATGCCCAAAATTTTGCGCCCACTTGATCATACATTTTTTAACTGTTTCTTGTTCAGTTTTTACTTCAAGAAGTTTCCCATATAATGCAGAAACTCTTTTGTCTTTTTTGACAAGTATTTTGTCCCAAAACAGTTGTTTGTCTTCGAACCCTATGATTTGGTCTTTATTAAAAGCATCTCTAATTTGAAAATAGTGGAGCCAATTCATGGACTTATCAAATTCCCTTAACTCTACCAGTATTTTCTGTTGCTCATGGGAGTTCTGTGTTCCAAGTTTGGTTCGATGTCATCATTGGTGGAGTTCAGGATGCTCTTTGATTGTGGATGAACTTCAAATCCAAGTAACTACAATTCCCAAATGACAAAATCAACCCCCCCCCTCCCCCCCACTCTCACAATTATTCAAACTTGGGTGTATCGGGTATTTGTGCCAAATTTGGTCCAGTGAATTGAAATACATCCTGCATGTCAGATAGTTACATTACACTTCATAACAGTAGCAAAATTACAGATGTAAAGTAGCAACAAAAATAACTTTATGATAAGGGGTCACCACAACATGAGGAACTGTATTAAGGGGTCGTGGCATTAGGAAGGTTGAGAAACACTGCTCTATACGGTTCTGGCCCAGCTTACTTGTCCGAACGCATCAGCCGCTACGTCCCACCTCGCAATCTAAGATCATCCGGGGAGGCCCTGCTCTCGCTCCCGCCGACTTCTCAAATGCGGCTGGTGGGGACGAGGACAGGGCCTTCTCGGTGGTGGCTCCCGCCTGTGGAATGCGCTCCCTATTGAGGTACGGTCCACCTCATCCCTCCTGGCATTCAGGAAAAAGGTAAAATCCTGGCTTTGGGACCAGGCGTTTGCACACCAGCACTAGGCAGCATGTTAGATGGGAATTTTAATGGAAATGGATGAAGAGGGTCAATGTTTTTATGGATTGAATATTGTTTTAACTTGGAATGACTGTGTATGATGCTGTTGAAACTGTATTTTAATGTATCTTAATGTATTTTAATTGTTGTGGGGTTTTGGGGTTTTATGCTGTTGTGATGTGGGCATCGAATTGTGCCGTACTGTAAGCTGCTCTGAGTCCCCCCTCGGGGGTTGAGAAGAGCGGGGTAAAATCCTGAAATAATAATAATAATATTTGCCTGCATTTCCATTAAAGACTATGTTTTGCCTTTGGAGACCTGTGTGGTTGGCATTTGTCCTTTCATCAGCTGATAAAGAATTCTTCTCTCGGTCCGTGCGTGCTTCCGGTTTGGGTGAGAACTGAATTGGGTCTTGGTGGGATTTATAGTTTGGGAAAATCACCCAGATTTGGGCCTTGATCCCCTTGGTTTAGGGTGGCCTGGGCTCGGTCCCCCTAAGGGAAGGGTCCCCTATATCTCCATTGTTCGGCAACAATATGAGGAAGAAAGGATGAAACATAAAGCAAATTAAAAGGTGTTTATATGGGAAATTGTGTTAACATGCTAATTTCAGCAGCCATGAAGAAAACATTCTAAAAATTCTAAAGGCTTGCATGCCATCTGGAGAGATTTAGAAAAGAAACAACTTTCTAATGGAAGAGGTGTTGAAGAATAAGACCTGACATCAAAGAAAATGACATTTGCAATGCTTGGATGAGAGGCTCACACAGATACCAAATTCTTTTTAAAAATGTAATTAACCCAAGTGGCCTAATTGCTCAGGTATGCAGATGGGGATTTTGAGTTCACATTGTACGCATGATGAATGAAGAGAGCAATGTGAATTTTCTAAGCTAGTGAAGCGTTTTCACACCCATCAGTTCAAGCACATATTTTATCCTGAGTCAAGGACAGTAGAAAGTCCTCTTGGATTCAGCTGAAATTCCTGAGGAAACACTAATAAGCTCAAACTGTGCATCTTTTATTGGAGCTTCTTTTAGGTCTAAAACAGATAAACCCATAAGGAACCTTTTGCCATAGTTCCTTGTTGCCACAGTTCACAGGTGTCACTTATAAGAACATAAGAACATAAGAAGAGCCATGCTGAATCGGACCTCAGCCCATCTAGTCCAGCATTCTGTATCACACAGTGGCCCACCAGTTGTACACGGGGATCTCGAGCAGAAGGGAGGGCAAAACCCTGACCTGCTCCCGACCCCCCACAACCAGTACCCAGGGAAATCCTGCCTACCTCAACTCCGAGGTGGCACTTGAATGTCCTTTTCAGTAACTACCGATACACTTGGTATCCATGAATCTGTCTAATCCTGCCTTGAAGTTGTTCAGGCTGACAGCTGTCACAACCTCTTCTGGAAGTGAGTTCCATAACCCAATGACCCTCTGGGTGAAGAAATATTTCCCTTTATTAGTCCTAATTTTCCTACCTTGGAGCTTCAGGGAGTGCCCTCTAGTCCTAGTGTTTTGTGACAAAGAAAATAATTTTTCTTTATTCACCTTTTCTATCCCATGCATGATTTTATACAGTTCGATCAAGTCACCTCTTAAACGCCGTCTTTCAAGGCTGAAAAGACCAAGGCGTTGCAACCTGATTTCATAAGGGAGTTGCTCCATCCCTTGGATCATTCTTGTTGCCCTTTTCTGTACTTTTTTCAGTTCCGTTATATCCCTCTTAAGGTGCGGAGACCAGAATTGTACACAGTACTCCAAATGTGGCCTTACCATAGATTTGTAGAGAGGTAATACAACATTTGCTGACCTATTTTCGATTCCCTTCCTGATCATGCCAAGCATAGAATTTGCTTTTTCACTGCTGCTGCGCACTGGGTTGACATCTTCATTGAGCTGTCCACCAAAACCCCAAGATCCCTTTCCTGGTTTGTCTCGGAAAGCTTTGACCCCATCAATTGGTAGGTGTAGTTGGGGTTCTTTGCCCCGATGTGCATGACTTTACACTTGTTTAGGTTAAAATGCATTTGCCACTTCGTTGCCCATTGACTCAATTTCGAGAGATCTTTCTGGAGCTCTTTACAATCAGTTTCATTTTTAACTACCCTGAACAATTTAGTGTCGTCTGCAAACTTTGCTACCTCAGAATTCACTCCTACATCCAGATCATTAATGAATAAATTAAAAAGTAACGGACCCAAAACTGAACCTTGGGGTACGCCACTTCTCACCTCTTTCCACCCAGAGAAGTGTCCATTTATTACCACCCTTTGTTTCCTACAGTTTAGCCAGGTTCCAATCCAGGACAAGACCTGTCCTCTGATTCCATGGCTGAAGAGCTTATTTAGGAGCCTTTGGTGAAGGACTTTGTCAAAAGCCTTTTGAAAGTCAAGGTAAACAATATCAATCAATCAACTTATTTTCACCGAGGGCCACATCAGACTTATGGTTGCCTTCAAAGAGCTATTTGTAATTGTAAAACTACATAACTGTAACTATTAGGCGTGTTTCCAATTATTGTATACATCTGATTATTGGAAGTTTCTCTCGGAATTGAAGCGATATCGAGAGCAGCGCCCCAACCAGGAAGTGGATTCGCCACTCCGAGAGCTTCGTTGCCATTCTCGGAAAGGTCTCGGATGTAATTTTGGCCCTTTCTTGCTTCCTCTCCTCATTGGCTGATGGTAATCCAGATTGGACACGGGATAACACCCCTCCCCAGCAGATCCGTGGGAAACACGGCTTTTTCACAGATCTGCTGGGGAGGGGTGTTATCCCTGGAAGTAACCTAAGCACAAAAAGCCACTGTTTACTAGAAAGCCACTGACAAACAGCTGGGGAAAAACACCAAAAAGAATGACTAGGGGCTCTAGCTAAATGATCTAATGTAATATAAATCCAGACATCATATTTCAACAATTAATCATCTATATTGAAGAGAAATGTATATACTCAACAACAACACAATTTATTGATTAGCCAAAAGCCATATCAAATACACACAGAGTACAGTCACAACGCAATAATTCTAAAAACAATCTGAGGAGAATTCTAGACCAGGGCTGTCCAACTGGCGGCCCAGGGGCCGCATACGGCCCCCAGCCCTTTCCCTCCGGCCCCCTAAGCTTTTTAATAAAAAATAAAAATGGAAAAATAAAATAAATAATAATTTTTTAAAAAAAATACCTACTTCCGGGTTCGGAGCAAGTATCGCAAGAATACGCAATCCACCCGGGATTTCGCTGTTAACGCGAGATCACGCCGGCATTGACAGCGAAATCCCATGTGGATTGCCTATTCTCGCGATACTCTTCGGCTACTCTACTACTGGATCGCTGAGGCCCACAGACGCGATTAGGACCTTCTTCGACTCAGTCGGTCGTCGCCTCTCTCGTCGTCCGGGTACTCCTGGATCCTGCGCGTTTGGAAAAGGTAGGCCGAAGCAGGGGGTTCCTCAGGGGGCTCCTCATTCCCTCCCCCCATCTCCCCTCATGTATTAAATATAAAATTAAATATATTTAAAGATGAAATAAGGGGAGATGGGATACATTAAGGGGGGAGGGAGGATGGAATTAAATATATTTAATATTAAATTAAAATAAGGGGGAGGGGAGGATGGAATTAAATATATTTAATATTACATTAAAATAAGGGGAGAGGGGAGGATGGAATTAAATATATTTAATATTAAATTAAAATAAGGGGAGAGGGGAGGATGGAATTAAATATATTTAATATTAAATTAAAATAAGGGGGAGGGAGGATGGAATTAAATATATGTAATATTAAATTAAAATAAGGGGAGGGGAGGATGGAATTAAATATATTTAATATTAAATTAAAATAATTTAATATCTTATCCCTGCATTTTATCTCAGTAAAAGATTATATTTGACTATGGATGCCCCTTTTGAATGCCCACCCTGCATTTTATCTCAGTAAAAGATTATATTTGACTGTATGCATGCAGGGGTGGGGGCGGAGCCGGGGGAGAGGGCGGAGCCAGGGGAGGGGGCGGGGGCAGATCCTACGGCCCCCCAGGTCATCAGTGACCGGAATTCAGGCCCCTGGGTCGGTAGAAGTTGGACAGCCCTGTTCTAGACCATTACATCAGTTAGACCCCCTTTTTGCCCAGCAGGAGGGAATCTAAGGTAGGTGATAACAATTCACAGGTCCTCATCTCCAACACAATTAATTCCAATTGCATCTATGTAATCAGATCTTAGTTTCATAGCTTTACAGAGAAAACGTGCAGTAGCATCTGTTATCAGCTTGTTGGAGCCGGCCAGCAGAAGTGAGACTTTTGCTAGAGGGTCCCAATGATTTTTTCCCCACAAGAAATATCTCTAGCAGTTGTTTTCTCTCTTTTTGATAGATTTTGCAATAGAGCAGAAGATGAGTTAGATCTTCGATCTCAGGGGCACCACAAATACAGATATGCTCTTCATAGGGAATTTTCTTAAACCTCCCATATCTCACCATTGAATCTAATTGCTCAAACCTGGCTCTAGTGAAAAATTTTCTTAGGTGGTGTAGCCTTCCTTGCTGTAAGTAAGTGGTTAATTGGAAGGATTTCTTAAAACCACTCAACCATCTCAGGGAAACAGTAGAACCCAAGGAGTCTATATCGGTTTGGGCCGCAATGTCATTAACACAATTACATAATAATAACATAAAGGTTAGCCTACCTTCCCAAACGCGCAGGATCCAGGAGTAGCCGGACCACGAGCAGAGGCAATGACAGACCGAGGCAGCAGCCGAGAAGGTCCAAATCGCGTCTGCGTGGGCCGCAGGGATTAAGTAGCCGAGATTTCGGCAACAGGAGTATCGCGAGACTACGGAAGCCACACGGGCTTTCGGCTCTCACGCAGGCGTGATCTCACGTTGAGAGCGAAATCCGTGTACTCCGTAATCTCGATATACTGCCCGGAACCCAGAAGTGGGTAATTTTTAAAATATTATTATTTAATTTATTTAGATAGGTGAACTGGGAATATTACCTGAATGCCTCACCTTCTGATGTAATCAAACAAATGGTCAGCCCCCGATTTATAAAAACTGCTAGATTGTTCCACAAACATAATTTTGGGAGGCGAGACTCAATAATGTGATGCTCAAAATGTAAAACATTCAAAGCAATGATAATAATATACACAATGCAATATAGGACAAAACGTTATAGAATCCATCCAATGCACCAAACGTATCATCTAAAGGGAATGACTACTAGGGGCTCTAGCTAAATGATCTAATGTAATATAAATCCATTATATCCTCCAGAATTAAATCAAACACATTGCTGCCCTGATGAAGTTCCGACTGTAGGAATGATCACGCATTCCGATAGGCTTTGGGAATACATCCGAATTTCGGAATACATCTGATTTAATTCCGATGACATCGCAGTAAAAATCGGAAGTGATTCACATCCGAAACCAAAACAAAATCAACATCCGAACATGTGACTTCCGATATGCATTTTTGCGTTTGGAAACAGGCCTAGTGACTATGTTGCCCTGCATTGAAAGCTTTGTGGGCCATATAAAATGATGTGGTGGGCCAGATACGGCCCATGGGCCATGTGTTTGACACATGTGCCACAGTTTATGGCTGGGACTTAGCAGAGCTGTAACACCAATGTAGAAGGTGCCATCCTAACTAAATACAGAATTAAAGGCTAAATCCAGTTATCAGTAGAGTAGACACACTGCATCAATGAAAGCTTGCATTGAGAAGTTCCATTGATAGCTTCCATTCCATTTCAGTAGTACTTCCAAGAAACCTTGTACTAGTACAGAAACCCCTGAGGCTGCAACCATGTAGTACTGTGTTGTGTGAACATCTTATTCAAGTAAACACATTGGATAGGGCAGTGTTTCCCAACCAGTGTGCCGCGGCACATGGGTGTGTGCCGTGAGCGATCATCAGGTGTGCCGTGGGAAATTGGAACCTCCAATAGCCTTTCTTCCCCCTCCTGCCAAACACTTTTTCTTCTCCACTCGGGCTCCCTTCTTCCCAGCCTCGCTCTGCTCGCTTTGCTCACACTGCCGCTTCTCCCAAGGGGGGAGGGAGGAAGAAGTGACCTGTGCGGGTGCTACTGCGCAGACTCGCCCCACGTCTCCCTCCCTCCCCTCCTGAACACACGGCAGCGTGAGCAAAGCAAGGCAAATATCTGGATATAGGTGAACTACAACTCCAAAACTCAAGGTCAATACCCACCAAAATCTTATCGTATTTTCTCTTGGTTATGGGAGTTCTCTGTGGGAAGTTTGATTCCATTCCATCATTGGTGGAGTTCAGTGTGCTCTTTGATTGCGGGTGAACTATAACTCCCAGCTATTGAGCAACACCTTTGTGTGTGTCTTTCTGCCATTTCTGCCAGGATATCTATGTTGTGTTCATCGAAACAGGCCCAGGTTTCACACTGAGTGTATAAATACATTTAAAAACATATTAACTATATGTATTACTGTGTTAGAGTGTCATTTTGTGTCATTTTGGTTGGTGGTGTGCCCCAGGATTTTGTGAATGTAGAAAATGTGCCGCGGCTCAAAAAAGGTTTAAAAACACTGGGATAGGAGATTATGCGAGCTGTAGTTCAAACAATAATTTTTCCAAGTTCTGGGTGCATTCAGAACATTGTTCTCTGACATGATACCCACAAAAGCGTATTTTCTTCCTGATCTTAGAAGCTGTATGTACAAGAATATAATGTTGCCAAGGTCTGATAGATGGGAAGATTAAAGGAGCTAAGACTTGTCTCCGTGGAGTTATAAAAAGATTAGCGATACACACTGGAACTGACGATTGTTGTAGGTTTTTCTTAAAGGACATTATGCTAATACTGATCTAAAGAAGATGTCCCAAGCTTTCAAAGATTATGTGAGGAAGTAACGTCAAAGCTCCATATCAGGATGAAAATAATGTAAATGAGATTATTTTTTAAACAATGTACTTCAATTCGGGGTACAATCACAATTTCTTTTTGAATATCAAAAAGGAAAGAAATGTCTGCCACCACCTTATACTTAAGTAACTTTTGGAACTGATGACAAGGATGGCATAAATGCATGGATATCAATATCCCTTGAAAAGCATACACTTGAACAGGGGTGCTCATTAGGTAGATCGCGATCTACTGGTAGATTGCGTAGGGGTGTCCTGGTAGATCGCAGGCAGGGCGGGAGGAAGGCTCAGTCCCGCCCCGCAGGCTCCCGACGCCACCCAGGTGCAGAAAGAGGTTGGACTGGATGGCCCTTGGAGATCTCCTCCTATTCTAGGAACCCGTTGTTGTTGTTGTTGTTGTTGTTGTTATCAGAGGCTGAATGGCCATCTGTGAGGAATGCTTTGATTGTGTTTTTCCCTTATGACAGAAGGAGGTTGGACTGGATGGTCCTTCTACTCTAGGAACCTATTGTTGTTGTTGTTACTACTATTAGTAGTAGTAGTAGCAGAGCCTGAATGGATATTATCATCATCATTATTATGAATAAATGCAGGGGCTTATTATACTCACATTTAGTTGAATTCAGTCTTAAATATATATTATATGGCTCTCACTGAAATAAATTCCCAAATATTTTGCTTTTATGGTTCTCTGAGTAGTGGGTAGGTAGATCATTTGGACTTAGTTGTTTTATAAATAGCTTGCATGCTGAAAAAGTGAGCACCCCTGGTGTAGGGCGCCCTGGTAGATCGCAGGCAGGGTGGAAGGAAGGCTCAGTCCCGCCCCGCAGGCTCCCGACGCTGCTCAGGTGCAGAAGGAGGTTGGACTGGATGGCCCTTGGAGATCTCCTCCTATTCTAGGAACCCATTGTTGTTGTTGTTGTTGTTGTTATCAGAGGCTGAATGGCCATCTGTGATGAATGCTTTGATTGTGTTTCTCCCTTATGACAGAAGGAGGTTGGACTGGATGGCCCTTCTACTCTAGGAACCTATTGTTGTTGTTACTACTATTATTATTAGTAGTAGTAGCAGCAGAGGCTGAATGGATATTATCATCATCATTATTATGAATAAATTCAGGGGCTTATTATACTCACATTTAGTTGAATTCAGTCTTAAAATATATTATATGGCTCTCACTGAAATAAATTCCCAAATATTTTGCTTTTATGGTTCTCTGAGTAGTGGGTAGGTAGATCATTTGGACTTAGTTGTTTTATAAATAGCTTGCATGCTGAAAAAGTGTGAGCACCCCTGGTGTAGGGCGCCCTGGTAGATCGCAGGCAGGGTGGAAGGAAGGCTCAGTCCCGCCCCGCAGGCTCCCGACGCTGCCCAGGTGCAGAAGGGGGTTGGACTGGATGGCCCTTGGAGATCTCCTCCTATTCTAGGAACCCATTGTTGTTGTTGTTGTTGTTGTTTTTATCAGAGGCTGAATGGCCATCTGTGATGAATGCTTTGATTGTGTTTCTCCCTTATGACAGAAGGAGGTTGGACTGGATGGCCCTTCTACTCTAGGAAACCTATTGTTGTTGTTGTTACTATTATTATTATTAGTAGTAGTAGTAGTAGCAGAGGCTGAATGAATGTTATCATCATTATTATTATGAATAAATTTAGGGGTTTATTATACTCACATTTATTTGAATTGAGTCTTAAAATATATTATATGGCTCTCACTGAAATACATTTCCAAATATTTTGCTTTTACGGCTCTCTGAGTAGTGGGTAGATCATTTTGACTTGGTTGTTTTATAAGTAGCTCGCATGCTGAAAAAGTGTGAGCACCCCTGCACTTGTAGTTAAGGGTCTTCAAGTCACTTATGATGACTCTGGGATATGGTTTCTTTGCAAGATTTATCCAGAGTAAGCCTGGCATTGTCTTCCTCTCACGCTGAAAATGTGTGACTGGGTTTCCATGGCTGAGCAGGGATTTGAACACTGGTCTCCCAGAGATCAAGTCCAACACTCAAATTACTACACATTGGCTCTATATGAAGGAGTATAGTGATTTAACAGGTTACCATACTGGCCTTAATGAAAGAGCCCAGCATTTCCTGTAGCAACCTGATCATTATGATGTTTCTCTTGACATTAATGTCCATAATAAACAGCTCTTTGGAGCAGGGGTTTTTCCAGAGAGTCTGAAGGAGGCAATAGTTCGTCCTCTCCTGAAGAAGTCGGGCTTGGATCCATCGATTCCATCGAACTATTGTCCAGTTTCAAATCTCCCGTTCCTGGGTAAGATGATCGAATGAGCAGTGGTGGGTCAACTTCAAGAGTTCTTAGATGACACAAACAGACTGGACCCTTTTCAATCCGGTTTCCGCCCTGGCCATGGAACGGAGACCGTCTTGGTGGCCATCTCTGATGACATCCGTTGCCAACTCGACCGGGATGGATCGGTGCTGCTGGTGCTTCTTGATCTCACCGCAGCATTCGACACTGTGGACCATGGCCTGCTAACACAACGTCTAGCCGCTATTGGAGTCCAAGGGGTGGCCCTTAAATGGTTTGAGTCATTCCTCAGGGGTCATAGCCAATGGGTAGAATGGGAGGGCCAGGTATCCGAGACGTCCCCTCTCCAGTGCGGAGTACCACAAGGAGCTATCCTCTCCCCAGTATTATTTAACATCTACTGTATGTACAACCACTGACCGAGTTGGTGAGGAACTTCGGCTTAGAATGTTACCAGTACGCCGCCGACACCCAGCTCCTTTTGCACCTAGAACCTGGGAGAACAACCATTCCTGATAACTTCTCCTTGTGCTTGGGAGCTGTGATAGGCTGGCTGGGCATGAGTAGACTCAAGGTGAACCCGGCCAAAACTGAAATCTTATGGTGAATCCTTAGCCCCATCTGCTATGGTGAAGAGCCTCGGTGTCTTGCTGGATTCCCAGTTGACGATGGAAGCTCAGATTTCCACTATCAGTAAGCAGGCCTTTTTCCACCTCTGCCAAGCGAGGCAGCTGACTTATTACCTTCCAACAGAGGCCCTTGCAATGGTAATCCACGCCACAGTTACCTCGAGGCTGGGTTACTGTAATGCAATGTACGCTGGTAGTCCTCTTTCAGTGACACGGAAGATCCAAGTGGATCAAAACGCAGCTGACAGATTACTTACTCGGACACCAATGAGACATCACATAGCTCCAGTGTTGCAACACCTCCATTGGCTCCCAATTGAACATCGGGCTTCCTATAAGACACTGGTTCTGACTTTCAGGGCCATCCATGGTCAAGGCCCTAAATACCTCAGAGACCGTCTCTCATATACTTGTCATCGGAGACCACCAAGATCAGCTTAAGAAAACCTCTTGTTTGTTCCCGGTCCTAGGGAGGCACGCCTAGACTCCACGTTCTTGTTTGATTTTGTGATATCTTTGAAGTGAACATTAAACCTTGAATATCTTCCAAGAAACGAGGTGCAAGGCCTTCTCGGTTCTTGCCCCAACCGTGTGGAATTCCTTACCTCCATACAATAGAGCTATACCTGATTTTCTGTCTTTCTCTCAAGCTCTCAAAACTTTTAATTTGTGATTTATCGTTGATATGTTTGCTGTTTTATTGCTGTGTAAGTTGCTCAGTGCACTCCGGTGGAGCGCGACTCATCAAATAATAAATTGAAATGAAATGAAATGACGTTTAGCTGGGGGAAAAACGCTTCCCCAAAATTTCCACTTATTGGTTCTTACTCTACCTCTTCTATCGTATCTGTGAGATGCTGTCAAACATATGAAAATGACTACCTTCATCCTTTAATATTTTTCTCCATGCTAACACCAAGAACTTAAGAAGACTATTGCATTTTTCGACTTGCTATAGCTGTATTAGGAAATATAAGGACTAACTATATTCAAAACATAAAATATTTGCCAGTGTGCAAGACATTCCAAAGCAAAAGGAGTTGGGTGTTCTCAGAAAACGTCGTGGGAGTAAGCAGAGAAGGGTTTCTTGGAAGGTATTCAAGGTTTAATGTTCACTTCAAATATATCACAATTCAAAATAGAAGAGTAAGTGGAATGGATGCTGTTGTAAATCACAGGTCACACTTTCAGCCAAAAAAGTCCCAGGAGTTCATATATCAATGTAAATCACTAGTAGTATGCAAACAAATGGTGCGGGACAGGCGGAAAGGAAATGGGTCAACGGTCAACTACAGGCCTCGCCCGTTCGCCTAATTAGGCTTCTTCCGGACCCCAAAGTAAACAAAATATAGTGCACAGTGACCATTCCACTGGTCAAAGGGTTCTAAAACAAAGGCAATAAAAATGACATTTAGCAATCTGGTATACATTATAAATTCATGAAACCCATAGAGAACAACCCAAGAGTACATAGGTTGAGCGAAAGGTACATACCAATATTATATTAAGATTATATTCATCCTGAAGGAGGTGGACACCTTAATATAATATTGGTATGTACCTTTCGCTCAACCTATGTACTCTTGGGTTGTTCTCTATGGGTTTCGTGAATTCTATAATGTATACCAGATTGCTAAATGTCATTTTTATTGCCTTTGTTTTAGAACCCTTGGACCAGTGGAATGGTCACTGTGCACTATATTTTGTTTACTTTGGGGTCCGGAAGAAGCCTAATTAGGCGAAACGGCGAGGCCTGTAGTTGACCGTTGACCCATTTCCTTTCCGCCTGTCCCGCACCATTTGTTTGCATACTACTAGTGATTTACCCATTGATATATGAACTCCTGGGACTTTTTTGGCTGGAAGGTGTGTGACAGTGTGCAAGACATTGACACTTGGGTTGTCCAAGATGCCTCATCAGTCTGTTTGCTTCACTACTTTCGATGTTTGAACATAATGAAAGACTCTGAGGATCCCTGCCATAGATTCAGGAGAAACATCAGGAGAAAATACTCATCATCATCATCATCAGTTTCTCACTTCTTAATCACCCTCCTTTAAAATGCTCCAGGTGATTTACATAAAACAATTGCATTAAAAAAATACACAATACCAAATAGACTGCATTAAACATTAAAAGCTCTACTAAAAAGGCAGGTCTTGAGTGCCTGAGCAAAGAGTCACAAGTCACGCATGGCCCTCAAGTGGGGAGGGCCACTTGGTCAGAAAGGGAAAATCAGTGAAGACAAGGAGATTGCTGAGCGGCTAAATGACTTCTTTGCCTCCGTTTTCACACAGGAGGACAGACAACATATGCCTGCAGCTGAGTCAGTTTTTTCAGGGAGGGAATTAGAAGAATTAAAACAGATAGAGATAAATAAGAAGGATGTTCTCACATGCCTTACTAAACTAAATGTCAACAAATCACCAGGTCCAGACGGCATCCACCCCAGAGTTCTTAAGGGACTCAAGTGTGAAATTGCTGAACTTCTAGCTAAGATATATAACCTTTCTCTAAGATCAGGCACTGTACCCGAGGACTGGAGGGAGGCAAATGTAACACCGATCTTCAAGAAAGGATCCAGAGGTGATCCAGGAAATTATAGACCAGTCAGTTTAACCTCAGTTCCAGGCAAAGTGATGGAAACCATTATTAAAGAAAAAATTACTAGGCACATAGAAGAACAGGCATTGCTGAAAGAAAATCAACATGGTTTCTGCAAAGGCAAATCATGTCTTACTAACTTGTTAGAATTCTTTGAGGGTGTAAATAAACACATAGATAAAGGGGACCCAATTGATGTTGTTTACCTTGACTTTCAAAAGGCTTTTGACGAAGTCCCTCACCAAAGGCTCCTAAATAAGCTCTTCAGCCATGGAATCAGGGGACAGGTCTTGTCCTGGATTGGAACCTGGCTAAACTGTAGGAAACAAAGGGTGGTAATAAATGGACACTTCTCTGGATGGAAAGAGGTGAGAAGTGGCGTACCCCAAGGTTCAGTTTTGGGTCCGTTACTTTTTAATTTATTCATTAATGATCTGGATGTAGGAGTGAATTCTGAGGTAGCAAAGTTTGCAGACGACACTAAATTGTTCAGGTAGTTAAAAATGAAACTGATTGTAAAGAGCTCCAGAAAGATCTCTCGAAATTGAGTGAATGGACAACAAAGTGGCAAATGCATTTTAACCTAAACAAGTGTAAAGTCATGCACATCGGGGCAAAGAACCCCAACTACACCTACCAATTGATGGGGTCAAAGCTTTCCGAGACAAACCAGGAAAGGGATCTTGGGGTTTTGGTGGACAGCTCAATGAAGATGTCAACCCAGTGCGCAGCAGCAATGAAAAAAGCAAATTCTATGCTAGGCATGATCAGAAAGGGAATCGAAAATAGGTCAGCAAATGTTGTATTACCTCTCTACAAATCGATGGTAAGGCCACATTTGGAGTACTGTGTACAATTCTGGTCTCCGCACCTTAAGAAGGATATAACGGAACTGGAAAAGGTACAGAAAAGGGCAACAAGAATGATCCAAGGGATGGAGCGGCTCCCTTATGAAATCAGGTTGCAACGCCTTGGTCTTTTCAGCCTTGAAAGACGGCGTTTAAGAGGTGACTTGATCGAAGTGTATAAAATCATGCATGGGATAGAAAAGGTGAATAAAGAAAAATATTTTCTTTGTCACAAAACACTAGGACTAGAGGGCACTCCCTGAAGCTCCAAGGTAGGAAAATTAGGACTAATAAAGGGAAATATTTCTTCACCCAGAGGGTCATTGGGTTATGGAATTTACTTCCAGAAGAGGTTGTGACAGCTGTCAGCCTGAACAACTTCAAGGCAGGATTAGACAATATCGGTAGTTACTGAAAAGGACATTCAAGTGCCACCTCGGAGTTGGTTGAGGTAGGCAGGATTTCCCTGAGTACTGGTTGTGGGGGGTCGGGAGCAGGTTAGGGTTTTGCCCTCCCTTCTGCTCGAGATCCCCGTGTACAACTGGTGGGCCACTGTGTGATACAGAATGCTGGACTAGATGGGCTGAGGTCCGATTCAGCATGGCTCTTCTTATGTTCTTATGTTCTTATGTTCCACAAGACAGGGGCGGAGATGGAGAAGGCCCTATGTCTTGTGCTCTCGAGACGTACTTCCCTGGGGCCTGGAACATACAGTAAGTTTAGTTGGAGGAGTCGTGGCGACCACTGGCGGCGAAGAGGAGAGAGGTGGTCTCTAAGATATGCTGGCCCCTGACCGTAAAGCGCCTTAAAGGTCAGAACCGACAACTTAAACAGGGCCCGGAATTCCGTTGGAAGCCAGAGTTGGAGTTATGTGGCATCTCAAAGGTGTTTTTGCAAGTAGCCTGGCAGCCACATTCTGAATAATGCGGATCCTCCGAGTAGTCGAGAGGGGAAGGCCTACATACAAGGCGTTACAATAATCCAGTCTAGATGTAACCGTCGCATGGATGATTGTAGCCAAGGCTTCCTCTGAGAGGTAAGGTGCCAGCTGTCTTGCCTACCGGAGATGGAAAAAGGCCTGCTTACTAACATTAGCGATCTGGGCCTCCTTAGTCAACTGTGAATCCAGAACAACACCCAAGCTCTTGACAGTAGAAGATGGATGAAGGGGGGCACCATCGAAGTTGGGCAGGGAGGGCGCCACTCCAAGCGAGCGGCCAGGCCACAAAATCTAGTAGGATTCACCTTCAACCTACTGGCACGCAGCTATCTTGATACAGCCTCAAGACATAAGGTGAAATTGTCTGGTATTGAGGTGACTCCAGGCTCCAGCCGTAAAAGCAGCTGGGTATCATCTGCATATTGGTGGCACTCCAGACCAAAGCTCCGCACAAGGCTGGCAAGAGGTCTCACGTAGACGTTGAAGAGGAGGAGAGAGATAATTGCTCCCTGAGGCACCCCACATGAGAGGGCAGATCTGTCAGAGGTTCGAGCTAGGTACTCGACACATTGAGACCGGCCTCGAAAAAATGTGTCAAACCAACTGAGGGCCCGACCACGTACTCCCGCCATGGCAAGTCGATGGATCAGCAGGTCATGGTCGACAGTGTCGAATGCAGCCGTAAGATTCAAGAGTATCAGGAGTGCTGACCCCCCTCTATCAAGCTGACAACAAAGTAATAGCCACCAGAACCGTCTTTGTCCCATGGCCTGGGCAAAAGCCGAGTGAAAGCCGGATTGAAAAGGATCCAGGCCAGCGGTATCATCTGGCTGTATACCAGGGGCGGACCAAGTTGTTCCCGGGGGGTACGCGGAAAAAAAATGCGCCCCCCCCCAGTGTGCATGCACCAATCTGCGCGCACAATGGCTCCAGAGCGCGCCTCCCTCTTTGGCGGCCAGTGCGCATGCGTCAATCTGCGCACGCGCACTGGCTCCAAAGCGGGAGCCAGTACGCATGCACAAACCTTTTCGTGCATGCGCAAAAACCTCTGCGCATGCGGAAGCGTGGTCGGAGCGCCCCATGGCGGCGGCTGCGGGGGCCGGCCGTGGAGGCCTGGCGCCCAGGGCTGCCACTGCAGGTGGTGGGGAGCCGGCAAGCGCCTCCTGGGTGACGCCACATGGTGACATGTCGCCCTACGCGCTGTCCGCCTAATGGACGAACTGGCCCTGCTGTATACTGGAGAATACAGCCCAAAAAACTCACAGCAACCCGTAATGAAAGACTGTTCAAATCTGGAAGAATTTGGAGTTTGAATGAACCCTCCACCGCACCTCCTGCAGCCCAGCATGAACCTTCAAGGAAGGGAGGGGGGAGGGAAGGAAGGAAGGAAGGAAGGAAGGAAGGAAGGAAGGAAGGAAGGAAGGAAGGAAGGAAGGGAGCTCCCATCAGTGGCAGTGAGGTTATCTTCCACACAGACAGGGCATTTAACAGAAATAGAGTGGATACTTAGGTGAAAACTGTAGATTTGTCTCCCCATTCGTTTTTTGTCACATGCTTGGCACATTGCTTTCTATGAAGATTGCATTCTTGTTTGCCACTAACCCAACGGATTGCTCTGAACAACAAACAGAGCTCACAACAGAGCTCACAACATTTCTTTGTCTTGCTCTTCTCAACTTCCTCTCTGCTACAAGCATTACCGTGCTAGTGGGCCAATCTGTCTCTGCTACTATATTTAGTTTGTGTTTCTGGGAACAACCATCATGTCTGGTTTTCTAAGTGGCATTTCATGCTAATGAGATAGAGCTAAATCTAGCTTTTTAACAACACAAAATTCAGAAAGGGACATAATATTTCAGGGCCATCTGGGTGTATCATACAATTCTGTTTGTCCATATAAATAAGTGATTAAAGATTGTGGCTATTTATAGATAAACAATAGTATTAACAGAATCGGCCCAAAACACTTTGTTTCTTGAAGGCATCTCTTCCATTTCCACTTACATCCCTCCCTTTTTCCCTACAGAGGGTAAGTGAACGAGCAACTGAATCATTGCGTGTGCAAGCGTGACACACCTTGCGCCAAGAACAACATGCAGACACAATTGGTTGGATAAAAATGGCCACAACTCACTTTATTGAAAACAGGAACATAGGGTTGGCGGCCACACATGGATCCTGGATCCAGGTCGCACAGCCCCCACGAAAGTCCATAGGTGTTTGCAAGCCTGGGGTGCGAGCGGCCCAATGCCTATCCACGGAAACTCAGCACCCCAGGGGGCCTGGGCGTTATCCCCTAACAACCAAGGGGCGATAAGCCAGCCTGATCCAGGGGCCATGCCACATGCCACACGCCAAACACTGAGTTGCGACAAAGAACATAACAAAACGTAAAACCATGAACAGAGCAACAATAAAGTGCAGAGAAACAAAAGGCACCAGCAAGCAATGCAATGAGTAGGGAGGGTGGGAGGAAAAACAAGACTGCCTCCGCACGTGGCGAGGGCAGCCTTAAGTAAGCTGCCCAGGTGGATGTGTGGGCCGGCCGGAAGCAGGGAGAGGGCGGGGCGGAGCCAGCCCCCTCATTGGCCAGCCGACTTGTGGCAGGAAGCCTTCCCGCCACACAAGACTGCCTCCGCACGTGGCGAGGCAGTCCCCGGGCAGCCATAAGTAAGCTGCCCGGGCGGATGTATGGGCCGGCTGGAAGGAGGGAGAGGGTGGGGTGAAACTAGCCCCCTCATTGGCCAGCCGGCGTGTGGCGGCAAGCCTTCCCGCCACACAAGACTGCCTCCGCACATGGCGAGGCAGTCCCCGGGCAGCCTTAAGTAAGCTGCCCGGGCGGATGTGTGGGTCGGCCGAAAGCAGGGGGCGGAGCCAGCCCCCTCATTGGCCGGCCAGCGTGTGGTGGGAAGCCTTCCCGCCACCCCAGGGGCTTCTGGGGGGAAGAAGCCCCTAGGCGAAGAAGATGGTGTGAGGGCAACGCTGCCCCGCAACCCGCTTGGCCGGTAAGTCAGCCAAATCCATTATTCAGCATTGATGATGCAATAGCATCCTTCAATACAGCGAAAGCAGCAGGCTAACCTAGGGAACTGCACACAAATAATGGGAATAGCATACACAGATATATAAGTTTGTAATACCACAATGGTTTAGTATTTAACGCATAGATATATTTATATATATATGATTCCAAATAAGGAAGTTTACACACAGTTGTAGTAACTCACAATGCCAGCACAAAACTTAGGGAACGGGGCAGCTCTAGCCTTCAACACGGGGGTGCAGCTAGGGGACTGCTACACTGTTCCACTGCATCACCCAGCACCTTCTACTTGGGTTACTGACTCAACCTGCCTAATCTATACATCAAGATTTCAATTACAGTTAAGGGGGGTATCCATAGTACCATATCTAAGACATTTTGTTCTTGCAATTGATGGCTGAGGCTAGGGGCTGTTTGTGTGCTGGGAGAGGCATCTAGCGGTAATCATTTGAACCTTTATGCCCCACTCTTTCAAGGGGTAAGAGTTTCATTCGGGGGTTGCAGAAATGTAGTGATTTCAAAATGGGTCCATTTGTTTTAAAACACCCTATTGTAGAAGCAAACAGTATGAGTTGATGACGTGCCCTGGTTTGACAGAGATCTTGAGATTAATGCTCTGTTATCTCACTTATTCAGCTGTACTAAAAATGTACTGCTTTTATGGCCTTCCTCCCATTTTTCCAGTGGGAATAAGAACATTGTAAGAATAAGAAGTGGGATGTGGGAGTAAGTACACAGAATTCATACAGTGAATTTAAGAGAAAGTTGCAGTTTTATGAAAGCCTGATAAAGACATTTTTTTATTTTAAAATAATAATAAATATAACATTTATTATTAACTATGCTCTATCCATGGCTAATAAATATATTATTATTATTTTAAAACAATAATTAAAAATATTATTTTAATAATAATACAGAGATGACAGTATTTATTGATAGGGACCCTGTCATAGCACAGAGACCAAGTAAGCCAAATCCAGGTGTAAAAGGGGGTAACAAAACGTTTATTGAACAATAAATGGAAAGGGGACAAACAAAAAATCAGCCAACTTGGCTAAAAACCCTCAGAAATCCCACGAAAAACCAACAAAAACACTGAAGCAAGATGCAAAACAAACGCAGGACGTCCGTCTGCGATGTCCAATGTGGGAAGATCCAGAAGAGTAGTCGTAAACCGGTCCGAGGGTCAAGGGCAGGAGAATGACGGAGGAAATGAGGAGACAGTCCAAGGATCACCAGGAGCTGAGTATACAGGAATAGCACATATCATAGTCCCCATAAAACACAGTCTCAACCCTCCTCCATGTCATACAATACCAGACTTGCAGCTGGGACTCACAGCAGATTCAGCGGAGATCAAACCCCGCCACAGGAATACACGGCAGCAACTAGACAGAAAAACAAACATTGAATCCCAAACCCCCTACCTTTCCCAAACAGTAGCAGGAGGAGCCGTAGCAACTCATCCCAAAAAGGTGGTGAAGTAACCCATAACTCACGAGTAGCTGGAACCAGGAACAAGACACATGATACCAGGATGCTAAAGATCACAAGAACGCCAGACAGAAGTACCAGATAACAACTCTTTGACCGCTGCAAAGGCAGCCTCATAAACCCATTCATTATATAACCCTAAACATCAGACTCGCCCGAAACTCCCCTTGATCATGGGAAGCAGCTGTTTCCTTTCCTGCAGCTGCTGTGCTTTGTGCATTTCTCCATGTCTCCCAGCGATCCTGGAAACTTTAAATATCCCAGTCTACCTTCGAAGCCTCAGAAGGCCAATCTGGATCGCTATCAAAACCCAGAAAGGTATCAATGTTAGACTCTTCATTACACGCATCCCTTACTTCCTGAACCAAAGTCCAGTCTAAGTCAGTATCACTCTCCTCTGACTCCCTTTCTTCATTCCCAGAAAAACCTTTAAAGGTTTCATAATCTGAAGGGGCTCTAAGTATCTGCCGGATCTTCTTTCTCTGCTCCAAACCTTCAAGGCTAGAATTACTAGCAGACCTCTTTCTCCCATCTCCAGTGTCTTGATTACTCAGAGCCACACCCCATTCCATACTACTGCTAGATGCTACTGACTCAGCATCTTCCTTATCACTACTAGCAGTAGACACTGAAGGCTCAATTACAACAGACCCTTTCTTTTTCAGGCTTTCTTTAAACTTAGTACACATGTTCTATGTTTTTTCTGCTTCAAGTAGTAGTTATGTGTGTTGTTCCCACATATGTGCCCTTTTATTGACCACACAATTTGGCCATATGTGGCTTGGCAATTTATGTCTCATATTCCACCCATTTATTTATTTATTAATTATTCCAACTTATATACCGCCACTCCCCGAGGGCTCGGAGCGGTTTACAGTGCACGTTGATGGGTATGTGATTGAACATGGTGGGGTAAGGAATTGCATGATGGGATGCAAATAATAATAATAATCCAGCATATTTTTGCCTTAAGAGAGGCCGTTCAAACTTTTAGAATACGAAATAGTACAAAACCCACAGAGCCATGAAATGATGGTACCATGAAGAAGAGAGTATGGCCATCTGGAGAACCACAGAGGGCGAGACTGGGAGATCTGGATTTGGCCCCAGCACCCAAGATTTCCCAGCCCTGATACTCAGAATGAAATTACCAATAACTTTTGTTGTTGTTATGGTGATTCTATAGATGTTATAACATTCTGTCCATCCAAAATTGAAGTACTTTCTCAGGTTTGCATAGTCTTTAAATTCGACTTTCCAGTCAATGCTCAGAATACTAAAGTAGGTTTATAAATAGTTCTATTTGAAAACACATGGAAACAAAACTGTCTGTTAGCAAAGAAAAAGCAGGTTATCTAGATCAGTGTTTCCCAACCTTTTCTGAGCCGCGGCACACTTTTTACATTTGCAAAATCCTGGGGCACACCACCAATTAAAATGACACAAAATGACACTCTAACAGAGTAATACATATAGTTAATATGTTTTTAAAAATGTATTCATACACTCAGTGTGAAACCTGGGCCTGTTTCAATGAACTCAACATAGATATCCTGGCAGGAATGGCAGAAAGACACAAACTTCCCACACAGAACTCCCATAACCAAGAGAAAATGCTATAAGAGTTTGGTGGGCCTTGAGTTTTGAAGTTGTAGTTCACCTATATCACCTATATCCAGAGAGCACTGTGGACTGAAACAATTTTGGATCAGGACCAAACTTGGCATGAATACACAATATGCCCAAATATGAACGCAGATGGAGTTCAGGGGAAATAGACCTTGACATTTGGGAGTTGTAGTTGCTGGGATTTATAGTTCCCCTACAATCAAAGAGCATTCTGAACCCCACCAATGATAGAACTGGGCCAAACTTCCCACACAGAACCTCCAGGAGGCAAGAGGAGGTCTCTACTTGGGGAAAGGGAGGCGGGCCTTCCCAATGGATGGAGAAGTAAACGACTGGTGGGGAGGGGGGATGTTTGTAATTTTGTGCCTTTATCGAGGTAGGTTTCTTAGGGTTTTTATAGTTCAACACACTAGACTCTCCCCCTCCCCCCCTTGGAGGTTCCAATTTCCCACGGCACACCTGATGATCGCTCACGGCACACTAGTGTGCCCCGGCACACTGGTTGGGAAACACTGATCTAGATCTCGGTAGCATTAGTATATATACACAATCTATTAGTTATTCATCCCTTCTTTCTCTCACTCTTTCACATCCCAAAGAAGGGGGTGGGAAGGGAAGGAAGGAAGAAGAGCTCCATTTCATTGAACCAAATTACACCTGATTAATATTAGATGAGAAACTGGACTTTTTTCATCAAAATATACTCAATATACCACAGTAAAATTTCTTTGCAAGTAGCCGTATGTGTCTTTTACTATTTTTAATTGTTATGAGAGTTTATATTACATGTGCTGCATATTTTTATGACCTATATTCAAATAAGCTGTAAAATGTTTTCTTTATTGCTGCTTTGCTGATAGAATTTTTTAAAAAATTTACCAGGCTTTTTCATCAAAACTGCGATAAAAACTGATAACTTAACTCTCCCATGTGGACTCTTTAGTTAGAGCATTACATCGATATGGCCTTCAGTGCTCTATATCAGTCTTTCTCAACCAGTGTGCCGTGGCACACTAGTGTGCCGTGACGGACCTCCTGCTGTGCCGCGAGAAAAGCTCTCTGCCCCCCCTTCCTCCCCCCTCCTGCCGAACTCCTGCTGCTTGGGGGAGGAGGAAGGGCTGGGCAGTGGCGAAGAAAAAAGAAGGGACCGGGCGCCGCCTCGTTGGCCGTTTCCCAAGCCAGCCTCCAATCCGCCATGACTCCCACCATGACTCTCGCCCCTTGCTCGCTGAAGCCGCGCGGAGGAGCCCCGCCCACTGAAGCCCATCCACCGCTCATGCTCCTCCTCTGTAGGAGAGCTGAAGCTGGGGGGAGGGGGCAGGGCATGGTGCGGCCTGTAGGAGAGCTGAAGCTGGGGGAGGGGGCGGGGCATGGCGTGGCCTGGCTCTGCCCCCTCCCCCGGCTTCGGCACTCCCAGCAGCTGCTCCAGCCTTCAGGGGACAGTGCCAAGCCAGCATTGTGCTGGCTCTGGCACCGCTGGCTTGGCATTGTCCCCTCAAGGCTGGAGCAGCTGCTGGGAGTGCCGAAGCCGGGGGTAACAGCTGCTGGGAGAGGTGAAGCCGGGGGTACCAGCTGCTGGGAGTGCCGAAGCCGGGGTAACAGCTGCTGGGAGAGGTGAAGCCGGGGTAGCCTGGCTCCGCCCCCCGGCTTCGGCACTCCCAGCAGCTGCTCCCAGCAGGCCACCAACCCCCAGCCGTTCTTTACTGTGTTAGAGTGTCATTTTGTGTCATTTTCGTTGGTGGTGTGCCCCCGGATTTTTTAAATGTTAAAAGTGTGCCGCGGCTCAAAAAAGGTTGGGAAACACTGCTCTATATATCATTTCGATTTTGTATTCTATTATCTTGAGCCACTTTTTTGAGAACTGCAAAGGTTGTTTTTTTTTATTTAAAAAAATGATGATTGTGATCTTATCATTTCATGTTAAAGGCAATTGGCTGTACCTAGCTTTTGTAATTATTTAAGTAGATCATGAAATCAGCTGGATTTCTTAGGTATGGCAAAACGGAGGACCCACAGATTCCAATAGGTTTATTCCAAATATGATATGGATCAAGTTTATTTTCTAGCCAGATGCATACAATGGTGTCCCATAAACATACAGTATTACAGCGGTGTGAACGTAAATAATACAATGCAGGGTGTGGTCAAGCATATACATAAATATGTACAGTTCCCCCCCAGTCAGACCAAACAATTAAATAGATGAAGGTCTGTATTATAGCAAAATAGCCAACATACATATACAGTGGAAATCCGAGTCAAATGCAATATAGACAATATACATCGGATTAATCCCATTCATAGAGTCACAGCTGGCACTATAAGATGTACATCAGTGGTTCTCAACCTTCCTAATGCTGTGACCCCTTAATACAGTTCCTCATGTTGTAGCGACCCCCAATCATATAATTATTTCAATGCTACTTCACAACTGTGATTTTGCTATTGTTATGAAGCGTAATGTAAATATCTGATATGCAGGATGTATTTTCATTCACTGGACCAAATTTGGCACATATACCCAATATGCCCACATTTGAATACTGGTTGGATTGGAGGGAGAGATTGTCATTTGGGAGTTGTAGTTGCTGGGATTTATAGTTCACCTACAATCAAAGAGCATTCTGAACCAAACTTGGGACACAGAATTCCAATGACCAACAGAAAATACTGGAAGGGTTTGGTGGGCATTGACCTTAAGTTTTGGAGTTGTAGTTCACCTACATCCCAGAAGCACTGTCAACTCAAAACAATGATGGTTCTGGACTAAACTTGTCATGAATATCAATATGCCCAAATGTGAACACTGGTGGAGTTTGGGCAAAATAGACTTGACATTTGGGAGTTGTAGTTGCTGGGATTTATAGTTCACCTACAATCAAAGAGCCTTTTGAACTCTGCCATAGATCGAATTGGGCCAAACTTCCCCCACACACCCCATTATCAACAGAACATGCTATGTTTTGTGATGATCTTTTTGAACCTCTGACACCCCCTCATGACCCCTCCAGGGGTCCCGACCCCCAGGTTGAGAAACACTGGTGTACATGGAAAGGATTGCCAGAGTCTTTGTTGATGAAATGCAGTGCAGGCGGCTGGAGAGTCCATGTGTTGAAAATAGGATTCCACAGGGGTGGGGGCAAACACACACACAAGCAGGAACGGAGCGGCGCTGAGGTGGGGAATGCCCAAGCAAAGCGGCTGCGGAGGAGAGCGAGTGCGTCTTCCCCCGCGGGCAGAAAGCCGGCGCAGCTTGCTTGCGTCAGCGGAGACTCCGAAAGGGGGGGGGGGAGAAATATCCCCAGGATATGGAGAGTGTCTCCATACAATAAAAGCCGAATTCCACAGCCAAAAAGCCGACGTTAAGACAATGCTCAATATTGTTGCGGCGACATTTAGAAACCGTTTCGGGACATCCTCCCTTTTTCAAGGCTTAGGTGCCGAATATGGCATCCTCAATCTATACATAGTATAAAAATTACAGTCATCAATACACTCTTTGGAGTCTCCGCTGACGCAAGCAATCTGCGCCGGCTTTCTGCCCGCGGGGGAAGACGCACTCGCTCTCCAGCCGCCTGCACTGCATTTCATCAACAAAGACTCTGGTAATCCTTTCTGCTCGAGATCCCCGTGTACAACTGGTGGGCCACTGTGTGATACAGAATGCTGGACTAGATGGGCTGAGGTCCGATTCAGCATGGCTCTTCTTATGTTCTTATGTTCTTATGTACACCTTACAGTGCCGGCTGTGACTCTATGAATGGGACTAATCCGATGTATATTGTCTATATTGCATTTGACTTGGATTTCCACTGTATATGTATGTTGGCTCTTTTGCTATAATACAGACCTTCATCTATTTAATTGTTTGGTCTGACTGGGGGAACTGTACATACTTATGTATATGCTTGACCACACCCTGCATTGTATTATTTACGTTCACACCGCTGTAATACTGTGTTATATACCAGCCCGCTCGTGTTGTTAACTACTGTCCCATAAACATAGAAATGAAGTGAAATCCTTTGTCTAGAGCAGTGTTTTTCAACCTTTTTTGAGCCGCAGCATATTTTTTACATTTACAAAATCCTGGGGCACACCACCAACCAAAATGACACAAAACGACACTCTAAATTACTATATTGTACTATACCATTATATTGTAATATTATTAGTACTATTACAAGTAATATAAAATATATAATTTCAATATTGTATTATTTTTAAAAGTGTTATTTTGTATTACATTATAATAATATAAATATTAAGGGTACATACAATATATTATCAGTAAAGCAGAGGAGTTAATCCTGGCTGTTATCATTATTCTCATAGTCAATAACGATATACACCTTGTCTATGACAAATACTGATAGTATAACAATATAATAGCATATACTAAGGGAAAATAATATTATGTTTTTATATTTGAATTTCTTTATTGGCATTTTTCAATACAGAACTTAAAAGTGGGGTGAAACGTCTGGGTAGGAATGATATAGGGTGGATAGATGGGGAGGGCAGGTAAGGTTGGGGGTAGGGGAGAGGGAATCGGGGTAGGCCCCGTGGGGAAAGAAGGGAAAAACAGGAGGTGTAGAAGTAGAAAAAGAATTGAAAATCTAGAGTGGGTGACTCCCAGTCCAGTTGCAGAGTCAACAGTTGTTCTTGAAAATAAACATTTACAAACTGATGCTTAAATCGCCTCCTCCCTTTGTACACAAAACAAGATTTCGGCTCCTTTTCACTCGCTCAGTTGGTTTCTTCTTCCGTACACGCTAGTTTTAAGTGTGTTATCACTTGGTTCCAATCGATCCATTTGTCCGATTTCTGGTCAGATGCTCTATTTTTGAGCCTATCCAAGTCGATTATCCAAAAATAATATTATGTTAATACATAGTTTATAATAATAATAATAATAATAATAATAGAGCCCATGAGGCTCCTTCCACATCACGTCACAGTCTCTGAGGCCCGGTAGGCCTCTTGTGTACCTGCCCGGAGGTGGGCCGTTGTTCCCCGCGTTGTGGGAGCAGTGGGCGAAGAGGCAGTAGAGCTGCGGGTAGGAGAGGAAGCCCATGAAGGTGGAGGCGGTGGCTCCGGCCAGGGCCAGGCCGCTGCCAAGCCCAGCACCGGCAGGCACACCCATTACCGCATCCCCTCAGGGAAGGCGCTTCCGGTCCCGCCCCTTCCACCACCGCCACCTTGGTGCTGGGCAGGAGTTCAAGGCCACTGCGACGGGATTGGCCCGCGGGGAATAAAGGGGTGTGGCTCATTCAAGACTCAAGAGGTTCCAATTTCCCATGGCACACCTGATGATCGCTCACGGCACACCAGTGGTTGGGAAACACTGGTCTATATTATGCATGGCCAACTGAAAGCCCATAGTGAAGCAGAGCATGGATTTAGGGGGCCGTCCCTGAGCAGGGGCCAGTGAAGACCCAAAAGGAGGGTTCGCCACGCCTGGCAAGAAAATAAGCACCAATAAAAGTTTCCCTATTCCCAATAAATCTCACCAGGATGAAGCAAGGCCACCAAAATTTATTTTCTATTCTAGCTGGAAAGGATTATGACTGCGGTAATCTGCAAAGGAGCTGACAATAACTCCTGTGCAGAGAACCATACAATATATAGTTTTCCCATTCAAATTTCCCGTGCCCATCCCCTGAGCTGGCTTTGCTGTGATTGACTGTGATATCAGCAAGCCAGGAGGAGTGACCAGGGGCCAATGCGACTCGTCCAATGAGAGCCCGAGCCCCGCTTCGGCCACTCATCCAATGGTGTGTAGGGGGGCCTCGGGGGCGTGGCCAAGAGGAAGGGGTGCCGCTGCCGCCATCCCATCGCAGGCTCTGTGGGGCCTGTGTCGGCTTTGGAGTGCCTGCCATCCCTGGAGGCGATCCGGGCCTGTAGCGGGAGCATTCGGCGACCTACGGCGGCTGATTGACCTGGCGACCCGGAAGACTTGATCATCTTCCGGGTCACCAGGGCGATCAGCCACCTCAGATTGCCGACTGCTCCCCCTGCAGGCCCGGATTGCCTCCAGGGATGGCAGGCACTCCATAGCAGGGCGATCAGCTGGGGAACGGCTGGGGGCGGGAGCGGGCGGAGGCTTGCAGCCTCCGATCGCCTGCTGCTCTGCTCTCCTCTGCTGCTGCAGCCTCTGTGTCCGCTTTGCCATCCTCTGGGCTGGGTCCATTGTGCCATTCCATCTTGGTTCGCACCTTGAATTTAATGTAATTTAATTTTAGTGGTTTTTATTATTATTTTATAATAATTTTATAATAATATAATAATGGAATAAATAGTATAATATAATGTTATATTATATTATAATTTCAATATATTATAATGTCTATATATATATATACTATAATATAGTAATTATGATATTAATACTAATAATATATGAATATTTTTTGATATATTAATATGTTAATATTAATGATGTGTAATATATAGTAAATATAGTAAATAAATAAATAATGTAGATTAGAATGTAGTTCAGCCTTTAGGTGCGGCCCTCCATAATATTTTTTGGCTCTCGTGTGGCCCCTTAGAAAAAATAATTGCCCACCCCTGTCTTAGAGGGTGTGGATGAATACTGGGCATTATTTCTGGCGGTCCTTCCTTCCATCACAAGGTAAACCTTAACCTGGCTGCTGCCAACATGTTTTGCCTGCAATAATGCCTCCATTTATCTCCAGACTGATAATGCAGAGGCTCTCTAAGAGACTCGCTGTGTTCTGCCTACGAACTGACCTGGGGCATTACGTAGCTATCACCACAATATATACTTTGGACTTCCTTGAACAGCATGTTCTTTTCTATGGAAGAACTCCCAAAAATAAGACCACCCACTTGTAGTCTGAAATGGTACAATCTGAAATTCTACCATTCACGTGTGCTTATTTGAATAGTGAAAGAAGCAACCGAGGCATGTGTTTAGCTCTGTCCCCACCTCCCCCAGGTCATTGCTGTTCCTTCTGCTGGTTCTCTTGTTGTATTCAGCATGATGGCTGATTATGCAAGTTTCTAATCTTTGAGGACCTTCCATGAGGACAGGAGTTATTTGGTTTCAAAGAATGGAACTTCTTGTTGTGTGCCTTCAAGTCTTTCAGACATGCAACAACTCCATCATAGTTTTTTTTCTTAGATCGATCGGCCCCCTCCAGTTACCGGCCAGTTTCGAACCTGTCGTATCTGGGCAAGGTGATTGAGAGGGCTGCAGCGGGCCAGTTGCAGCAGTTCTTAGACGAGACAGCCAGATTAGATCCAATCCCTTCCAGTCCGGTTTCTGTATTGGGCACGGGATGGAGACGGTTCTTCTCTCCATCACAGACCAGCTTCACTGCCAACTGGACCAAGGTGGATCAGCACTGCTCGTGTTATTGGACCTACAGTGATATAAGTCAGTCTTTCTCAACCAGTGTGCCATGGCACACTAGTGTGCCGTGACAGACCTCCTGCTGTGCCGCGAGAAAAGCTCTCTGCCCCCCTTCCTCCCCCCTCCTGGCGAACTCCTGCTGCTTGGGGGAGGAGGAAGGGCCGGGCAGTGGTGAAGAAAAAGAAGGGACCGGGGTGCCGCCTCCTTCGGCCATTTCCCCAGCCAGCCTCCAATCCGCCATGACTCCCACCATGACTCTCGCCCCTCGCTCGCTGAAGCCGCGTGGAAGAGCCCCACCCACGCTGAAGCCCATCCACCGCTCATGCTCCTCCTCTGTAGGAGAGCTGAAGCTGGGGAGGGGGCAGGGCATGGCACGGCCTGTAGGAGAGCTGAAGCTAGGGGAGGGGCGGGCCCTGCCCCTCCCCGGCTGCACTCCCAGCAGCTGCTCCAGCCTTGAGGGGACAGTGCCAAGGCAGCATTGTGCTGGCCCTGGCACCGCTGGCTTGGCACTGCCCCCCTCAAGGCTGGAGCAGCTGCTGGGAGAGGGGAAGCCGGGGGTAGGGGGTGGGGCATGGCGCAGCCTGGCTCCGCCCCCTCCCCGGCTTTGGCACTCCCAGCAGCTGCTCCCAGCAGGCCACGACCCCCAGCCGTTCTTACTGTGTTAGAGTGTCATTTTGTGTCATTTTGGTTGGTGGTGTGTCCCCGGATTTTTTTAATGTTAAAAGTGTGCCGTGGCTCAAAAAAGGTTGGGAAACACTGATATAAGTTATCCCAATCTTTGCATCCACCCTCTTCATAAAAGCCCTCTTTTGGGTTTTTTTTTTACAATGTAAGAATTGCAGAGCTGCGAGAGTTCTGTTTCTGTGCTGCTCACCTGTGTACACCTGAGTTTTCAAAGTACTGAAGCACCTTTCATGTGAACACTTCAAATATTAATTAAAAATGAATGAGCACTTTGCAATTAAAAGACTTTTAGTACTGTGTTTATTCTGCAAGTGGGAGGTATAGCTTTTATTTTGAAAACTTTTATAATGAGGCAAAACCATGCATGAGTGAGAAGCTCTGCAAAATATTATTGCATTGCAAGAACAGGAAACATATAATTCATATCAAAGACTTGGCACAGCCATGGCACTGTGAAGCTCCTTCGTATAATTTTTTTAAAGGAAGTGATCAAGGGTGATTGGGGAGAAAGAATTAACTTTTTGCTCTACAGTGGGCAGAACATCAACCCATACTGGCTCCCAAACTCACTACGGAAATGGGTTTACATTGCTGCATGCCAGAAATCCCTTTAGAAAATGGTGTGCACCCATTTTTCTTGCTCCCTTACAAACAGCACAGCTTCAACACATTTGCAGATATAGGACAATGCCATGCAGTGGTATGTTTTTATTTTTGCCTAGACGGCTTCCAAACGCGCTTAAAGTCTCGTGCGATAACGTCTATATTTAAGAGACAGGTAGTTGATGACCTGGTCTCTTGCAGGTTTCTCATTAATGAAGTTGCTGTATGTTGAAACTTACTTGGTGACATAAGAAAACAAAATATTTATTTTATTTATTTATTCAAATTGATCCGTCGCCACTCCCATTTGGCTCGCGGCGACTCACAAACAATAAAAACAACAATAACAACAACATTTACAACTACATTAAAATCATTAGGATTAAAACAGCAACCATAAAATACAGATAGCATCAGAGAGGACAATGATGTAATGTCAGAGAGACTGACAGTTTTTAGGAGCCAAACGCCTGTTGGAACAATAATGTCTTGCATGCCTTCCGAAAAGCCAGCAAACTTGAAAGAGCACGGATTTCAGAGGGCAACGCATTCCACAGGGTAGGAGCTATGATAGAAAAAGCCCTCCTTCTTGTTGTAGTGAGATGGTAACTCTTAGGACTTGGGACCACCAGGAGGTTTTCTGTCTCCGAGCGCAGGGGTCTAGTGGGACAGTATGGGATGAGGCGGTCCCTTAGGTACACTGGCCCCAGACCATTCAAGGCCTTAAGGGTCAATACCAGTACTTTGAAGGAAATCCGGCATTCCACTGGGAGCCAGTGCAGTTCGTGCAAGATGGGAGTGATGTGGCAGCTCATTGGAACACCTGCCAGAAGCCAAGCTGCCGCGTTCTGCACCAGCTTAAGTTTCTGGATCACCGACAGAGGTAGGCCAATGTAAAGAGTATTACAGTAGTCTAACCTTGAGATGACCGTAGCTTGGACAACTGTGGGCAGGTCGTGGTGGGACAAATAGGGGGCCAGCTTCCTCACCTGGCGTAGATGAAAAAACGCTACTCTACTGACGGTGGAGACATGTGTCTCCATCGACAGTTGAGAGTCAAGTGTGACACCAACTATACAACACACTGAGGGATTCCAAATAATTCACTTGTATTACGCTTCCAAATAAGCACTGTATTATTAATATCTTCAACACAAAAGTATATGTAACATGTAATACGGCGCACAAACCAAATGAAAATACCAAAGTCACTCACGAAACGCTCCATTACCCTTCAAAGAGTCAATCGGCTCAATGTTATAGTTCAGTTCCTTTGTAGTGTCAGTATATGATATATCTTCAGACCCAATGGTCAAATAAATTTGTATTCCGCAGCCCGTTGGCCCAAACAAATCCAAAAATAAAGGGAAGTAAATCCTGGGTGTCCGTAGGTTTGGCGTGAGTTCCAATACGTAAATTCCACTCCGTTTGTGGTGGTCGCTGGGCAGTCCACCTACTGGTTAATCCTTCTTCGGTTACCGACCCGTTTCGATCCTCTCTTCGTCAGGGTGGCCCCAATATTAGAGATGCACTAGACAATATGTCTGAAATATAAACATGCACAATAGTATCCCATACATATTGTCTAGTGCATCTCTAATATTGGGGCCACCCTGACGAAGAGAGGATCGAAACGGGTCGGTAACCGAAGAAGGATTAACCCGTAGGTGGACTGCCCAGCGACCACCACACAAACGGAGTGGAATTTATGTATTGGAACTCACACCAAACCTACGGACACCCAGGATTTACTTCCTTTATTTTTGATTTGTTTGGGCCAACGGGCCGCGGAATACAATTTTATTTGACCATTGGGTCTGAAGATATATCATAGACTGACACTACAAAGGAACTGAACTATAACATTGAGCCAATTGACTCTTTGAAGGGTAACGGAGCGTTTCGTGAGTGACTTTTGGTATTTTCATTTGGTTTGTGCGCCGACATACATGTTACATATACCTTTGTGTTGAAGATATTAATAATACAGTGCTTATTTGGAAGCGTAATACAAGTGAATTATTTGGAATCCCTCAGTGTGTTGTATAGTGAGTAACGACAGATAGTAACTGCACGGCATTGAGTAATAAGTGTGACACCAAGACTTTTTACTGATGACGATGGACATAGCGTCAGGCCGTCCAGGGTTGGAAGCTGGATCCCCCTACCGCCCGGACGACCAAGCCACAGGATCTCCGTCTTCGCCGGATTCACCTTCAACCTACTGGCTCGCAACCATCCAGTAACAGCTTCAAGGCAGCGATAGAAAATAGAATCATCACCAATAAAGGTGCAACTACCAGCTTTGAAATCTCACCTTGAAGAGATAGTCAAGGCTGCATGGTGAAAATGTCCCTAAGGTTTTGTCACAATCATGCTCTTCTACATATAAAAATTCAATGCTTGGGTGAAGAGGTCTTGAAAGAGAACCCTTGAAACTCCGGTACCACAGAACAGGCAACAAAAGGAAAACAACCAGTCTCCTTTAGGTGAAGTTTATTTATTTATTTATTCAGCGTGGCCAACGCAGAGACGGAGACAGCTTGGAGACAAGCGAGTGTCTTCAAAGTGAAAGTGCTGTTCCGTGCCTCTGCATTCTTCCTGTTATCTTTTATACATGTTTACTAGGCATCGGGTAACCTTTCCCCCCACATCCCTTCATCCAATCAAATTCTTAAAAACATGCTTTCCCATTGTTCTGTCATCTTTGCACTTTCAACTACATAAATTCTACATAGAGGCGCCAGCATCTATAAACAGCTTATTTTTTGTATCTTGATAGCATTGGATTGTCCGGTCACTGTGTACACTGATATTGAACATCCTGTGTATCTGCATAACACACAATCTCCCCTCGGCCTTCATCCCTCATTCAGGCCCGGATTAACACAATGTTGCACCCTAGGCCACACTTTGGAATTACGCCCCCGCATGTTGTGCTCCCTCCAGGCCCCTCCCTCCCTCTCTTGGGCCCCCTAATCCTAAAGTGAACTATCAAGAGGTTTTATTGGCAAGTTGTGATTTATGTTTTGTCTTCCTCTTGAAACCGAAAGCAGGTGCTGTTTTTTTTATAAAAAAAAACAGCAAAGTAGCCGAAGAAAAAAGCAGCGGTAGAGGTTGGCTGGAGGGAGCACAACCCACGGGGAAGCGGCGCCTGATCCCCCTCCTCTCACCCCAAGCTCAATCCACGAACCTTTTGCCTCAAAACCTCCACCTTGAGAGCCGAGAAACCGAGACTGAGCCCTCTTTAGCAGACTCCCGCCTCTCCAGGCGACCCACCCTCAGGACGCGCTTCTCATTTACTTGGGGTGCAACAGGAGCCGAGGGGAAAATGTACCTCGACCCAGAGGCCAATAAAAAGGTAAGCCGGGCATCTTCACCATCCCCTGTTGCAGCGAGCGGACTCCAAAACCACTGCCTTAGGTTTAGAGCGTGACGCGAAGGGAGGGGGAAGGCAGGGGTCGGGGTACTGGAGGAATGGGGCAAGGGGAGGCCGGAGCCTGATTGGGCGGGGGAGAGAGAGGGACTTGGCAGTGTGGCTCCAGCTCCTCCTCCTCCTCTTCTCCTCCTCTTTCTCCCCACGGGTGAGCCCCTCAGACGCTGCTATGTGGAGGAGGTGAGGTGGGGGAGCCACAGGCTGCTGGCGGCCCAAGAGTGACCTCCATGAACAGGTTGGAGCCCCAGCTGGCGGCGGGAGAGAGTGGCATGAGGCGGAGGCAGCCCAGGAGCAGCGGCTTCCTTCCTCATCTCCTGTTGCAACCTAGACCTGGAGGATTCCTCAGTAAACCACCACAAAGCAGCCGTGATTAAATGCTTTATTTAGAATAGGTGAAAAAAGGAAAGAGATAAAAATATAGTCCACTGATGCTTCCAGCATCCAAGTATTGCAAGGCAATAGTTCCAACAGAGTTCAAAGATCCAATAAATGAAGAAATAGTCTTGAAACCCCAATGGGCTAAAATCCGGGACAAGTCCTTGGCAAACGATGACTTGGCTGATTACATGAGTACCGTGGCGTGGAGGCTTTGCGGCCTGGTCCTGAACTTGAGTTAACTGGATGAACTCCTGGCACCCCAACATCAGATTCACTTTCACAGTGAGTCAACAATCAGTTAACTATCTGGATCTGACCATATACAAAGACAAAAATTTACTAAAAACCAGGACATACCATAAGCCCACTGATCGCAATAGCCTCTTACACTACAACAGTTTTCATTCCCACTCTCTAAAAAATAGTCTCCCTTACTCTCAGTATATTCGTCTCAAAAGAAACTCTACCCTTTCTGATCATTACCATCAAGACGCAGACACCCTCACAAAAAAACTCTCAGCCAGGGGATACCCCATCAGCATTCTGAACTCTGCCAGACACAGAGCTAACAGTATCCAAAGATCCACACTGCTTCATCCTTCAATAAAACAACCATCCACACGCATAATTTGGCCCTTGACGTTAACACCACATTCATCTCACATGATCAATATAGTCAAGAAACTCTGGCCTATGGTTTCACCCATCCAGGGTTTGGAACAACCACCCCTCATTGCTCACAAACGCTCTGCAAACATCAAGGCTCTCCTCATACACACCAACCACATGGTTAAATCACATACGCCCACACATAACCCTGGCACAAAACCTTGTGGGAATTGTAAAATCTGCAAACTCATCAACCAATCCAGTAGCATTACCAACAAAACTACTGGGAGGGTTCTCATGCTGAGGGATGAGATAACATGTGCCCATTCTGGGGTAATATATTGTTTGGAGTGCTCATGTGGTCTCCATTATGTGGGCCAAAGCTCGAGACCCTTGAAAGTGAGAGTGGGTGAACACAAGTGCAAAATCCGCAGTTCATCCCAAGAATCCACACTTTACAAACATTTCCTTGAACATAAACATCCTCCAGAGAGTATCAGTGTATATGGCCTACAAAGGGTTAAACCAGCACCTCATACAGACTTAATTGGCCAACTACTAAAGGCTGAAAAGAAATGGCATCTTTTACTCAATTCAGAAACGCCCTGTGGGTTAAACGACGTCCTCTCATTACAACAATTGTTACTTTAAACTTTTAACACCTGTGAACTCCCTATAACTTTTCCCTGCTTTCCCCCTCCTCCTTGCTGCATCCAGCCTGACTGATGACTTTCATTGGCACTCTTTGATCCATGATACCTGGTATGTTTTCCCTGAACCCCTTCATTGTATCGTTGCTGCTCTGTTTCTGTGTAACCCTGACTGGCCAGCATGGCATTAGAGTTATTACTATGTTATGTTATTATAGATAATACTTGGAAATAGCGACGCGCCCCGAAGAAGCGTCCACAGATGCGAAAACGGCAAACCACCTTGGCGCCAGGAGATTACCCAGCCGTTCGGCTCTGTCCCGGCTCTCCTTTCCACTTGTGGGGTCCACTGAGCTCTTACCGGAGCCCCCACGGCACGACAGGTCGCTCACACCTATCGCTACTTGCTTTGCTGCTCCTTTTCCGGCTTCTCCGGCAGGCTCCCCCCAACGCGGTCGCTTCCACTCAGCGCCGCGGCTTGGGTTCCTTGCCGCGCAACATTGCGGGGGGACCTTTTCGCCTGTGTCGCCTCCTAGAACTTTTTCAACATTATCATTTACGGTGGAATCACCTCCCCTCCTTATGGACCCTCATTTTTGTTAATTGTGCTGATCATTGTAATACTATATATTGTATAGCTAACACAAACTTGTAACTGCTCATAGCTTTGTATGTAATTTCCAGGCACACATGCTTCTGCCATATATGTTTTGTCATGTTTCAATACATGTGTGAATAATAAGAATGCTGACATATAATGTTGCATGTTTATTAATTTAGATCACCTGTTACAGTATCTTGCAATATCTTTGAGCTTGTTATTATAGCCTTGTGGTTCTCATCTTGTGTTTTCTGTGGAGATAGGGTTCCCATATGTCCCTTATTCTAAGGGACGTCCCTTATTTTGGCCCTAAAATTTGTGTCCCTTATTTTCAGGCCCTGTCCCTTATTTTTGACTAGCAGGACAGGACTGGGCGGGGTTGACCAGAGGAAGCTGCGCGCTGCGGTTTCCACGGCAATGCCTGCCCGGGGATTCCCACTCGCAGGGCAGCCTGCGTCCCCGTTGGAAGGAAGAGGCGATACAGGACTTTTTCAAAGTACAGTAGACTAATTAACCGTTACCCAAGGGGAATGTTGGATCATGTTGGATAAAGATCGTTTCTGGTTGCTTGAGAGTTACTCTTAAAATAGGCCTAGCTGTGCATCCCAATACTATACAATGCTGTGTATCCCATACTATACTATACCATTAACTATTGACATAATAATCATGATGTACTGTCTTATAAAATTTATTTTATTTTAATGTTTAGACAACGCACTTTTAAAGTCAGCAAAGTCAAGTACTAAATACAGATGGAGAAAATTAAGTAGTTCTAATAATGTTTTTTCTGCATGACAAAACATGCAGAAACATACCATGTCCTGTTAAGAGGGTGTAAGTCAGTTTCTTTTGTGAGTTTCAATCATTATCTTACTCTGTTAATAAAACTATTTCTACCTAATGTTTGAGTTTCAAATTTTTAATGAAGTGTCCCTTATTTTTGTGAAAAATCCCGTAAATGTCCCTTATTTCTTATATCAAAAAATGGCAACCCTACGTTGAGGCCTCTGCAAAGGTTCTCTCTCAGACCTGGCTGGTACCTTGGATTTAACATGGCTTCTATCTGGCTTGGCTATGGAGTCAGGCTGGGGCATGACATCCCCATGCGCCGTTGCGTTTTTGTTTGATTCAACATTTTATTTGGGGGGGGGGGTTCTGTAATCTGCGCCCCCCCCCCTCGGTGTGCGCCCCTAGGCCATGGCCTAGCCTGGCCTTATGGGTAATCTGGGCCTCATTACCTTTCACCACCACGAGCCGTTCTGGGAGTGGCGGTTTATAAATCGAATAAATAAAATAAATAAGAGGGGCACTTTTTAAGTTAGTATTTCAGCATTTTACACCTATGAAGCTCATTAGCCTCTTCAGTCTGACCTAGCCTTTTCCATCTGAAAAGGTAGCTTTTTTCACTAGGGGAGCATTCAAATGTTCAACTTCTATTGGCAGTCTGAAATTGCATGCAGCATGAATACTTTTACCATGTGGACTCCTGTTTTTGTAAACCAACGTCTATTGTAAAACATGCTTTGTATACTGAATTCATTATTTATTGTATACTGTATTTATTGTATACTGAATTCATTATTTATTCGTTTCCAAAGCCAAGGTCTAAGTTGTTGTGCTCTTGGGATGGAGTCTAGACCAGTGTTTCCCAACCAGTGTGCCGGGGCACACTAGTGTGCCGTGAGCGATCATCAGGTGTGCCATGAACCTCCAGGAAAGGGGGGGGGGGAAGAGTCTAGTGTGTTGAAGTATCAAAACCCTAAGAAACCTACCTCGATAAAGGCACAAAATTACAAATACCCCCCCTCCCCACCTGTTGTCTACTTGGTCGCTCCCTCTCCATGCATTGGAAAGGCCCACCTCCCTTTCCCCAAATAGAGACCTCCTCTTGCCTCCTGGGGGTTCTGTGTCGCAGGTTTGGCCCAGTTCTATCATTGGTGGGGTTCTGAATGCTCTTTGATTGTAGGGGAACTATAAATCCCAGCAACTACAACTCCCAAATGTTAAGGTGTATTTCCCCTGAACTCCATCTGCGTTCATATTAGTGTATATTGAGTATTCATGTCAAGTTTAGTCCTGATCCAACATTGTTTGAGTCCACAGTGCTCTCTGGATATAGGTGAACTACAACTCCAAAACTCAAGGTCAATGCCCACCAAACTCTTATAGTTTGTGTCTTTTGAATGTAACTTTATGACTGCTTTGCGACAAGGAAACTGCAGTGGTCATCCTTCTCAGCTGACAAGAATAAAAGCTTCAGGGGCATCTTCTTCCGGACTCCTTTGGTGAGATCATTTGGGAAAGGCATTTTCTCTTAGTTATGGGAGTTCTGTGTGGGAAGTTTGTGTCTTTCTGCCATTCCTGCCAGGATATCTATGTTGTGTTCATCAAAACAGGCCCAGGTTTCACACTGAGTGTATAAATACATTTAAAAACATATTAACTATATGTATTACTGTGTTAGAGTGTCCTTTTGTGTCATTTTGGTTGGTGGTGCGCCCCAGGATTTTGTACATGTAAAAAATGTGCCGCGGCTCAAAAAAAGTTGAAAAACACTGCTATAGGCAGTCTGAAATTGCATGTAGCATGAATACTTTTACCATGTGGACTCCTGTTTTTGTAAACCAACGTCTTATTGTAAAACATGCTTTGTATACAAAGCACTGAATTCATTATTTATTCTTTTCCAAAGCCAAGGTCTAAGTTGTTGTGCTCTTGGGATGGAGTCTAGACCACTCACGCAATAAAACGCCACATACAACTGCAGTGCTAGGTACAAAAAATAATAATAATTGGGACAACTGTCGCCTAAAGCCAAGCCGTACACAGACACTTCATTGTCAGCCTGGCCGGCATGAGATGGATACAAGACTGGATAGGTCTGGGAAGCAGGAAAAGCTGCAACCAGGAATATATCCAAATGTGAATGAGACAAATGTGTTCAGAGGTGTTAGTGGTGTCTCATTTCAAGATGAGAAGAGAGGGAATTAGATGCTGCTGAAAGCCTGGCGCATGTCTCAGAATATTACTGCTTTAATGCAAGTTGAAATATTCCCCTGGAAGAGCAATAAACCTATGGAATAACTTTTCAAATGAAAAGCCATTGAAGCGAGCAGTGAAAGTGATGGAATTCAAAAGACAGCGAGGCCTTTTTATGGTGAGGCGAAGTGAAATGAATTGACAAAGCAGGGAACAGAGGTTGAATATAAAGGGCAAGTAGCCTTTTTTCCCCTTCCAGACATGCGCCTTCCTTGTTTTTGTTTCAGTCTTATTATGTAAAACCTTTTGCAGTTGTTTACAAAAACCAAAATTAAATGAAATACAACGAAACTAAATGGAAGACCAAGTTATTGGATTCTAATGTTAAATCTAGACAAGTTAATACCTAACATTCAAAGTGTATGTTTTAGGGAGATTATAGAAGCACCTCTAATCTGTGTTTTGTCCCACACGAGGGAGGGCAAATTAAAGGCGCTGCTTCCTCCAAACAAGAATTCTGCCACGCCACCTCACCTCTTCAGTCCCCAAATATTTAGCATTGGAGTAACTTACAACTTGGGCAAACTTGGACCTCCCAGGTGTGTTGGATTCCAATTCCCACCATTCCTAGCAACCTCAGGCCCTTTTCCTCCCCCCCCCCTCAGCCATTTAAGCAGGAAAGGGCCTCAGGCTGTTAGGAATGGTGGGAGTTGAAGTCCAAAAACACTTTGATTGTGTGTTAACTATAAATCCCAGAAACTGTAACTCCCAAATGTCAAGGTCTATTTTCCCCAAATTCCATCTGTGTTCACATTTGGGCATATTGAGTATTCATGCCAAGTTTGGTCCTGAACCAACATGTGGAAGGGGCCGTAGATACCCAGTGCCTCCAGCTAGTATGACCTCGGTCACTGATGAGTGAAAAGCTCCATTCCTCCACTGGATGGCATCAGCGGACCTCCCCAAGACTGAAATGCTACTATTGATGGTAACTATATGGCAACCATTGATTCCTACGACCGTATGTGTATCCGAATTTTATTTTGAATTACAGAATGCTCTCTATCTGTTCAATTTTAAGATTAATACCCAGTGGGGCAGATGAATTTCCTGCTTGCGAGCCCTGAAGAAGATTTATTCGAAACGACCCGGAACGCCAGGCACCGGCACAGCGCTACTGTCGTCGGCTTCAGGCGATAGCCACGGCTACCGCCGCCCTCCTTTCCCTGCTTGGGAGGCTTCTTCGCGACCCTTTTGCGGCTCTGGCTCTTCATTTTCGGCCACTCGCGACCAGCGTTACCCCTATTATTGACTGAACGCTGAGGACCATTGCAAGTTTAATTCATTTGTTTATTCATTCAATGACTTTATAGTATTCTTTTTGATTACTTAGGCATTTGCCAGGGATTTACCTTGAGTAAAGTCGTTGCCTTGCCACTGCGCCTTGGTACTTGCATGAACTACATCTCCCAAACAGGGAATATTGTATTGTTTTTGCCATTAGGCTACTATATTGATACTTGCATGGACTACATCTCCCAAACAGGGAATATTGTATTGTTTCTGCCATCAGGCTATTATATTGTATGATGTACTTCTGTCTATGAATGGTGTATTGAGACACAAAATCTATTATTTGTTCTAATTATATTGCCAAACTCTATTGCTAAACCTTATTACTATGCTTGCAAAGTGCAAATAGGATTCTTATGATTTATTACTAATGACTTAATAATAATAACATTCAAAACGTGCATATTTGTTTTCTTGTGATTGTGATACGGTTCACCCAGTGTTTGACTAGAGTGAAAAGCTCCCTCAAGATGCTTCCACCAGTTTTTTGTCCTTTATTCCCCAGGGCTGTCTTCTGTGAAAAGGCCAATTAGGCCTTGCTTATGCACATTGTTTTAGAAGATTGAGCCATATTCCTTCTACGACAATCATTTTTTTATTAAAATATATTTTCTAGCCATGGATAGCCGAATTTGCAGATGCAAAAACCATAGATATGGAGGCCCAACTATATCTTATTTTCTGACAGCACAGTGCGATTATGTAATTTAATTTTGAACGTCCAAAGGCTGAGCTTTGTATCTTGCTGAAAGTCACCTCCAGACAGTAATCCCCTCCTACACATTGACGAAAAGGGTCTCCCAAACACAACACCAGTATTTTATTTATTTATTTTCACTTGGCACCATTTCTTTTAAATCGTCCAATATTTCCAATTAGCTATTCTGCTCGCTTCTGAAGTAATCCCTGACAGTGTATGAACTACATCTACGGTTCAATACCTTCCCTTCTGCTAATCAAATCCTGTTCATTTCCAAGGATTAAATCATGCAATTATTTGTGCAAAATGTATAAGACAATCAGACTGGCGCCGTATCCCCAGGCTCCCTCTTGTTTGGATTTCTCATGACTGATGTTTGCTTCATTTGCCATGATCATGTTTCCCTTGGACATTATCAGTATCACACACCCCTTTTCGCAGATTCCGCATTAATTTACACACCGAGGAAGCCGTCTCCAGTGCGCCTTTCTTGAAACCCAATCATCCCCTTTGTCTTGATTCAGTTTCCCCTTTGGAATAGAGGGTTTGCAGTGGGTCCCCCTTCCTACCCTGTTCAAGGCATCACAACGGCAAACGAAAGTCTTATCTAGGGGCAGATTGGCAATTTAACATTCTAGTCATTTGTCCGAATACGGCGGGGAATTGAGGCTCCGTCATCCGTTTACCACGGGGAGCACTTCAGAAAGGAGATGTAAAATCCTTGCCTTTGATTCTGCCACTATTCTTTATCTAAGTCAAACACTCCAGGGTTGCCATTTTGTTCGTAATTACCGTATTTTTCGCACCAAAAGACGCAGTTTTTTTCCTCCCAAAGTAGGAAGAAAAATCAGCTGTGTCTTATGGAGCGAAGATGCAGGCAGGGAGGGGGGGGAGGCGCTGGAGCAGAGGGGGGCGGCAATATACGGTACTCACGCTATATTCGCGGGGGGGCCCCGGCGGCTCCTGGCGGCTCCCGGCTGCACCCGCGCATGCCCAGACTCCCGCCGCCATGTCGCCGCAGCCAGCCGGCAGCATGGAGGAACGGGGGTGGAAGAGGGGACTCATGGGGCAGGCTCGCCGCTCACGGACCCGAGGAGGAGGGAGGCCACGAGGCGGCCCCCACGGTGACGCAGCAGCAGCAGCAGCAGACTTCCTCTCGCCAGAGGCGCATCGCCACTCGGTCGCATCTGCCGAGGAGGAAGGGAGGAAGGCCTCACCGGTCGCGCTGTCGGCCAAGAGAGGCCCGAGGAGGGGGGAGGAGGAAGGTTCCTCCCTCGGCCTCTCTTCCGGCCGGACAGCCGGCCAGCGAGGCCTTCCTCCCTTCTCCTCTCGGCCCGAGGCGCGACCGAGGAGGGGAGGGAAGGAGGAAGAGTTCGCTGCTGCCCTCCCCGCCGTGGGGGCCGCCTCGGGTCCATCCTCGGGGTCCATGAGCGAGCCGCCCGTGAGTCCCTCTTCCGCCCCCGTTCCTCCACGCCGCCGGCTGGCTGCGGCAACACGGCGGCGGGAGTCTGAGCATGCGCGGGCGCAGCCAGGAGCCGCCGGGGCCCCCCCGCAAATATAGCGTGAGTATATCGCCGCCCCCTCTGCTCCAGCGCCTCCCCCCCTCCATATTAGTGTCTCAAATAGTAGCCAGCCCCCATTTTTTTTGTTTCCCAAATTTCCTCCTCTAAAATCTAGGTGCGTCTTATCATCAGGTGCGCCTTATGGTGCGAAAAATACGGTATATCTTCTGAGTACTTTAAACGAGCTTCCTTATTCGAGTATATATGGGACGGGATGATTTATTTTCTGCACGTCTATATGAGAATCAATGGGCCCGTTATACCAGTATGGTACACTCTCTCTTCGAATGATTAAAGCCCTGGGACAGAAAGCTGCACGAGGCGCACGGAAGCCCAGGCTTTTCAGTAAAAGGTTTGTGTTGGCAGAACTGCCTAGAGTTTGTGCCACTGATAGGCCAAGTGGGAAATCTGCTGTCGTGGGTTTTTTTTCCTGAAGAGTTTGCCAGGTTCTTTCTGTCTTGTGGGCAAAACTCTCTAGTGGATAAGTACACAAATGCGCACACACATGGTTGTTTAATTTGTCCCATTTCTCTACATCAGTGTTTCCCAACCAGTGTGCCGTGGCTAAACCATAGGGTATAAAAGGGCAGAACTGTGAGAGAGATCAAAAACGAGTTAAAGTATCATAAAACTCACAAATGCTGTAATTGTGAAAAATATACGTGCCAAATAGCAGAACAATATCACATATAGTGCAATGTAGTACAGTTCAATCACAATATCGCAAGTCTGATATAACAAGCGTGACACAATCGTAATAAGCAAAGCCCTTACCGTGGGAACCTCCAATAACCTTTCTTCCCCCTCCTGCCGAACACTTTTTCTTCTCCACTCAGGCTCCCTTCTTCCCAGAAAAAGTAAGTGTTCGGCAGGAGGGGGAAGAAAGGGCGCGAAGGGGGAGGAAGAGGTCTTTGTCGAAAGCTGGCATGGACCTTCCAGGTGTTTTGGACTCCAACTCCCACCATTCCTAGCAGCCTCAGGCTCTTTTTCTCCCCCCCTTCAGCCACTTAAGCAGGAAAGGGCCTCAGGCTGTTAGGAATGGTGGGAGTTGAAGTCCACAGCACCCAGAGGGCCGAAATTTTCCCATGTCTGTTTGAGGGACCTTAAAGTGGTGAGCCTCCTTCCAACATTGTGATTCTATAAGAAAACAAACAACAACATAACATTGTTTGAGTCCACAGTGCTCTCTGGGTGTAGGTGAACTACAACTTCCAAACTCAAGGTCAATTCCCAAGCCAACCCTTTTAGTACTTTCTGTTGGTAATGAGAGTTCAATATGCCAAGTTTGGTTCAATTCCATTGTTGCAAGAGTTCAGGATGCTCTTTGATTGTGTGTTAACTATAAATCCCAGAAACTGTAACTCCCAAATGTCAAGGTGTATTTTCCCCAGACTCCATCTGTGTTCACATTTGGGCATATTGAATATTCATGCTATGTGGCCTCTGGATATAGGTGAACTACAACTCCAAAACCCAAGGTCAATGCCCACCAAACTCTTATAGTATTTTCTCTTGGTTATGGGAGTTCTGTGTGGGAAGTTTGTGTCTTTCTGCCATTCCTGCCAGGATATCTATGTTGTGTTCATCGAAACAGGCCCAGGTTTCACACTGAGTGTATAAATACATTTTAAAACATACTAACTATATGTATTACTGTGTTAGAGTGTCATTTTGGTTGGTGGTGTGCCCCAGGATATTGTAAATGTAAAAAATGTGCCGCGGCTCAAAAAAGGCTGAAAAACACTGCTCTACATGACCCAGGCAAGATAAGCAAACTAGAGGCTTTTCTTCCAATGGCTTTTACAATGGTTGCCCTTCCTTTTTCTTGTCTTTTCGTGCATCTTATCATGTTGTTCAGCGAGATTGCACTGGGCAATCTACCATCAGGGATATGAATGGAAGTAAATGCCTATTCATATGAAAATCTGTTCCCGAGAGAAAGAGAGCGCACAATGGCTGCAATCTCCAGCAGTTGTCCAAGTAAAAGCGGAACCCAAATGTTGTGACAATTTCACTTTGAGATCATTCTCAGTGAGGGATTGTTACCGAACAATTTAGAATAGCCTGGCCCATAGGGGGCAGAGGCCCAGAAATACCCCTAAAACGAGGATTTCAGCAGAACCCCTGGTGAGGTTTTAAAGGCAATCTAAAAATCCCTTTCCCAAATGATCTCACCAAAGGAGTCCGGAAGAAGATGCCCCTGAAGCTTTTATTCTTGTCAGCTGAGAAGGATGATCACTGCAGATACTTTGTCGCAAAGCAGTCATAAAGTTACATTCAAAAGACACAAACTATAAGAGTTTGGTGGGCATTGACCTTGAGTTTTAGAGTTGTAGTTCACCTATATCCAGAGAGCACTGTGGACTCAAACAATGTTAGATCAGGACCAAACTTGGCATGAATACTCATCATGCCCAAATATGAACGCAGATGGAGTTCAGGGGAAATAGACCTTGAGATTTGGGAGTTGTAGTTGCTGAGATTTATAGTTCCCCTACAACCAAAGAGCATTCTGAACCCCCTCCGATGATAGAACTGGGCCAAACTTCCCACACAGAACCCCCAGGAGGCAAGAGGAGGTCTCTACTTGGGGAAAGGGAGGCAGGCCTTCCCAATGCACGGAGAGGGAGAGACCAAGTAGACAACGGGTGGGGGGGTGTTTGTAATTTTGTGCCTTTATCAAGGTAGGTTTCTTAGGGTTTTTATACTTCAACACACTAGACTCTCTACCCCCACCCCCCCTCCGGGTTCCAATTTCCCATAGCACACCTGATGATCGCTCACGGCACACTAGTGTGCCCCGGCACACTGGTTGAGAAACACTGCAATAGTGAAACAGTGCCACTTCTGTTCTGGCGAATGGGGAGCGAGGAGCAGGAATCTTTTCAAAACAAAGCAGCTGGAGTTTTCTTGAGTAGATTTGTCCATATGTTAATGAATCCAAGGGCCTGACCTTTCGAGTCAAGGGAATTATTTTGTTCTTTGTGAGAAACAGGAATTGTCCTTAACAACCCTTCCTTGTTGACAAAGGGCCATATGCAGATTTTCCATGAGAATTTCAGCCTTCTGGATGATAAATGAAATAATTGTAGCCATGTGCTGGTTTCTGTGGCCAGCAGTGATAGCCGGTTATGAAATACGAAATATAGTTATGACATAGGTTCTATAAACGCGGGACACGACTAAACTCAGAGGGTCCAGCATTTATGGAACAAAAAGGGGTCTTTCAAAAATGGGGAGAGGGGAAAGAAACCTTCTCCAAACCAGAAAGAGTCCTCTGTCATGCAAATTGTTCCAATGATTGGATTAAAGGGTGCAGCCAGGAATGTGGTCACCCTGACCTCAAAACAAACAGCTGGGTCACGTATCATTCCTTCATATTTTAAAAAACATATGGGAAAGGAAAAAACATGCAGGAAAACTGTTACATGGAAGGGGAGGGTTTCAGGGAAATACCACTACCAATGTCTCATAACTATTTCATGTGCAAGGAGTAGAAAGAAAGTCCATATGATCTTGAAAAGCATCAAATCCATATGCTTTGGGGAAAGTCCATCTGTGTCCTTGGGAAAACTATAAGAGAAAAGTCCTTTTTACTAATAGCCAGAGGAGAGTCCAAACACACGGAAGTCCTTGGAAAACTATGTCTCCCAACATCCTCGGGGTGGCCCTATGCAGGCCTGTCTGCATGCAGCCCTTGTGCACAAAGTAGAAAATCTGGTATTCATATGGCAATGCAGAAGGGGACAGCCTACCAGCTAGGTTTTATATCTCGGTTTTATTATCTCTTGATTTTATTTTACGTTTGTACTGCATGCTTTCTAATTTGCAATATCCTTCTTGGAAATCTTCAGGTGTTTGTGGTTTATGAATATCATAGACCCTATGACGTTTTCCAGTTAAGAAAACTGTAATTTTATCTCTCTTGCTGAGCCATCATATAAGACGTTGTTATTGCTAAACCCCACTAAGGTCTTTAAGGCGGAGTGTTCCTTGCTTCTTGGCAGTTTCTGAAATATCCCTATTAATAGTATTCCTTTGGATCACACAAAGTCACATTTGGATATGTGTAATCCAGATGTTTCTTTCAACTCCAGTCCGTCGGACACTGGTTTTCTGCCTCATCTGGCAGGTGCTTGCTTAGCTGGCATTCTGTGGTAATTTCTCTCAGGTTTTTACTAGTATTTTCTATTAGTAAAAGACCTGGCCCAGGTCTCTATGGTCAGCAGATTCGCATTTTTCCACCTGCGACAGGCTAGACGGCTGGTGCCCTACCTCTCCGGGGGCGACTTGGCCACGATGATCCAGGTGGTGGTCATCTTGAGACTGGACTACTGTAATGCCCTCTAAATCGGCTTTCCTCTGTCCGTGATCCGGAAACTTAAACTGGTCCAGAATGCTGCAGCTTGCTTGCTCGCCGGGGCTCTGGCTAGATGCCACATAACTCCCATCTTGAAGCAGCTGCACTGGCACCCAGTGGAGTACCGGATCACGTTCAAAGTGCTGGTTTTAATCTTTAAGGCCTAATATTGATAACGAACAGAATTTGTGGGTCTTGCCTTGAAGGCAGACGGGCTAGACCCACCAAAGAAGGCCCATGTCAAAACCTGGTGAGAAAGGAAGCAACCAATCCCATATTTTTCCTAAAATGTCTCAATTTAACAGATCTCACCAAAGCCTGAAGAGGGTGCCATTGAGGTTTTATTCCGTTCCAGCTGGAAGGGATCACAGCCGCAATCATTCACCCATGCTGCAATGCAGTCACATTGGTAAACATTCCTTATATAGGGTTACAGATTTGAATTTCCCTCTTCCCACCCCCGCTGCTGATTGGCAGATGTCATCACTTGCAGGAGGGGCACAGGAGGTTCTTGAGAGTGGCCCCAGCCAATGAGGGCAAAGAAGGAGGAATAATGAGAGAAAAGGGTGGTTCTGAGGGTGGGCTTTTGCCCAGGCTTCCCAAACCAGTTTTTTTCTGAGTTGCAGACAAAGGCCTTAATCCCTTATTTCCTGTTCTGGCCAAGCACAGACCAAAAATCCTTTTAAGTGGGTTTCAGTAAAATGGAGGGTAAACAAAGAGAATTCCAGATTGCCATGATTCATTATAGGGTTGTGAAAAGGAGATATGGTTTGCATAGCTGGTTTCGGGTCTCTGGAGAAACCCTTTTGTTGCCAAATGGCTTCTGGGTCCCTGGCAGGCTGGTTTTCTAAAGGTGTTTTTGTCAGGTAAATATGTGAGGCAAATAATGGGATTTGGTAGCCAGACCTGGTCTTGCGAAATGACCCTTCCAGTGCTATAATGAAGTGGCTGGGACATCCTGGGGTGAAGTAAATGGGTTTCTGCTCACAGGGATCAGGGTCCCAAAAATCCCTTTTGAAATAATTAACTACCTGGGAGGATGTCAATTTCCCATTGCAGTTTGCAGGATTTTCCAGATTTTCCTATGTCTGAGTCATTCCTTACATTATCAATTTTCTTATTTCTTTAAAGTTACATTTCATAGAAAAAGGGGGGCATGCAAAGGGAAAATACATTGAGGATAAATATCATTTTTCATACAGTTTCATAGCGAGAGAGTCCAGGGAAACAATTATTTCATATTCAGGGAGTAGAAAGAAAGTCCATCTGTGTCCTTGGGAAAAACTATAAGAGAAAAGTCCTTTTTGCTAATAGCCAGAGGAGAGTCCAAACACATGGAAGTCCTTGGAAAACTATGTCTCCCAAACCGCTCAGGGCTTGCCCCTGTTGGTAAACTGAGTTTATTAGCAACAGCCCCAAAGCTTCTCACAGCGTCTCCAATATGACAAAAAGCACAACAAAATGATGAGACAAACCAATAGGTAGAAAACTCCAAGTTCCAACTCCTTCACAAGAGGAAATGAGGCTGAGAGAGTGTGTGAGGAGCCCAAGGTCACAACCCGCCAAGAAGAACAGGCTACTCCAAGGCAGAGTAACAAACAGATGATAACAGCATTGTCAAGAAGCAGTAGTGTCGTCACACAGTCCAAACATCATGCCAGGAGGAAAACAGGATGAATAGAGTCGTCAGTCCTTATGTCAAGCCAGGAGGGATGTAAATAAAGCAGCAAAGTCAGGTCAATCCGGAGTCCAAAACGAAGAAGCAAGAAAATCTAGCACAGAAGGGATTTAAGGTGGAGCAGCTAAAAACAGGATACAAAGATGCGGAAGCCCACGAAATAAAATACCAAGATCCAGAATTCCACATCCACAGTTAGTCCAACGATCAGTCCAGCAGCAACCCCGCACAGAAGGCTGGATAGCAAGAACAATGCCTTGCCAGCTGCAAGGAATGGTTAATTGCAAGCCCCCTTTATTCAGTCCTCCTCAGGGCTTGATTGCACCAACGCCCCTTCCCCCTTTCCTTCAGCTGCCAGCATCTCCTCCCGTGCCACCCTTTGTCTTTCTCTCCAGGTGATCCGTCTCCTGCGATGACTCAACTCTCCCCAACAGTCCCCATGAGACCCATTCCCAGCACTCCAACTCCCATGTCCCGTGAAACCTGCAAACGAATCACTGCTAGTGGGTTCCAAGCAGACATCCTGTATTTGTTGCACCTTAGTCCAATCCATCTCATTAGAGTCTCCTTCAGGACTCTGTGATATTGCGAGTCCGCAATAAACGAAATGCAAAGTAGAGAGGGAACACTGTATATGAGTATACACTGCCAGATAATTTGGGGTCAGATCCTGGGATATAGGGCAGTATAGATCCAGCCTGAGAGAGCGTGAAGACATCATCTTCACAGTCATTCATTATCACTCATTTACAATTGTTTAATTATGTATCTTTTGGGATGAAATGTGGGACATACAGTACTTTATAGTGAGTGCCCACAATTTTGTGACCCCAAATGTGTTGTGTGTCACAGATTATAATAACTAGCAATTCTCTGGATTTTGTCACTCAGTGTTTGCTTGTTTCTGTCTGTCCAAAATGAGAGAAAGATATATATATATATATATATATATAGAGAGAGAGAGAGAGAGAGAGAGAGAGAGAGTACTTATACTCCACCTGAAATAATAATAATTATTATTATTTATAACCTGCCCTATCTCACTGAGGGGACTCAGAGAGGTTTGGATTGTGAGCAGGGCCGTAGCCAGGATTTTGATTCGGGGGGCTGAGTTTGGTTCGGGGGGCTGAGACTGGGTGGAAGAGGGTCTACCATAGCAAACCTTTGTATTGTTATCCCAATAACCCCATGAATGTGGGATATAATGAGCATGGTGATCAGATCATGATATGAATAAACATAACAGTTTAAATAATGTACCAGTAAGGCCTTCTCACGGACCACTCTGAGAATTTCGGGGGGGACTGAAGCCCCCTTACCCCCCCCCCCCGGCTACATGCCTGATTGTGAGTATTCAGAAATTACTACTGACATCTATCAAATTTAGGCTGTTCTTTACATATAAAGCAGTGCTCCTGCTCAGACTTTTCCAAATGTATATAGAATTGAGTTGCCATAGCCAGACCTTACCAGGAGATGTTGCTCTGCCTTCAGCTAAATGCCTGCAGGAAAAAATAAGGAACCAGGACATTACAGGTAAAGAATTACAGAGCCGGTCATATTAAATCCAGCTTTTTCTCCAGTGAAAAATATGGTACTATTAAATAGCAATTCCACTATAGTATATTGACTCAATATTATCTCTCGGTGGTTCTAGTTGCCCAATAGAGAAATAAAACAGATGTGACTTTCCATATATTCCACCCCTTTGTAACCGCATTATTTGGGCTATAGGACCCTTTACTACATTTTCAATTTCATTTTTAATGAACGCACAATGGAATAGCGGACACATTTGCTTGCAAACAGGACAAAACACATCCTAAGTATCAACTATCATGTTATATATTTGTACTTAGTATGATAGCACTCATAACATAGTATTTTATTTCGCTGCAGAGTATTGAGACTTGTTTCCAATGTGTTGAAATAAAATATAGATACAAATATGCTCTTTACCTTGGTGTCGATAAAACATGAAAGCCTATGCTACCAGCTTTGTTCTTTCACTTAGGGCCTCTTCACACCAGGCCCGGATTACCCATAGGGCCAACAAGGCCATGGTCTAGGGCAGGGCTGTCCAACTTCTACCGGGCCCAGGGCCGGAATACAGCACACTGATGACATCGGGTGCTGCTCGGCCCGCCCCAGGCCCCGCCCGGGCCCCGCCCCCAGCCCAGGCCCCGCCCTCTCCTAACGCTGTCATTCTCCCTCCTCCTCCTCTTTCCCGGGCACCGCGGCTGTCCCGAGCGCCGCGGCGCCCGGGAAAGGCACGGCGCCCGGGAAAGAGGAGGAGGAGGGAGAGCAGAAGGCGGCGCCAAGGGCAGCGCGTCACAGGCCTGGCGTGACGCGCTGCCCTTGGCACCGCCTACTCCTCCGTTTCGGCGGCTCCCCGCCCTTCCTAGGAAGGGGGGAGCCGGAGGTGGCGGCGCCAGGGCAGCGCATCACGCCAGGCCTGTGACGCGCCCCTTGGCGCCGCCTACCCTCCTTTCGCGTGGAGAGAGGGACGGAGGGGCGGTGCAGGGAGGAGGAGCTAGCTCTCTTCCTCCTCCCTGCCCCGTCCCCCCCTCCCCCGGCCCCCATTTAAAAAAAAATTTTTTAGATTTTTTTAAAAAAAATTTAAAATGGCGGCTGGGGGCATAGCAGGGGCCGTGTCCAACAGGCTGGGGGGCCGGATCCGGCCCCAGGGCCGCCAGTTGGACAGCCCTGGCCTAGGGGTGTGAGCTGAGAGGGGCGCAGCTCACAGCCCAAAAATAAAGATAAATTTTAAAATGTCATAAAATAATTTTAAAAATCATGCCGCGATTGGCTCCTGCCGCCTGGTACCTAAAAGGAAGGAAGGCAGGAGGGAGAAAGGAAGGGGGGGCCTCCCTCCTCGGCAGACAATACAGCCAGATACCAGCCCCCACGTGACCCGGCAGAGCAGAGGGCGCACCACGTGACCAGGGCTCCACAAGAGGCAGCAGCAGCAGCATGAGGAGAAAGAGGAGGAGCATGCCCCGCGGCTGAGAGGCTGGCGCCGCCGCTGCCACATCCCAACAGCCCCCGCGGCCTCGAAGGCGGCTCTGCGGCCTCACGCTGGGTGCACGGAGCAGCTGCAGAGAGTTGGGGCCTTCCTCTGCCTCAGGAGCCAATCGCAACCAGCATGGGCTGAAGGAAGAGGCCTCCTCCGGAGACAAGACGCCGAGGAGGCCGCTTCCTTCAGCCCATGCTGGGCGCGAGTGGCTCCTGAGGCGGAGGAAGGCCCCGACTCTCTGCAGCCGCTGCCCTCCGCACACCCAGCGCGAGGCCGCAGAGCCGCCTTCGAGGCCGTGGGGGTTGCCGAGATGCGGCGGCGGCACCAGCCTCTCAGCCTCAGGGCATGCTGGGATCCGTAGTTCTTTGGGATCACCGGGCACGCATTCCCAGGGCGGGGAGGAGACTCAGCGGTGAGTGGATGGATGTCGGGGGAGAAGAGGAGGAAGGGCTGCGGGGGAATGGGGATAGGCCTCTCTAATGCGGCAGCGCGAGGCGGGGGGGGGCATAATTCCAAACTGTGGCCTAGGGTGCCAAAAGGTGTTGATCCGGGCCTGCTTCACACAGAGCATTTCAGCCCCGTTTTGCCGCTTTGTTTTGTGGCTTCGATGGAGCCTGCCGTGCACCATCACACGACGCATGGCAGTCCCGGCTCACATTCCTCCCAACGTGGGAGGGAAGCACCAAAAGGGCACTGAGTATTTCTTGCCTAATAAAACGACATGAAACTCATGAAGTTGCCATGACTTGAAGACATATACACAAACACACTCTTTGACCATTCTTTTAAAGTTTGGACTACAATCTAAAATGGAATCAATGTCCCACTACTGGCCCTTCTACACAGCCATATAACACAGAATATCAAGGCAGATCATCCGCAATATCTGCTTTGAACTGGGTCATCTGAGTCCACACTGCCATATAATCCAGTTCAATGTGGATTTTATACAGCTGTGTGGAAGTGGCCTTCAACGGGCCGGAGCTGGACATTTGAGCTCCGAATGCATCACTCCTGGCGTCATGGTCATTGCCCAAGCAAGTAAAGTCACTGTGATCTAGCCGAAAACCATTCATGCTACATAAAAGTTCCAGAATAAATCCTCCACGTTTTAGTGGTATGCTGATTATGTGCTCTTCTTCTTGCTAAAAACACCACTTTCTCCAAGGCATTAATGCAATGTATATATATATATTGATGATTACCCAACAAAATGGCCACATTGACACTATGAAAAGAAAGAAGGCACACACACACACACACACACACAGAGGCCCAGATTACCCATAAGGCCACCCTAGGCCATGGCCTAGGGCGGCATGATGGGGGGGGGGGCAGCGGATCAAGACCCCACTCAAAAATTTAATTTTTTTAAAAAAAATCCCCCAAAAAAGTGTGCATGCGCGCGGTGGCGCAAGCGTCATCCATGGCCACCGCCCCCTTGCTCTGCTCCCCATGGCTCCACCCTCCCTCCTAAAGCGTCATGCTGGGCGGCCTCAGAAGCGGGCGAAATCGCCGCTTCTGAGGCTGGCGTGACGCTTTAGGAGGGAGGGCGGAGCCATGGGGGGCTCCCCTTGGCTTTTCCCTCCCTCCTAAAGCATCAAGCCGGCCTCAGAAGGGACGATTTCGCCCACTTCTGAGGCCGCCCGGCATGTTGCTTTAGGAGGGAGGGAGGAGCCAAGGGAGGCCCCACCCTAGGGGCCACTGCCACGCATGCATTGGCTCCAAGGGTGGGGCTTTCCTTCCTCCTCCTCCTTGCGCTGGCGAGGAGGAAGAGGTGGGGCCGGGGGTGGAGCCAGGGGCGGGGAGAGGCAGAGCCGGGGGCGGAAGCAGACCCTTTGGCCTAGGGCGCCAAAAGGGCCTGATCCGGGCCTGCACACACACATGCACACCCTTCGAAAGAACAAACAAAAATATGCTTGGTGATCATCCCTTCTTGGTGAGCTAATTGCTTCTGTAAAGGGACCTGGGATGGAATTTGCAACAGCTGGTAAATGTGTAGGTGTTAAAGCAAGCTATGTAGAAAAGCAATCTGTGTAACGGCCTTAATTTAGCAAATCCATGACATAAACCATGAATGTAGGGATAAATAAGATGCTAGATTGAATGGGCAGTGCCTCCGAACCTTCCTGTTTTGCTTTCCCCTTTTCCTCCTCCACCTCCTGTCATAATGTGCTAGCTTCAGAAATTTCACATCCTGGTATCATAACCTTCCATGTTTCCTCGGCTGCACTGAAGTTGTGTCATGATGACAATGGCAGGCTCTGTGAGGTGTAAAAATCGGGAGGGCAGAACCAGACACATCTGGCCCTTCTGCATTTGTTTATTTATTTATTCATTTCATTTCTATTCCGCCCTTCTCACCGTGCAGGGGACTCAGGGCGGATTACAATGTACACATTACATTTAGACACACAAACACACAAGGCAGACAGAGGCAATTTAACATCTGGCCACCAGGGGGAGCTGTCACACTCCTTCATTCCGCAGCGTGTTTTCTGGAGATCTTTTTTAATGGCTTCGGAAATCAGTTAAATTTAGCCTCCCCACTAAGTGGTACCTTTATTTCCTACTCGACAGATGCAACTGTCTGTCGGGTTGCAAAGGTTAACAACAGGCTACACAATAGGTCGAGAGCCCACCTCGACCTGGGCAGGCCTCAAACTCATTACCTTCTGGTCAGTAGAGATCTTATGCAGCTGACACCCAGCCAGCTGCACCACATTCCCAGTGTATCTTGTGTGGTATTTTGTTTGGTCCTTAAAATCTATGTGGATTTTGAAATATTTGCTTTGGGAAAATGGCCAGTCTTATCTGGAAATTAGAAAAGATGTAGTGTGAGCCCTTACTATCTATTGGGCTTTGGTTCTAGGGCCCTCAGTTAACACCAAAACCCATGATGCTCAAAACCCCTTATATACAGAGTGTAGTAAAACGGTGTCTCTTATATAAAATGGCAATACAGTGTTCCCTCATTGCTGGTGAGAGCTAATGCGGCTTCAGAGCTAATATAAGTACCACAGATATGGTATTTGCCCTTAGACAACTGCAAGAGAAATGTAGAGAGCAGAACAAAGGACTCTATGTAACATTTGTCGACCTCACTAAAGCCTTCGACACTGTGAGCAGAAAAGGTCTGTGGCAGATCCTGGAACGACTAGGATGTCCCCCCAAATTCCTCAAAATGATTATCCTGTTACATGAGGGCTAGCGCAGTCAAGTCAGACACGGCGATGCTCTCTCGGAGCCCTTTCTAATAACTAATGGAGTGAAACAAGGTTGTGTTCTTGCACCAACCCTATTTACAATCTTCTTCAGCATAATGCTCCAAAGGGCTACGGCAGACCTCGAAGAAGAAGACGGCATATATATACGCTATTGTACTGATGGTAGCTTGTTCAACTTAAGCCGTCTGAGGGCTCGCACTAAGACTCTAAACTATCTAGTCCGTGAGCTGCTTTTTGCTGACAATGCTGCCCTTGTCGCCCATTCAGAAGCAGCCCTGCAGCGCCTGACATCCTGCTTTGCAACAGCTGCAGAGCTGTTTGGGCTGGAAGTCAGCCTGAAGGAAACGGAAGTCCTCTACCAGCCCGCACCACAGGAAGAACACCATCATCCCCACGTCAGCATAGGCAAATCTGTGCTTAAGTCCGTTCAGCAGTTCACCTACCTGGGAAGCATCATCTCTTCAGACGCCAAGAATGATAAAGAGATCAATGACAGATTAGCAAAGTTAGTCTGAAATATTTCTCCCTTCTCCCCTCCTATTTGCAAACATGCTATTTTTCAAATTCAGGGTTGCTTGTTTTTGCACACATACAAAAATGGATTGAGATATTGGTGGCAATTTATAAAGGAAATGCTGAAGAACATTACATCCATTTTCTTTCTAAAACTGCCGATAATAAACATTCAACATACTTTAAATAGACCATTAATAATGATTCAGTCAAGAAAAGTCTAGCATTACTGAGGATCCCAGCAACCACTGCCAGAAATCCTTCCTTACATTTGTCATGATGAAAAGGTTGCTTGCTAAAGATGGACTAGAGCAGTGTTTCCCAACCAGTGTGCCATGGCACACTAGAGTGCCGTGAGAGATCATCAGGTGTGCCGTGGGAAATTAGATTCTTATCTATCTGATGTCATGTATAAAGTTTGATACTCTGTCTTCGGAACCTCAGCGCGCGGGTCCCTGTTTCCGGGAGGGCCGCACAGTAGGGCGGACCTGTTTGGGCCCGTTCCCTTCCATTCTACTCCAACGAGGAGCACTTCCAGTCCAGTCCAGCCCAGCCCTGTTGGCGCTATGCGAGGTGTGAGTCAGAGAGCAGCGTAGCCCGAGCGCTGAAGGCAGGCAGGCAGGCAGGCAGGCAAGCAGGGGGAGGGGCAGGCAGGCAGGCAGGGAGTGAGCCAGCTAATGGGGGAAAGGAGGGAAACGAACTCGTGGGAGAAATATGGGTCCCCCAAAGGCCATCCAGCCTGACCCTCTTCAGCCAAGCAGGAAGGCACCACACAAGCCCTCCCGACAGATGAGCATGGAGACTCTGGCTATACATTAAGGCAGGCAGCATCTTTATTAAGGGCTTGGAAGAAGGTTTAGACTAGATATGGTCAAACTTGGGCCTTCCTCCAGGTGTTTTGGACTTCAACTAATATTGCGATATAATTGTTATAATACAATGTGGTATGTAATTGTTGTACTGTGACCAGGCATGTAGCCAGGGGGGGGGGCCTTAGGGGGCTTCAGGCCCCCCCTCGAAATTCTCAGGGTGGTCAGCGAAAAGGCCTTACTGGTACATTATTTAAACTCTTATGTTTATTCATATCATGATCTGATCACCATGCTCATTATATCCCACATTAATGGGGTTATTGGGATAACAATACAAAAGGTTTGCTAGGGTAGACCCTCTTCCACCCAGTCTCAGTCCCGAAACAAACTCAGCCCCCCGAAACAAAATCCTGGCTACGGCCCTGACTGTGACAATGACATAGTATGTTGTATTTGATATTATAGTAATATATGTATATTGTGTATACATATAATATTGATAATGTTGTAATGAAATGCAATATTATAATAATAATATACTATATAACTATATATTTTGTGTTCATTGAAACAGGCCCAGGTTTCACACTAAGTGACTGTATAAATACATTTAAAAACATATGAAATATATGTATTACTGTGTTAGAGTGTCATTTTGTGTCATTTTGGTTGGTGGTGTGTCCCAGGATTTTGTAAATGTAAAAAATGTGCCGCGGCTCAAGAAAGGTTGAAAAACACTAAGTTAAAGTACATCCTATATATCAGATATTTACATTATAATTCACAACAGTAGCAAAGTTACAGTTATGAAGTAGCAACAAAAATAATTTTATGGTTGGGGATCACCAAAACATGAGGAACTGTATTAAGGGTTCGCGACATTAGGAAGGTTGAGAACCACTGCTTTAACCCGATCCCGCCTACACTTTGGCTAAACAACATTTAGCTACCTCACCCCCTTTTAACCCGGTTACTTCCAGATTTAACAACATTTGTAGAAGGGCCATCAAAGGCACACAACAGCAACAAATTGTACAACTTTCATGAACATTTGGTGATTGCACTGGTCCAAAAGGAAGGGGCGGAGGCTGGGAATATTGGCTCGCTTCAGACTACCCAGTGAGCTCATGACTATGGAATTATTCGAATGGAGTACTTTCTGAACAGAACTAGGTTTGCCATCTTTTTGTAAGTAGGTTAGCAGCCAAGAGTCAATAATCCAATAGCTGCAATTCTGTGCTTGCTTGCTACAGGAAATCCTGCATCTGGTGGATCTCTGCCTGTTGAGCAACTATTAATTACAAATCATGTTCGTAAAGAAACAAAGGAACCCACAGTCCTAATCAAAGTTTCAATCTTACATTATTGGAATACCAACACAAATGCCTTCCTTTATATTTATACTAGCTTGGGGACCCAGCCCTGCCCGGGTTATTTGAGAAAGGCATTGTGTGCCAAGGTTGGTCCTTATCAAATGTTTACGTGGCTTGCAGTGATCTCAGGAAGTTAGTGAAGGTACTGCAAGTCCCATCATCCATGGTCCATCCCCCTCCCAACAGCACCAGGATGTAGAGTGGGTCATGTGTGCTCTGTGTGCCACGTTTGGTCTTGATCATTCATTGGATGAGGGTTGCAGCGGTCTCGGAACGTGAGTGAAGGTACTTCAAGTCCCATCGTCCATGGTCCATCCTCCTTTAAATGGCACCAGGATGTAGAGTGGGTCATGAGGGCTCTGTGTGGCAAGTTTGGTCTGTATTGGTCATTGGATGAGGGTCACAGTGCTCTCAGGAAGTGAGTGAAGGTACTTCAAGTCCCATCATCTGTGGTCCATCCCACCCAAAACTGCACCAGGATGTAGAGTGGGTCATGAGGGCTCTGTGTGTCAGGTTTGGTCTTGATCAGTCATTGGATTAGGTTTGCAGCGGTCTGGGGAAGTGATTGGAGGTACTTCAAGTCCCATCATCCATGGTCTGCCCTCCTTCAAACTGCACCAGGATGTAGAGTGGGTCTTGGGGGTTTTGTGTGCCAAGTTTGGTCTTGTTCTGTCATTGTTGGGAGCCACAAAGTGCTTTGGTCTGAAACTCCCACCATGGCTGACTGTCTCAGGCCTTTGCCTTTTCCCTCTCTGGCAGTTTAGAGTGTCGGAATGTTTGTGTTGGCTGGCCAATTAGAGGCATTATGCAAATACTCCCTCACTGGCAACCAATCATGTTGTCAGAATGTAGTGGCCGGGAGCCAATCAGAATGCTGCCACATACATACACACACACACACATACATACAAACATTCCGCTTTATTATATACTAGCTTGGGCACCCGGCGGTGCCCGGGTGTTTTGAGAAACGTAGTAGTTGGTATTTAGCAGTTATTTAAGTGGCTCACAGTGGGATCATGAAATCACTGAAGGTACTGCAGGTCCCATCATCTGTGGTCCACCCACCTCCAAACAGCACCAGGACTCGGGGTGGGTCATGGAGGGTCTGCCTGCCAAGTTTGGCCTTGATCCATCATTATTGGGAGTTGCAGTGGGATCATGAAATTACCGAAGGTACTGCAAGTCCCATCATCCGTGGTCCACCCACCTCCAAACAGCACTATGAGTCAGGGTGGGTCATGGAGGGTTTGTCTGCCAAGTTTGGCCTTGATCCATCATTATTGGGAGTTGCAGTGGGATCATGAAATTACTGAAGGTACTGCAAGTCCCATCATCCATGGTCTACCCACCTCCAAACAGCACCAGGACTCGGGGTGGGTCATGGAGGGTCTGCCTGCCAAGTTTGGCCTTGATCCATCATTATTGGGAGTTGCAGTGTGATCATGAAATTACTGAAGGTACTGCAAGTCCCATCATCCGTGGGCCACCCTCCTCTAAACAGCACCAGTATGTAGAGTGGGTCATGGAGGGTCTGTGTGCCAAGTTTGGCCTTGATCCATCATTATTGGGAGTTGCAGTGGTACAATGAAATTACTGAAGGTACTGCAAGTCCCATCATCTGTGGCCCACCTTCCTCCAAACAGCACCAGGATGTAGAGTGGGTCATGGAGGCTCTGTCTGCCAAGTGTGGTCTTGCTCCTTCATCATAAGGCGTTGACATGGTATTATGGAAGTAGTGAAAGCACTGCAAGTCCCATCATGCGTGGTGTACCCTCCTCCAAAGTGCAGCAGGTCATGGGGGCTCTGCATGGGCAGTTGGGTGTGTATTGGTTATTGAATGAGGGTCACAGTGGTCTTAGGAAGTTATTGAAGGTACAGGAAGTCCCATCGTCCGTGCCCCCCCTCAAACTGCACCAGGATGTAGAATGGGTGTTGGGGGGGGGGTGTGCGGCAAATGTGGGGTTTTTTTTGTGTGTTTTAAGAGGCGTAGTCAGGAGAAATAAAAAAAGTAAGTAAGCGAATGGCCCCAGGGACTTAATGATCCGCTATTTCTCTCTCTGAAGTACTCAATTAGCCCTCGATGCTAATCAGAGCTGAATACGTTAACATGTGAATGAACTCCTTACTGTTAAATTCATCCCTCCCAAGCTGCTACTCACCTTTGTGGTCACCCCGCCGACATGGATAGGGGTTGTGCTCATGTTGCTACTTAGAAGGGTATGTATATTTTAAGATATTGACCATGGCTATAAATGTGCTTCCTTACACTGTTTCGATATCAATTATGATTATGAATGTTATTAATTTCAGAAGTTGGTTGTTGATATTCTAAATGCCTCGCCTTGAAAAAACCTGTTTAAGGAGAAACGGACCCTTGTAATGGCCTACTGCAGGGGTGCTCACACTTTTTCAGCATGCGAGCTACTTTTGAGCAACCAAGTTGAAAAGATCACCTGCTGCGCGCGCGTGCACCCGCGGGCGGCTTCTTATTAGTTTGGTTGCTCACCGGATTTGGGGGGGGGGAGGCGCTCCGATCCATGGCGCCTCTCGAGGCCCCCGTCGCGCTGCCATCGCCTGTCTCTCACCCAGATCCATGGATCCGGCTGAGAGAGAGGCAAGGAGAGCGCACGGGGCCTCCTCCTCCTCTGTCGCCTATGGCAGGGCGGCGACAGAGAAGGAGGAGCCCCCCCCCGCGCTCCCTCGCCTCTCTTTCGCCCCGATCCATGGATCTGGGCAAGAGAGGGGCAGCGAGGAGCGCACGGGGGCCTCCTCCTCCTCTGTCGCCTATGGCAGGGCGGCGACAGAGGAGGAAACCCCCCACGCGCTCCCTCGCCTCTCTTTCGCCCGGATCCATGGATCGGGCGAAAAGAGACGAGGGAGCGCGCGAGGAGCCTCCTCCTTCTCTGTCGCCGCCCTGCCATAGGCGACAGAGGAGGAGACCCCCCGCACGCTCCGCTCTCCTCTCTTTTGCCCGGATCCATGGATCCGGGCGAGACAGAGGCTCGGAGAGCGCGTGGGGGCCTAATCCTCCTCTGTCACCTATGGCAGGGCGGCGACAGAGGAGGAGGAGGCCCCCACGTGCTCCTCGCTGCCTCTCTTTCACCCGGATCCATGGATCCGGATGAAAGAGAGGAGAGGGGAGCGCGCGGGGGGCCTCCTCCTCTGTCGCGTATGGCAGGGCGGCGACAGAGAAGGAGGAGGCCCCCACGCTCTTTCTCTTCCGCCCGATCCATGGATCCGGGCGAAAGAGAGGCAGCGAGGAGCGCGTGGGCCTTCTCCTCCTCTGTCACCACCCTGTCATAGGTGACAGAGGAGGCCCCCCGCGCGCTCCCCTCTCCTCTCTTTTGACCGGATCCATGGATCCGGGCGAGAGAGAGGCGAGGAGAGCACGCGGGGGCCTAATCCTCCTCTGTCGCCTATGGCAGGGCGGCGACAGAGGAGGAAACCCCCCGCGCGCTCCCCTCTCCTCTCTTTCGCCCGGATCCATGGATCCAGGCGAAAGAGAGGCAGAGGCGCGTGGGGGCCTCCCTCTGTCACCTATGGCAGGGCGGCAGAGGAGGAGGAGGCCCCACGTGCTCCCGCTGCCTCTCTTTCGCCTGATCCATGGATCCGGGCAAAGAGGAGGGGGAGCGCGGGGGCCTCCTCTCTGTCGTGTATGGCAACAGAGAGGAGGAGGCAGCTCCCGCTCTCTCTTTCGCCCGGATCCATGGATCCGGGCGAAAGAGAGGCAGTGAGGAGCGCGCGGGGCCTTCCTCTGTCCCGCTGCCATAGGTGACAGAGGAGGCCCCCGCACGCCTCCTCCTCTTTGCCCGGATCCATGGATCCAGAAGAGAGGCGAGGGGAGGAGTCGCCGCCCTGCCATAGGCGACGCTCCGCCGCTCCACTCTCCTTTTGCCCGGATCCATGGATCCGGGTGAGAGAGAGCGAGGAGCGCGTGGGGCCTCCTCCTCCTGTCGCCGCCCTGCCATACGCGACAGAGGAGGAGGCCCCCCGCACGCTCCCCTCTCCTCTCTTTCGTCCGGATCCATGGATCCGGGCAAAAGAGAGGCAGCGAGGAGCGCACGGGGGGCCTCTGTCACCTACTGCAGGGCAGAGGAAGGCGGCGCTGGGAGCGTGCGTGCGCAGGAGCGCGCATTGACCGGGTGAGGGTCTGAAGATCACCCGGATGAGGCCCAAAGATCACCCGGTCGATCGCGATCACCGTCTTGGCCACCCCTGGCCTACTGGATGTAAGCATCAGTTTACCGTCAGCGTTTTCTACTTCTATGGCACTAGCACAGAGGGAAATATAACTTTTTTCCTCATACCGACTTCTCGGATCCCTCGGACACCTTCCCTGGATTTCCTGTCACCTACCGCTACCCCTCTGATTCATTCCTGATTATTACCTGTGGATTACAAATGTCCCAGCACCTTGGAGATTTAGCTGTGGACTCATACCAACATCAACTTGTCTATCACCAGTGGATTTACTAATAACCGGTAGGACTGGAAGTGCTTGTCCGAAACACACTTGTGTAAATATACGCTCTCATATGTCTATGATGTAATATGCAATGAATGAATTTATGATGCAAATTATGTGTTTGGCACCTTTTTGAGCAAGACAAGAAGACATCTTGTATAATTATTTTCTTAACCCTGGAAGAACCCAGCAGACAACATAGAGTAGTCAATATTCAACAGTTGCACAATGGCACCCAGTGGGCCTCACCTGAGAAGCCTGCTTGGCTGCTCTCCTAGAACAAATGGTACAAAGATGTGTCATTTTCCAACCTAAGGATTTCTGCTTGAACATTGGCCAGAGCATCTGATAAGGCAAAATGCAACCTGAAGGTGGGAGCAGGAATTTTGTTCGTCTCAGGCTAACCCTACTCTCTATTTGACCAAAGAAAAGGCACTGGATTTTCCCACCTTATCCTTGTAGATCAGGGCTGTCCAACTTCTACCGGCCCAGGGCCTGAATTCAGGTCACTGATGACCTGGGGGGCCGAAGGGTCTGCCCCCGGTTTCGGCTCCGCCCCCGCCCCTCCCCCCGGCTCCAATTTACTTACAATTCATAAGAGGCATCCCTGCAATCAAATATAATCTTTTACTAAGGGGAAATGCAGGGAGGGAATACATAAGGGGCATCCATACACAATTACATCATAATAACATAAAGGTTAGCCTACCTTCCCAAACGCGCAGGATCCAGGAGTAGCCGGACCACGAGCAGAGGCGACGACCGACCGAGGCAGCAGCTGAGAAGGTCCAAATCGCGTCTGCGTGGGCCGCAGGGATTAAGTCGCCGAGAGTTCGGCAACCGGCGTAGCGCGAGCCGCCGGAAGCCACATGGGATTTCGCTCTCAACGCAGGCGTGATCTCGCATTGAGAGCGGAATCCCATGTGGCTTCCGTAGTCGCGCGATACTTGCCCGGAACCCGGAAGTGGGTAATTTTAAAAATATTATTATTTAATTTATTTTTTTTTTTATTAAAAAGCTTAGGAGGCTGCAGGGAAGGGGCTGGGGTCAGATACGGCCCCCGGCCACCAGTTGGACAGCCCTGTAGTAGATCACTGATTCTCAAAGTGGGTGGTACCACCCCCTGCTGGGCGGCGAGGTGATCCAAGGGGGCGGTGGGAGGCTCAGGGGAATTGGGGGGCAGTTAACCCCTTTAAGGGGGCAGTGAATGATTGGGCATTTAGGAGGTGTCGCACGGCCTTCTTCTTTGACCCCGCCACCTTTGCTTTGAACCCCACATGCAGTGCAGTGCATAGGCTGCAGTGCAAAGGCCTCCGCGTCCTCCGGCGGAGCCTCACCGCCACCACGGAAGAAAGTGCGGCCTTCCCCAGCGGAGGCAATTCATTCCAAACCCCTCCAGTATTTTCTGTTGGTCATGGGGGTTCTGTGCGCCAAGTTTGGCTCAATTCCATCAGGTCCGGATTACCCATAAGGTCAACCTAGGCCATGGCCTAGGGGCGCAAGTCGAGCGGGGCGCAGATCGTGGACCAAAAAAAAATGTTGAAACAAATAAAAACACCGTGGCCGGCCCCTGGGGTCTCTCCCAACTCTCGGAGCTTGCGAATGCCAAGGGGGAGTTGGGTGTGTTGGCTGTGGGGAGGGTGCCTGGCTCTGTCCCCTGGTCCAATCCCGAGGGCCTGGCCCTCTTCTCTCTCCTTCCCTTCCGGTTCCGGACATGGCCTCCTTTGCGGAGGGAGGGAGCGAATGGTGTGCGGGTGGGTGCCCCAGCCTGGCTGGCCCCCTCCCTCCACCTTTCCTGGGGAGGCTGTCCCTGGGGCCCTTGGCTGCTCCCTTGGCTGGGAAGGAGAAGGAGGCCAGGTGGGGGGCTCTGCTTCGAGGGAGGGAGGGAGGGAGAAAGAGAGGAAGAGCTTCCTGACTGTGTGTGTGTGTGAGAGAGCTATTGTTCACCAGGGAACTCTCTGCTTTTGTGCAAATAATGACCCTTATAAGTGTGTGTGTGTGTTCTGAATGGGTTGTGGGGGACAGTCCCGGGGGAGGGCCTTTCTTGCCAGAGTCTCCTCCAAGGCTGGTGAGTTGCCCATGTCAGCCAGTCTTTCCTCGTGTCTTCTATCATCAAAACATGGGTGGGGAGAGTGGGTTCAGCTGCTGAAACACGGCTTTTGCGGGAGGGAGGGGCCCCCGCTCTTGTTTGGTAATGGACCCGCTCCCTCGGGGAGCCTCCGCCCTTGAGGGCACATCTTCGGGGGGGGGGGGACAGCCCAGGATCTTTGCAACCGGCAGGCAGGCAGGGAGGAGGCTCCTCGAGAAGACTTGGGCCGAGCGAAGGTCGGAGTCAAGGTTCAGGGTTCGCGCAGGGGGGAGGAGGACACGTTCTCTGCCAGGTGGGAGGGGGGGGCTGGCTGTGGGCATGGCCTGCCCCTTGCCCTGCCAGGCGGGACTCTTCTGCCTTCCTGGCACACCGACCAGGCACGGACAGACGGACGGACACAGGGACGGAGGACACCCGCCCGCTCGCTCGCTTCGCCTCTCCTGTCCCGGCCCCTGGCTCTCGGCTGCCCGGGACACTTCTCCTTCCGCCTGGCCATGGGAAGCGACTGCCGGAGCCTCCTGGTGGCCTTGGCCTTCCTGCTCTGCTGCTCGGCGGGTAAGGAGGGGGCCCAGCTCGTTCCTGGGGGGGAGGGGGGCTTGCGGTAGAGGTTGGCTTAAAGAGGGCGTAATTCCAAAGTGTGGTCTAGGGCGCAAAAAGGTGTTAATCCGGGCCTGAATTCCATTGTTGGTGGAATTCAAAATGCTCTTTGATTGTAGGTAAACCATAAATCCCAGTAACTACAACTCCCAAATGAGAAGGGTTATTTTCTCAAAACTCCACCGGTGTTCAAATTTGGGCGTATTGAGTATTCGTGCCAAGTTTGGTCCAGATCCATATTTGTTTGAGTTCTTAGTTCTCTCTGGAAGTAGGTGAACTACATCTCCCCTAAATCACTGCCGATTCCTCCCAAACCCCTCCAGTATTTTCTGTTGGTCATGTGGGTTCTCTGTGCCAAGTTTGGTCCAGTTCTGTCATTTATGGGGGTCTCAGTGGTCTGCCAGAGCTGAATCGATTGAAGGTACTGCAAATCCCATCATCCATTGTCCATACTCCCCCAAACATATTGTTTTTGTGATTAATCACTATGCTTTAATTATATCCAATTTGTAACAATGAAAATACATCCTGCATATTAGATATTTGCATTAGAATTTGGCAAAAGTAGCAAAATTATTTATGAAGTAGCAACGAAAATATGGTTGGGGGTCACCACAACATGAGGAACCTTATTTAGGGGTCATGGCATTAGAAAGGTTGAGAACCACTGCATTAATACATATATTTTTCTTTTTAATTGCTACTAAATTTTAAAAAAAATAATTTCTTGGGGGGCGGTGTGTAAATTTTTTTTCTGGAAGGGGGGCGGTAGGCCAAAAATGTTTGGAAACCACTGTTGTAGATGAATACTCATGCAGATCCCGTCCCGATAGCCCCTCATTTTACAACTGTGGGCTGTAAGCGCTTTTCCATTCCAGCTTAGTCTCTGAAAAGAATGATTGTTTACCAACTAACCACAGGCAAGACATATCCAGATTAGTGACGTCCTGCTAATTGCAATGACAGTGTTTACTGACCATGGAATTAGCTTTGCTGCGCCATCAAAGAGCCAGAAAGATCTCTAATAGTTGGATGTAGAAGGTGGCTATCAAACAGAAATATCTCCCAGAATTCTTGGGGGTCTGTAATGTTAATTTGAAATATTATTTCTGGACAACTACATGCTGACTATGGGGGACCTGAGCTGTGTAGTCCAAAAATCTGATTAAGAGTTTATAGAACATTCATATTTCAACCTGATATTGTCTGATTGGAAAAGCGGTTTCCCAGGTTCTCTTTGTTTAAATATATTGTTGTTGTTGGGTGTTTTGTTTTTGTTTTAATTAGGCACTGAGCAATAGACAGAACCTGGGACTGTTTATTAAACAAGCATGTATACATCCGTCTGAGGGCTCGCACTAAGACTCTAAACCAGGGGTGCTCAGAATGGTGATCGCGATCACCAGGGTGATCTTCGGGCCTCATCCTGGCGATCTTCAGGCCGCTGACCAGGTTTTTTGCTGTTGGTCTTCTTCACGCGCCCCTGCACGCTGCCGTCGTTGCTCCTCCCCGCTCCCTGCTCGCGCACCGCCTCCAAAAGCTCCAGAGTCCAAGAGGCAGAATGGGCCCCCTCTTTTGGATTCCTCCTCCTCCCTCCGTCCTTCTCCAGCCACTCAGAGTCGTAGGAGACCAAAGGGGGCGGGCCTGGATGACGCGATGCATGGCTGGCCCCGCGCGCATGCGCAGAAGCGCCCATTCTGCCTCTCGGACTTCTCATGAGCTCTTGGAGGCGACACACATGCCGGCGGCGTGGAAATAGGAGCAACGACGGAGGAGAAGAAGAAGGATGCTTTGGGGTCATTTCCTTACCGCATCTCAAAGGTCAGTCTTTTTTACTTTTAATGTTTAAAAATGGCCCTTTAGCTCCATAGCCTCTCTGCTTGCTTTGTTCCTTGAGAAATATATGTTGGGGAATATGGAAATGTGGGAGAAATGGGGTGGTTGGATGTATTTATGCATGCCCCTTTGTTTACCTTGCTGAGTATTAAATGGCCTTGCAGTTCAAAAGCCTCTCTTCTTACTTTCTGGCTGGAAATATGTGTGGTAATATGGCAGTGTGGGAGAAATGGGGTGGTTGGATGTATTTTTAATGCTCTGTTTTATATTGTTGTTATTAAATTGAAATGTTGATGCTTTATAACTTCATTTTATGTAAACTGCCCCGAGCCTGCTGGAAGGAGCGGTACATAAAAATGAATAATAAATATAAATAAATAAATAAGAAAATAGTTATACGCTTTAATGTTTTGGGTAGGTGATCTTTTGGGACTTGGTTTTTTAATCAGTAGCTCCCATGCTGAAAAAGTGTGAGCACCCCTGCTCTAAACTATCTAGTCCGTGAGTGGCTTTTTGTTGACGATGCTACCTTTGTTGCCCACTCAGAAACAGCCCTTCAGCGCCTGACATCCTGCTTTGCAGCAGCTGCAGAGCTGTTTGGGTTGGAAGTCAGCCTGAAGTAAACGGAAGTCCTCTACCAGCCCGCACCACAGGAAGAACACCATCATCCCCACGTCAGCATAGGCACATCTGTGCTTAAGTGCGTTCAGCAGTTCACCTACCTGGGAAGCATCATCCCTTCAGTCGTCAAGATTGACAAAGAGATAGATCACAGATTAGCAAAGGCATAGAGTGCATTTGGAAGGCTTCACAAAAGAGTCTGGAGCAACAAGCACCTGAGGCAAAGCACCAAAATCAGTGTGTACAGAGCTATCGTACTGTCTATTCTCCTCTATGGGTCTGAAACATGGGTCACCTATCGCCAACACCTCCTCGAACGCCTTCATCAGCGCTATCTTTGCACAATCCTAAATATACACTGGACCAACTATGTGACTAATGTTGCTGTCCTTGAGCAAGCAGGGATCACCAGCATTGAGGCCATGCTATTGAGAACACAGCTGCGCTGGGCAGGGCACGTCTCTAGGATGGAGGACCACCGCCTCCCAAAGATACTACTCTATGGTGAACTTGCCACGGGTCAGCGCAAGAGAGGCGCCCCCAAAAAGAGATATAAGGACTCCCTGAAACAACATCTCAGGCTCGGCCAGCTTGATCACCAACAATGGTCCACTCTGGCCTCACATTGGGAGGCATGGAGATGCACTATCCACAATGCTGCGGCCTCTTTCGAGAAGACATGCCGAATGGGTCTCGAAGAGAAACGACAACGCAGAAAGAACCGCAACTTGGAAACAACATCACCCAAGGAGACTTTCTGCTGTGCTTTCTGCAACAGAACTTGCCTATCTCAGATTGGCCTTTTTAGTCATCAACACGCTTGTACAACGCATGGGATGAGTCCTTCCTAAGAATCTTCGTTTGTGAAGTAATACCGAGAGATTCCTCAGTGAGCTTAGTGAGAAGGATTAAAATTATTAAATATTAGATACCTCTCTGAAAAATTATGTTGAGTGCAGAAACAACCTTGTTGACTGAACAACACACCCAAGCTCTGTGTCCTTCTTTATTCCTTAGCTGATAATTATACTGTAATATGGAGCCATGCCCTTTTATGTCATCCAATCAATGGGAATCTGTCAAATTAGCATCTCAACTAAGTTTCTCATCCTGGACAATGTGGCATCATGGATTATTGCCTACTAGAGCTGTGCATAATGTGTAACTGTCTGATCTATTTTGGAAGAGTTGTACATACAAAGCAATGTTAGAAAACAGAGGGGAGCCCCATGCAAAACAACTTAAGATTCAAAACACTGAGCTATGACTTTTGATTGAGTTATATGAGTCTTGTACGTGGTTCCAGGTCTCTGTCGTGGGCACCGCTTCTTCCTCAAAAGGGCTGGGTTTGGTTACCCCAAAGCAGGGGTGCTCAGAATGGTGATCTCGATCACCAGGGTGATCTTCGGGCCTCATCCTGGTGATCTTCAGACCCCTGACCAGGTTTTTTGCTGTTGGTCCTCTTCACGCGCCCCTGCACTCTGCAAAGAAGTCCTCCGTCGTTGCTCCTCCCCCCTCCCTGCTCACGCGCCGCCCAAAAGCTCAGTCCAAAGTCCAAGAGGCAGAATGGGCCCCTTTTTGATTCCTCCTCCTCCCTCCGTCCTTCTCCAGCCACTCAGAGTCAGAGGAGACCAAAGGGATGACGCGATGCATGGCTGGCCCCACAAGACATGCGCAGAAGCGCCCATTCTGCCTCTCGGACTTCTCGTGAGCTCTTGGAGGCGGCACGCATGCTGGCGGTGTGGAAATAGGAGCAACGACAGAGGAGAAGAAGAAGGACGCTTTGGGGTCATTTCCTGCACCGCATCTCAAAGGTCGGTCTTTTTACTTTGGGGTGGGTGCTTGATTGTTCTGTGGCATGTCTCTGTTTATTTTTAATGTTTAAAAATGGCCTTTTAGCTCCAAAGCCTCTCTGCTTGCTTTGTTCCTTGAGAAATATATGTTGCAGAATATGGAAATGTGGGAGAAATGGGGTGGTTGGATGTATTTTTGCATGCCCCTTTGTTTACCTTGCTGAGTATTAAATGGCCTTGCAGTTCAAAAAAGCTCTCTTCTTACTTTCTGGCTGATAATATGGCAATATTAATATTAATATTAATATGGTAATATGGCAGTGTGGGAGAAATGGGTTGGTTGGATGTATTTTTATGCTCTGTTTTATATTGTTGTTATTAAATTGAAATGTTGATGTTTTATAACTTCATTTTATGTAAACTGCCCCGAGCCTGCTGGAAGGAGTGGTACATAAAAATGAATAATAAATATAAATAAATAAATAAGAAAAATAGTTATACATTTTACATTTCTGGGTAGGTGATCTTTGGGACTTGGTTTTTTAATCAGTAGCTCCCATGCTGAAAAAGTGTGAGCACCCCTGCCCCAAAGTTTCCTGAGGAGGATGGTGAGGCCGGAGTGCAGGAAGAATCCCCGCTCCAGGCCCGGATTAAGACCCTTTTGCGCCCTAGGCCACACTTTGGAATTACGCCCCCTTTCGCGCGCCGCCACTCGGGCCCCACCCCCGGAGGGAGTGATGTCGCTCGGGCCCGCCCTCGGGCCCCGCCATCCAGCCCCCTTACTTGCCTCCCCCTTTTGGGAAAGAGCGGGGCAGGCCCGGATTCTCCATTAGTCCAACAAGGCCGTGGCCTATGGGCGTAAACCGAGGCGCCAGATCAAGGCCAAAAAAATTGTCGATGACTCACGCCGAGTTGTCCAGTGGCAGCTGCGCTGTGAATGGGGCACCGCGTGGAAGGGCGCCACGCAGTTGCTGCTGGGACAACTCGTCGTGAGTCATTGCCATTTTTTTGGCCTTGATCTGGCGCTCCCCTCGGCTTATGCCCATAGGGCCACGGCCTTGCTGGACTAATGGATAATCCGGGCCTGCCCCGCTCTTTCCCCAAAGGGGGAGGCAAGTGTGTGTGTGAGGGGGCTGGCTGGATGGCCAGGTAAGAAAAAAGCCCCTCCAGCACATCGCCGGCCCAGAGATGCAGAGACCACACTCACATTGAGGCTTTAATGTGGAAAGTGAGCAAATTCTGGGAAATGTAGTTTAGAGCGAGGCTTTTGGAGTTATCTGGCACTGCTGAGCTGGAGGCAATGCAGCACCTGCATTTGAAAAGTAACTTCTCCAACTTGGAGAGAGAAAAGCCAAAGCGCTGCTGACCTGGAGGGAATATGCTGGATGCACATCTGTTGCGGTGCTTGGATTGTGCTAGCTTTTTCTGCTTGGCAGAAGGGGCTTGTACTGGATGATTCCTGAGGTCTTTCAGTGAAATAGTATTGCTTATAGGCATCATCTCTCGGCATTACTTCGCGAACGAAGATTCAAGAAGGACTCATCCCACGCTTTTTACAAGCGCGTTGATGACTAAAAAGGCCAATCTGAGATGGCAAGTTCGGTTGCAGAAAGCACAGCAGAAAGTCTCCTTGGGGGAGGTTGTTTCCAAGTTGCGGTTCTTTCTGGGTTGTCGTTTCTCTTCAAGACCCATTCGGCGTGTCTTCTCGAAAGAGGCCGCAGCATTGTGGATAGTGCGTCTCCATGCCTCCCGATGTGAGGCCAGGGTGGACCATTGTTGGTGATCAATCTGGCCGAGACTGAGATGTTGTTTCAGGGAGTCCTTATATCTCTTTTTGGGGGTGCCTCTCTTGCTCTGATCCGTAGCGAGTTCACCATAGAGTAGTATCTTTGGGAGGCGGTGGTCCTCCATCCTAGAGATGTGTCCTGCCCAGCGCAGCTGTGTTCTCAATAGCATGGCCTCAACGCTGGTGATCCCTGCTTGCTCAAGGACAGCAACATTAGTCACATAGTCGGTCCAGTAGATATTTAGGATTGTGCGAAGACAGCGCTGATGAAAGCGCTCGAGGAGTCGTAGGTGTTGGCGATAGGTGACCCATGTTTCAGACCCATAGAGGAGAATAGACAGTACGAGAGCTCTGTACACACTGATTTTGGTGCTTTGCCTCAGGTGCTTGTTGTCCCAGACTCTTTTGTGAAGCCTTCCAAATGCACTATATGCATTTGCTAACCTGTGATCTATCTCTTTGGCAATCTTGGCATCTGAAAAGATTATGCTTCCCAGGTAAGTGAACTGCTGAACGGAGTTAAGCACAGATGTGCCTATTCTGACGTGGGGATGATGGTGTTCTTCCTGTGGTGCGGGCTGGTAGAGGACTTCCATTTTCTTCAGGCTGACTTCCAGCCCAAACAGCTCTGCAGCTGCTGCAAAGCAGGATGTTAGGCGCTGCAGGGCTGCTTCTGAATGGGCGACAAGGGCAGCATCGTCAGCAAAAAGCAGCTCACAGACTAGATAGTTTAGAGTCTTAGTGCGAGCTCTCAGACGGCTTAAGTTGAACAAGCTACCATCAGTACGATAGCATATACTGTATATATGCTGTCTTCATATTATGTAATTTATTGATGTTGTGCAGTATGAATGTACTTCGTGTGTAACAACAACAACAACATTTCTTACACGCTTCTCCTCGTGGCTCAAGGTGAGTTACAAAATAATTAAAACACAGAAACATTGTAAATATTAGACCTGGTTGACCAAGAAAAAAAATGGTTCTAAACTCGGTCTGGATGTAGGAGGCGCTGGCGCTTCGAATCTGAATGCCTTCTGAAATTTTTTGGAAAAAACTCAAAATTGTTTCGGATTAATTCCAAAATTTCAGAATGGCTTCGTTATCTGAGTCCAAACTGGGTTAAACTGGTTAAACCCTCCTCCTCCTCCCCCCAACTCCTTTCCCCCCTCCCTTCCTTCTCCCGCCAAGCTGCAGAAGTTCAGAAGCGGAGGGAAGGCATTGGCTTCCAAACCCAGAAGGGAAGGCCAGCGAAGGGAAAACTCTTTCCGAAAATGGCGATTCCTTTCCGAAAATGGCGGCCGGTGTGCTTTGAATTTGGTAATTCACTTCTGGGTTGCTTAAAGCGCTTTAGAAACTCTTCAAAAGTAATTTAGAATCAAATGTATTACGGATTTGATCAAGATACGAAAAACCTAACCAGGCCTAGTAAATATACTACAAATAGATATTAAAATGTATTTCTATGAAAGCTACATATTAAACATATTCTATAAAATACATGTTAAAATATACAAAACAGAGATGAAATAAAGGACGCGCATTTAAAATTCATGCTTAAAGACTGGCTGGGCCGGCTTCCCGGAAGAGATATGTCATTACGTTGTTTTTATATTCTGACAGTTCATTTAGCTGTTGGCGCTCTTCCAGTAGGTCATTTCACAGTCTTGGGGCAGCCAATGAAAAGATCCTCTGGGTGGTGGCCACCTGTCATGTTTATACTTACTCCTGGATGTTCCTGTAACCACAATGTTTAAAGGGGCAGTGTCAAAGGAATACCAAGACATAGCATATATAGATAAAAACCACTATATTGTATGGCAGTATATGCTCAATAGCAGAACAATATTACAAACAGTACAATGTAATGCAAATAATCAATCATGTGATTAATACACAGTATGAGCATAAATCACAAGCCCATATACATGGTTGGGCGAAGGAGTATTCCACTAGGCACTGAGTAACCCTTAGTGAAGTCCTGGGTATGATAACCCATGGACCTGCGACTGAGTCAATAGGGGAACCTTGGTAGGTGGCAGGGCTGGTGGCTGCTATGGTAGGCAGACGCCAACGGCTGGAGGTAAGCTGACGACGCCAAGATGGCTTTTTCGCGTAACAGCTTCCTCAGGGCGCTGATCACTTCTGACTGCTCCTCCCCAGTATTGTAGTAGACCAATTTAGACTCAAAGTCGAATTAGGCTGATTGCAGCCCGGGAGATAACTCACAAGAGCGATCTGTATTGAAACGCGGAAACGCGAAATCTCTCGTTTCCCCTATTGACTCAGTCGCAGGTGTCAGATTATTGCATTTTGAATAGCAATTCATGAGTCAGCACAAGATATATTTTCGCAGTTTGAGATGACCTGCAGTGTGACATGTTTGACACCAGATGGCGCTGTCTCAAGACTGCTAAATGGAACTTTGAGGAATGTCAGTTACAAAGTGACAGTTGGGATTTAATATCTGTGAGGAAAGGATGTTTAGAAAGGTAGCTGTGATGGCTGTTGTTTTTCGATGTTTAGCCAGTTATTGTTAAATACAATTCAATACAAAGTTATATATTTACCTTTTGAATTGAATGAGAGTTTCATTATTCACATGAACAGAGACTGGAGTTTTGGGCCGATGGGGAATTAAACTTCTATATTTCTGTTGCCTATCCGCTGTGACATAAATACTCAACGCCGAAGAGCAGGTCCATGGGTTATCATACCCAGGACTTCACTAAGGGTTACTCAGTGCCTAGTGGAATACTCCTTCGCCCAACCATGTATATGGGCTTGTGATTTATGCTCATACTGTGTATTAATCACATGATTGATTATTTGCATTACATTGTACTGTTTGTAATATTGTTCTGCTATTGAGCATATACTGCCATACAATATAGTGGTTTTTATCTATATATGCTATGTCTTGGTATTCCTTTGACACTGCCCCTTTAAACATTGTGGTTTAGCAGTGTGTATAGAAGTTGCAATAGTGATTACTTTGTCGTGTATTGAAGTGTTCCTGTAACCAGCCTGGCCGCTGTATCTTAAACCAGCTGGAGTTTTCAAACTTGAGTTTCCAGGGTAGCCCAATGTAAAGCACATTGCAGAAGTCCAATTTTGAAGTTATCAGTGCGCATGCACTACCATCTTAAGGTCCTCCAAATCTAGGAAGGGGAGCAGCTGGCATATCAGCCGAGGTTGATAAGCACTCCTGACTGTTACATCTACCTGGGCTGATATTTGGAGAGACGGATCCAGGAACCAGGGGCGGTCTAAGGTAATTTTAAATGGTAAGTGAACATTATTTTGGTGCCCCCCCCAAAAAAACATTATTTTGGCGCGCCCCCTCTGCGCATGCGCAGAAGCTCCTGTGCGCAGGCGCAGAAGCCTGTAAACACAGCACTCCCTATTTGGCATGCGCCCCCCCTCCGCGCATGCCCAGAAGCTCCTGTGCGCAGGCACAGAAGCCTGTAAACACAGCATTCCCTATTTGGCATGCACGCCCCCTCTGCGCATGCGCAGAAGCTCCTGTGCGCAGGCGCAGAAGCCTGTAAACACAGCACTCCCTATTTGGCATGCGCCCCCCCTCCGCGCATGCCCAGAAGCTCCTGTGCGCAGGCACAGAAGCCTGTAAACACAGCACTCCCTATTTGGCATGCGCCCCCCCTCCGCGCATGCCCAGAAGCTCCTGTGCGCAGGCACAGAAGCCTGTAAACACAGCACTCCCTATTTGGCATGCGCCCCCTCCGCGCATGCCCAGAAGCTCCTGTGCGCAGGCACAGAAGCCTGTAAACACAGCATTCCCTATTTGGCATGCGCGCCCCCCCTCCGCGCATGCCCAGAAGCTCCTGTGCACAGGCACAGAAGCCTGTAAACACAGCATTCCCTATTTGGCACACAGGGAGGTTTGCTACGGCGCGGCATCGGAGCACACAAGGCCCAAAAGTGGGACATCGGCCGGACGCTGTCTGGTGGGTGGGGGAATGCACCCTTTACCCAGATGCCGCCCCACGCAGCGGTGTCCTTCGCCTACCGGTAGGAACACTCCCAAGCTGCAAACACAGTATTTTAGGGGGAGAGCGCAGATGAGCTCCCTTTATCAGCTCCAGCTCCTCATGCGGGGACATGAGAAGAAGCCTCCCACAAGGATGATAAAACATCAAAACATCTGGGCATCCCCTGGGCAACGTCCTTGCAGACCGCCAATTCTCTCACACCAGAAGCTACTTGCAGTTTCTCAAGTTGGGAGGGGGAGTGTAAATCCATCCAGAATTGGTTGACACATCTCCTGTATCACACACACACACCGGCACTTACATACATAAATAACAATGTTAAATATCCTAATTGCAACTTTAGAAGACCAATAATGTATCTTTAATTACCCTTTCATCTTTTTGGTAAAATGAGTGTGATCAAACTAATTTTTAAAACAAATGTCTTCCATTAATGGGCAAAAGATAATGCAATCAACCTCAGGTATATAGACTGTGATAATCTGTGGATTTAAGCAAATGAGCAAAGTGAATTAGCGACGCAGTTCAGCAAAGTTTGTACCCAATTTTCAGATGATATTTCTTGAAGGGCTGAACCATGCAATCATGTTTGTCACATAATGATGTGAACATCCATGATGATATTTAATACAGTAATTTATGCATTCAAATCTGACTTCATCATATTTGTAGAGACACCAGATAATTTCTGTTTGTGTCAGTGCGTGATTTGTACATACAAGCTGATGTTTGATGGATGGTATAATCTACAAATTATAAACACCCATGTTATCGTCTAGCCTCTGGCCTGACAAGTATGGATTTAAAAAAGAACAATGTGCAAATAAATTGCCTGGATTTCTTAATTAATGCATTCCTGTCCCATTGGAAGGCAGGGCTAAGATGCAGAGTTGAAATACACAGAGGGTACGGCAATGGCAAGTACAAACACACTAGGGACTAGTCAGTATTCAAAAAGTATCAAAATATATATTATATAGATCGTGGGGTTATAAAGCCTGCAAGGTGCAATACATATATCAAATACACATAATGTAGTACAATAATTATTATTTACCTGCTCCCCATCGCACACCCGCTCCCTTTTGAATCTCAGAGGTATTGTGTGTATGTATGCCAGAATTATTGTACTACATTATGTGTATTTGATATATGTATTGCACCTTGCAGGCTGTATAGCCCCACGATCTATATAATATATATTTTGATACTTTTTGAATACTGACTAGTCCTTAGTGTGTTTGTAAGATGCAGAGTTACCAAGGCGGTGTACACCAGGGGCCAGGAACCTTTTTGACTCCGAGAGCCATGAAAGCAAAATATTTGGAAATTTATTTCAGTGAGAGCCATATTATATATTAGGCATGAGAAAAAAGTTATGAAAATCAAAAGAATTCGTAAGTGATTTGTATGTAATGGGACTTTCAGGTTTTTACGGATTGCAAGGCCAATCCCGGAAGTGGACTTTTTCGAACCCCCTGGGCCCAAAATTTCGTTAGAATTCTAAATATTTCGGAAGGCTCCCTATTACCCCTCAAAATCAAAATCCAAAATCCCAGACATTCCTCACAGTCAGATGGGGCCTTTCCATGCTCGAGGCCTACTTTAACTGAAAGGCCTTGCCTCAGGAAGAGAAAACCAGCCAGAACCATAGAGAGATCGAAACCGGAAGTCCTAGAGCGGCTGGAGGACTCAGGAAAACAGCACACTAAACTGCAGGGAAAGGAGCCTGGAAAGGGTTGCCGTGCGGATGGCCCCTTCCCCCGCTAAGAAATAACCCGACCCAGGCTTGGGTCGGCTTATACCTTATCGGGGGAAAGGGCTGCCGTCTTGGCGGCCCCTTTCTGCTAAGATATAACCCGACCCAGGCTTGGGTGAGCTTATATCTTAGCGGGAAAGGGCTGCCGTGGCGCGCCCCTTTCCTGCTAAGATATAACCCGACCCAGGCTTGGGTCAGCGTATATCTTAGCGGGAAAGGGCTGCCATGCGGGCGGCCCCTTTCCTGCTAAGATATAACCCGACCCAGGCTTGGGTCAGCTTAGATCTTAGCGGGGAAAGGGCTGCCGTGCAAGCGGCCCCTTTCCTGCTAAGATATAAGCCGACCCAGGCTTGGGTCGGCTTATATCTTAGCGGGGAAAGGGCTGCCGTGTGGGCGGCCCCTTTCCTGCTAACATATAACTCGACCCAGGCTTGGGTTGGCTTATATCTTAGCGGGGAAAGGGCTGCCGTGCGGGTGGCCCCTTTTCCTGCTAAGATTTAACCCGACCCAGGCTTGGGTGGAAACATATCTTAGCGGGGAAAGGGCTGCCGTGCAGGCGGCCCTTCCCGCTAAGAAATAACCCAACCCTGCCTGGGTCGCTATATCTCAGCCATGAAGACGCTGGCCGCGGCCAGCCTCTCCTTAGCTAAGATATCAGCCGACTGAAGCCCAATCAACCTGTGTTCCCCTTAACACGGGTTGGATTGTGAGCTCGCAGGGGGGGAAGGGTGGCATCGATGTCTCCCTTCCCCCCCCTGCCAGGTCAGAATCCAACCCGTATTAAGGGGAACACGGGTTGGATTGGGACCTCGCAGGAGCAAGGGTTGCATCGATGCCTCCCTTAACCCCTGCGAGTTCTCAATCGGAGGAATTTCCTCCTGTTCTCCAGGCTCTCCCTCCGCTTCTGAGAGACAGCCTGGGAAACAGGAGGAAATTCCTCCGAATCAAGGCCCCGAGCTGTTTCCAAAGCGCACTTTGGAAGCAGCCCGGGGCCGAGTTTCTCCTGTTTCCCAGGCCTGGGTCGGGTTATTTCTTAGCGGGGAGGGCCGCCTGCACGGCAGCCCTTTCCCGCTAAGATATAAACGACCCAAGCCTGGGTCGGGTTATATCTTAGCAGGAAAGGGGCCGCCCGCACGGCAGCCCTTTCTCCACTAAGATATAAGCCGACCCAAGCCTGTCGATCGGGTTATATCTTAGCAGGAAAGGGCCGCCCGCACGGGCAGCCCTTTCCCGCGCTAAGATATAAGCCGACCCAAGCCTGTCGGGTTATATCTTAGCAGGAAAGGGGCCACCGCACGGCAGCCCTTTCCCCGCTAAGATATAAGCCGACCCAAGCCTGGTCGGGTTATATCTTAGCAGGAAAGGGGCCACCCGCACGGCAGCCCTTTCCCCGCTAAAGATATAAGCCGACCCAAGCCTGGGTCGGGTTATATCTTAGCAGGAAAGGGGCCGCCCGCACGGCAGCCCTTTCCCGCTAAGATATAAGCCGACCCAAGCCTGTCGGGTTATATCTTAGCAGGAAAGGGCCGCCCGCACGGCAGCCCTTTCCCCGCTAAGATATAAGCTGACCAAGCCTGGAAAGTCGGCATATCTTAGCGGGGAAAGGGCTGCCGTGGCGGCCCCTTCCTGCTAAGATATAAGCCGACCCAGGCTTGGACAGCCCTGTTCTAGTTTACCAAGAGCACGTTCCTCATACCCTCCAGGTCACTATCACCCTTACTACATTCTTACAATTAGAATTTATTTTTTAATTCTAATAAATGCTCTGGAGAAGCAAGCCTTGACTATTTTATTTAATAATAATAATAATAATATATTAATGCTTTATATCTCCCTGCAAGGAAACCAAGGGAAATGTTGCCCCTTGATTTGCCTGTGCTTAAAACAGTGTCAGTCCTGTTTCCCTGCTTTTCAGACTTTAGAACCAATTTAGAATTTCGTTAGTCATTACGTTACATTTTAGAACTTTTTGGAAAATTTTTTGTAAGTCTTTCTATTACTAATTAAAAATCCCCCCCCCCGCCCATTTGATTTTAGAATCGAGGTTTTTGGTTTCTAAACCATGCCTATTTATATATATATATATATATATATATATATATATATATATATATATATCATATACTGTATATACTGTATATACTGTGTGTGGGTGTGTATATATATATATATATATATATATGACTGAATTCAACTAAATGTGAGGAAAGAAAGAAAGGAAGACAGATGAAATAAAGGAGGGAGGGGAGAGGAAGAAAGAAAAGAAGAACAAACTATGGAAAAGGAAGAAAAGAAAGGCAGGAGAGAGACAAGGAGGGGAAAAGAAAGGAAAGGGAGTGAGGAAAAACTAAAATAATGAAGGGAAAAGAAAAGAAAGAAGGGGAGAGAGAGGGAAGTGAAAAGAAAGGAAGGAGAAGGAAAGGAAGACTTGGGGGGGAAGAATAGAAGAGGAAGGAAGGAAGAGGAAGGGAGGGAGGGAGAATGGAGGAAAGAAGGAAGGGGAGAGAGGGAGGGGAAAGGAAGGAGAGAAGGAAAGGGTGAAGGGGAGAAAGAAAGGAAGGAAGAGGAAGGAAGGAAGAGGGAGAATGGAGGAAAGAAGAAAGGGGAGAGAGGGAGGGAAAAGGAAGGAGAGAAGGAGAATGAAAGGGTGAAGGGGAGAAAGAAAGGAAGGAAGAGAAAGGAAGAGGGAGAATAGAGGAAAGAAGGATGGGGAGAGGGAGGGAAAAATAATAATAATAATACTGTTTATTTCTATTTCGCTCTTCTCACCCCGAAGGGGACTCAGTGGGACTTACAATACACATACAACAGACAATCCCTATCGGAAGACATAAAATTTTACACATAGACAGTACAGTGCAGTTTTTAGAAGGATTTCTTCTTTCCTGGGTGCGTCATACAGGGTGTGCGTCACAGGATGTGGATGCTCCATTACGACATCATTGTTGTAATGTCCTTGCGTCATTGCGCCATTACGTCACAAGGGGGTGCTGTTGTTCCATCCTCATGACGGGAGCCTCTGTTTCCACCACTTCTGCATCTCCCTTCTCCCGGCAGCCGAACGTTTTCAGATGTTGTAAAAATCCTTCCCCACTTTCCGTGGTCCCCAAATTGTTGTTTATTCACAGCTGGGCTGTTGAACTGCTTGGGTGGTCAGTGGACAGAACTCAAATAGCTGGTCGTCCAAGCCAGCACGGGGATTGCAAGCACAGCTGTGTTACGACTGTGCTATTTGTCCGGAAGAAGAGAAGGAAAGAATGGAAGAGGAAGGAAGGAACTAAGAGGGAGGGAGGAAAGAAGGTAGGGAGAGTGGTAGGAAAAATAATTAAAGAAAAAGAGAGGGAAAAAGAAAGAAAGAGGAAGGAAGGAAGGAAGGAAGGAAGGAAGGAAGGGGCGGAGGGCGCGGGGCCAAGGCAGACCTTGGTGTTGACGTCGGCGAGGCAGTCCCTCTGGAAGGCGTCGAAGAGGCAGTGGCTCTTGAGCTGCCCGACTATGAGGGCAATGAGCTGGGCATCCCCTGGGGGCAGCGAGGCCGGGTCTGCGGCGCCAGGGCCAGGCCCACCTCCGCCACCTCCCCTGAGGCCCGTGGCAGAGGAGGAAGAGGAAGGTGAGGACGAGGTGCCGCTGCCGGGCTCCGCCATCACCGGCGAAGAGGCTGCAGGGCCCCAAGTGCAGCGGGAGATGAGGAAGAAGCGGCGATGGCGGTGCGGAAGCGGCAGTCGCAGCGCATTTGCATCACTCCTCCCCACTGCATGCTGGGAAACCGAGGCCCGGGCTGCTCTGGAGAGCCAGATGCTATCATGAGAAGAGCCACATCTGGCTCCCGAGCCATAGGTTCCCTACCCCTGGTGTACACTGTACATTGAATTATTCCAAATTGACTGTTTTAATGAAAAGCATGACCAAGTCTTTGCAATGTTTAAGTCCCAAATTTCCTTCTTTTTAGGTCAATTATGGATTAAATAAAAGTGAGACCTTTGAATCTATGACTGGCATGTTATATTTTTTAATGTTGTAATCATTAAAAAAACCCTGTATGTGATAACAGAAATTTTTATTGTTCATTGTTTTTATGGTTTTAAATGCACTGTGATTCCCCCCCCTGCTTTTTAATAATGTATGTATTTTTATATATGGCATCAAATTGTGCCGACTTGAGTCACCTTCGGGCTGATATGGGCGAGATAGAAATAGTGTAAATAAATAAATAAATAAATTTGCCTATTTGTGAAGAAATTAGGTAAATTCTCTGAGTTGCCTTTGGGCTGATATGGGTGAGATAGAAATAGCGTAAATAAATAAATAAATAAATGTGTAGAACTTAATGTGTAGAACTTAATGTGTAGAACTTAATGTGTTGACCTAATATATAACAGTTTGATATTCATGTGAGCCTTTTTCACTTAATTTACAACCCTTGTGGTTTTTGTGTAGTATTTGGGACTCCCCGGTTGTGAACGATAGGTCAAGCGGCCTGCCAACAAGCTGCAGAACTGTTGTTGTTATTGTTATTTTACTGCCATAAAACACATTATGCCACAGCAAATGAGATATATATGCTGGACTTCGTATCACAAAATCACAAGTCGAACACTTCCCCTGTGTCTAGGATTATTATTATTATTATTATTATTATTATTATTACTAGCTTTACCCGGCACGCGTTGCTGTGCCCTATTTAGGAGATGCGAGAAAGTCTGAGTATGTAAGGGTTGGAATTGTTGTTAGTTATGGTGTTGAAGTGAATTGGGTGTTTTATGTTTGTGCCTCAGCTCTTTGCCTGCAGTCCTTCGGGTTTGACTTGTACCATGGCCAGGACGGATCAGCGTGGGGAGGGCTTGTCCTGTCAGGGGATCTCTATCTTCACAGGTGCGTCCAGTGTCTGTTGGGGACTGTTAAAAATCCTTTCCGTATCCTTTTTAGCCACCTGTCTCAAGATCTTCATGTCTAGCTTACTTTCTGCTCCTCTCTTTTTCAAGAGGTCCTGCTCTGTGTCATTTGCACCCATTGGTCGATGTCCGATGAGGCTTTCCTCATGGACAGGCCATCTGAGGGAGCTCTTCCAGCGCTGGGCATCAGAAGGTACTTGGTGATGACCTCCATCCCTTGGAACCAGCATATAGAGAGGCTGGAGCACCCTCCTTGGCAAACCCCATTGTTGCTGGATGGTCCTCTTATTAATGTGGAATTCAAGCCACTGGAGATCTTTTGGGAAAGGAAGAAGAGTTCCCTTGAATGGTGTTGATCTCCATCATGGTCTTCTGATTTGAAAGTGTTGGAGGAGGCTCTGGCTGACAGTTTGTTATGGGTCGGAATGTTCATGTTGGCTAGCCAGTACAGCAGTTATGCAAATCCGCCCTTATTGGCAGCCAATCATGTTGTCAGAATGTAGAGGCTGGGAGAGTCTTTGGCAGCCCCGGAGGATGCTGGGAAATGTAGTTTTATTTTTACTCGTTGTTTTGGGGGCCTTTTAGGTTTTGGGGGGGAAGTTTCTTTGCTACAAACGTACCTTGCTTGAGGCCTATTTCTGTTGGCAAGTTTTGTGTTTCTGCGTTGTAAGGTTTCTCTGTTTGAGGTAGTCTTCACATGACGGCTCTTCCTTTATATATATAGATTATTATATGGTGACTTTTCTCTCTTCAAACATCAAAGGAATTCATTTTCAATGCAGATAAAGGTGGGCTCCTATCCAGTTCTGTGATTATCCATGGAAGCCTCCCCACACTGTATGTTTAAATTTCAGATGACTGGGAATTAGGAATAAAGATCTTACGATCTACTTGGCAAGAAACATATCAGTTTGTTAGCAATAACAAAGTATTTTTGCAAGATATTCAATGCACTTTTCCCCACAGCAGCAATCACCCCAATTATGCACCACTATAATTGAATTATGGAGGTCACCCCAAAGGCTTATGTCTTTAAAGCTTTCTTTTTTACTTAGGCTGAACTAAACATAAACAAGAACAGCTACATCCAGCTGCTGGTTTTTAGCAGCAGTCCTGCTAAATAAATGATGTGTCTAATTACAAAACAAATTATGTGGTTTAGATAGTAACGGCCACTTCCAAACAAGCGTTTTATCTGTATACATTTAAGAGTTTCCGGGTAGCAAGGAATTGCTCCCACTGTTTCAAGCTGCAGTTGTATTTCCAGGCTGGATCAAGTGCAGATCCAAGCAGTCATTTGGAACAGCATTCTTGGTAGTGTTGAAAAAGAAATGGTGGGTGTTCTAAACCTTAATCTATAAACAGAGCAGTTTGATATCACTTTAAGTACCACAGCTGTAGAATTCTGCTATGTGACGTTTGATGTAGGATACTTAGGCTGGAACTCTCTCTCGGCATTACTTCGCGAACAAAGATTCTTAGGAATGACTCATCCTGTAGTCCAGGGCTGTCCAACTTCCACGGGCCCAAGGGCCGGAATTCCGGTCACTGATCACCTGGGGGGCCGAAGGGTCTTATAGGCATCATGCAAAATGTATCAAAATATATAATTACAGTTCATAGCAAGATGAGGACGCTCCCTCTAAATTCAGTAATAATAACAACTCTTGTAGTGTCACATACATATATACAAGTTATGCACAAATACATAGGTAGTCCCGCATCAGCGCTTCTCTCTATTGGTAAAGGATGCGCGATTATACAAAGCTGCCCATACAATGCGGCTTCAAGGTCTGAGGGCTGCTGCGTTCCGTTTGCAATGTTCAGGGGTCAGTACTCACTGTCCTGTAGGTTTTCTGTCCTCAAATGAGGCGCCAATGGTATCAAGCAAGCCCCTTAATTCTCCGGAGTTCGTTCAAGCGGGCGGCTTTTGCGACCACTCGCAAATGCAGCGGTAACTGGAGAACGCCGTAAAGTACACCCGTTCTGTCACGCAGGAAAACTTTTGCGACTGCTGCACCGTTTTAGGCGGCGTTTACGAACTGGGTGAATGTAGAATGGGTTATCAGGGCAGATGCATCGGGTAATGTTCAATAGAAGGGAAGTATAGGTAGATAGTATAGGATATCGCTGAGGGAGGGTCCGGAGAAGACTGGGAGATGGTTCCAAACCGCCTACGGGTAAACATGAATGGTCCCAATCCCGTTTCGTATCCACTTCCTCAGGGCGGGGTTCTGGTGGTAAATGTCTGGCTTCTCAATCATATACCATATTTTTCGCACCATAAGGCGCACCTGCTGATAAGACGCACCTAGATTTTAGAGATGGAAAATTGGGGGGGGAAATGGGGGCTGTCTACTATATGGGACACTAATATGGAGGGGGGGAAGGCGCTGGAGCAGAGGGGGGCGGCGATATACTCACGCTATATTCCCCCCCCCCCGGCAGCTCCCAGCGGGTCCCAGCTGCGCCCGCGCATGGCCAGGCTCCCGCTGCCGTGTCGCCGCAGCCAGTCGGCGGCGCGGAGGAACGGGGGTGGAAGAGGGGACTCACGGGGCGGGAGGGAGGGAGGGAAGGAGGAAGAGGCCGCAGCGCCTCCGCAGGGCTCCCTCCCTCCGGCGAGGCCTTCCTCCTCGGCAGAGGCGCGACGGAGTGATGTCATGAAGATGCGCCTCTGTCTTCGGGCCCTTCTGGGGGCGCTGCTGCTGCTACTGCTGCGTCTCCGGAAGGGCCCGAGCCAGAGGCGCATCTTCGTGACGTCACTTCGCGCGCCTAGCGAGGAGGAAGGGGAGGAAGGCCTCGCCGGCCGCGCGCTATAAGGACGGCCGGAAGAGAGGCCGGGGGGAGGGAGGGAAGGAGGAAGAGTTCCTTCCTTCCCTCCGGCCTCTCTTCCGGCCAAACGATGTCTGATCTAAAGGATCTTCCCTACAGGCAAACTTTAAATCCCAAAAACTGGTTTCGTTTCCCCCCACCTTTGGGTCTTATCTGGTGAATACTTTCAGAGGGCCGTAACCAGGCCCGGATTACCCATAAGGCCACACTAGGCCATGGCCTATGGGCATAGGCCTAGGGGGGCGCCAGATCAAGAACCAAAAAAAAAGTTCAGACAAAACCACAATGTGCGGCATGATGACTCTCTCTCTCAATCTCTCGAGGGAGGGTGGGGGGAGAGCGCTGCGAGGGGGCAGGGGAGGAGGGAATGGCGCCCCCTCTCACCATTGCCCCTGCTCCCTTGTCAAGGAAAGAGAGCGAGGAGGAGGCAGAGGGAAGCCCCCGGGGCCGCTTCCTCCTCCTCGCCACCCTCCTTCCTTGAGTCAAGGAGGAGGAGGAAGGAAGGGAAGCCCCGCCGCTGTGGCCGCTTCTGGGCATGCATGGCAGGAGGGAGGGCGCGAGGCAAGCGCCGCGGCCTCTGCCTCCTCCGCCATGTTCCTGGGTTCCCCGGTGGCCCCGGGGGCTTCCCTTCCTTCCTCCTCCCCCTCCTCCTCCGAGGAAGGAAGGGAAGCCCCGGGGCCACTGTGGTACCCAGGAACATGGAGGAGGAGGCCGCGGCATTCGCACCCTCCCTCCTGCCGCGCATGCCCGGCAGCAGCCACGGGGGCGGGGCTTCCCTCCACCTCCTCCGAGGGGGAGGAAGAGGCAGAGGGAAGCCCCTGTTCTATGGGGCTATTTTACCGGGCATTTGCAAATGAAGTATGATGATCAAATAGAGACCTAAGGAACGACGACGATGCAACTGGAAATCGACTTAATAATGAGACGCTGATATTGTGTTTTTAACGTTAAATGTTAAATTGTATATGTTGAAATTGTATTGATAACTGTTGATTTGTTTGTGCCTATCTGTGCTATGAAAAAAGGAAAACGGAAAAGAACTTCACTCACCACTATGTGAGGGCAGCATTGATCAAAACATGGGAGAAGCATAAAAAGAGGCTATTTAGAGGAATCCCGCTTTGGATCTCCCCGATGGAGGCGCTACATAAAAGAGAATTAGCGGATGGCAACGACTGGCTAACGTACAAGCAACTATTAAGTAAAGCCAATATCAATTGCTGGAACCTCAAAACCCTAGAAGAATTAAGAAAAGATAATCCAAATCTAACCTGGTTCCAATACCACCAGATACATGAAAGATACAAGATCGACAGAAAGACTGGATTCAGCGAGGACGAGATTTGGGAACCTATAATAAAGAAGGAAAAGAAGAACATCAGTCTGCTATATAAAATCCTGCTAAAATGGAATATGGAGGAAGATGAGATCAAGGATTGCCACATCAAATGGGCGCAAGACCTGGGCCACTTCATCCTCACGCAACAGTGGGAGGAGATTTGGCTCAAAAAATTAAAGTATACAGCAACAACTGAAATAAGCGAGAACTGGGCGAAGATGCAGTTCCGCTGGCATCTATATCCAGCGAAGATGGCAAAGTGGGATAAAAGCTCCTCGAATCGATGCTGGAAATGCCGTGGAAACAGGAACCTTCATCCATCAATGGTGGCACTGTAAACGAAGTGAACAGATTTTGGAGAGAAATATACCTTGAAACTCAAAAAATAATGAGAACTAAATTTGGTCTAGAACACTTGAACTTCCTGCTAGGAACTACCAATAATACCTTAAACCACAACCAGGAGAGGATGATGTTCATCCTCAGCGCGTGTGCAAGAATAACGTTGGCAAGACACTGGAAGAAAAGGTCCATACCGAACCTAGAAGAATGGATTTTAAAAGTGTGGGACATGATCCAGATGGATCTATTGGACCAAAAAATGAGAAATAGGATCGGAGGAACAGATTGGTCAGACTTTTTTAAATACCTACAGAACAAAGGACACGACATACGGATTGACATAAAAGACATTTAAGTTGGAGTCTCACCACAGACTTAATGTAAAGTGACAAAAAGAGACATTTTGGTTAAATGCTAGAACCGCATCCCTGGGGAACGTCTCGGGAAGTACCCCCTCCCCATAACCATTCCTATCCGATGTTTGCACTCCCTGGCCCAGGCACTCCCCTCCCTTACCCTACCCTTACCTACCCTTCCTTCCCAACACCCGCCACACCCCCCATGTTAAAGTTGAAAATCCTAATAAAAATCTATATTAAAAAAAAAATTATGTAAATCACCCAGAGCATCATGGATGGAGGGCGATTAACAAATAATAAAGTGATGATGCTGATGATAACTTAGAATTGTCTCTTTCCTAAGAAAGCTAGATCAAAATTGCACTAACAAGTGTAGAGATGAATGTGCCCAGGTATGATACAAAGCAGTGAAACAAAACATTTCAGGGAGCTGGTTCTGACCTTTCTTATCAATCCCAGACTGCTTACATCCTGGAACACATTTCCCTTCCAAGGGGACGAGTAAAACTGCAGTTAGCAACTCTAATCAAAACCTATCCCAGGGAGAATTAGCCTTCTGGAAGACTCAACGCACCTATTAATGTTCAAAATAGATCCCATGATTGAAATTGTTCCCATTGTAGGTGAAAAAAAATTATAGTTCATACTGGAGGCTAATGCAGTTCCAAATTAGGTATTTTGGAGAGAAAAAAAAACGTGACAAGCCCTGTTTTGCAGAAGTCTGACTCATTTCCTGGTTTCATTTCTTTTTCATAAGCTTCACAAACTGTGGAATATTTTGGAAATTTTACCCCTTCTTCCTTCCTGATGTTTCTCAGCCCTTGGATACCAGAATAGCTGGGATTTTAATTGGAAGAAAGCTGTCTAGAAGAGAAAGGGGAGATATCTGATGGACATAGTTTCCAAGTCTATCCAACCCAGTATTTTGAAATTATAAGTCTGCCAACATTTTACGGGTGATTATTTGTACTCCGAAGAGCAGCTAACATGGCAAGATGCCTCCTGGTCTTGCCAGACTAAGATATGACCTTGACCTTATGTTCTAGACTGAGAGCAACAGGGCTCTATTTATATATTTTTGTTTCTTCTTTGTCAAATTGAATGACAAATATAGCCAGTGACAATAGCTGCATGCTTCCATGGGAGTCCACCTCAGAATAGGAAATTAGCACAACATGGACCAGGAAAACTATTGAAATAATTTCCAAGGGCTCCCAAGGGTTTTTGGTCAATCTTCTCAGAAGACCAAAAGTAAAAACGTCAGCTGTGTGGGCGAGGACATTTTCTGCATTCGCCCCATGACGTAGAATACACTCCCTTAAGAGGTTTGGTGGTTTTTCTCATTCCCACAGTCTTAAAAGTGACATAAAGCTAGTTTATATTTGGTGAAGCTTTGTTGATGTCCGGCTCAGTCTCTCTGCAGTTGAGAGAAAGGATAGGCGACTGCTACTGTTATGTATTTTTAAGAGGAATAAGAGAACCTCAAGGTCTCAAGTCTTGTATAAGGAGAGCTTTCAGTTTAAGGGAGGCTATTAAGAGCAATTGGGAGTTAGGTTGGATCTCCATTGCCATATAATACAGATAAGACTAGAAAAAACAATGGGCTACACCGTAGTATACACGTAGGAGCGAATAGGGTAGCAATGAAATCAAGCAAGATTAGAAAAATAATTGTTCATTTGTAGTATCAGTAGACATAAAGTCAGTCAACATATTCATAATAGTGTGCTTACAATAGCATTAATCACATACATAGTAGTAATACACAGAACAAATATTGATGTTGATACAAAACCTTACATACACGTGAAGCCGCTACTCACAGTATTGCAAACATCAATAAGGCAAATGCCCATAAGTGTCCCCGAAGGATTGTCCTGGAGGGGCACTGAGTAAGGGATGGAGGCTGGCTCACGAAGATGCTGGGGTGGGGAAATAGTCCAGTGGAAGGCGGGAAGGGATGATGGGAAGCCCGAATCGGGAGAATAACATTAAGAGATCCCGCTAATGGCGCAAGCAAGCGCATGTATGAAACACCAAGCTGCGCACAATGGCGTGTCGCTGTGGGTTCTGGTAAATGTAGTCGCTGGTGTGCTGGCAAATGCCGGCGGGAGATCAATCTGGAGGCAGGAGAGGGCTGTGTTACAGCGAACACAGTCCCCCCAAAGGGAGCCCCAGTAGGGGCGTTCTGTGGGAGTTGCCTGACGGCGTGAGCTCTTTCCAGAGGCCGGCTACGGGCCGTTTCGTCAAAGACTTCCTCAGAGGCTGTGTAATTAATAACAAGGTGGCGTCCTCGCACTCAGATGAGCAATCTATACAATATATAAAGAAATCATAACGTAGTACAATACCACTATCAACGGTGCTAGGAGAAAGGGGGAAAAATACCAAAATATTTACCATATAGTGTCTTCCAAGTCACACTGAGGACGGACCATTCCATCCGGGGGAAATGGTAAAGGGTAGGGAGCAGCAGAGACCAATATATAGTAATTGGATCAGGGAGGTCAATTACTTATTAAGTAGAGCATTGATGCTGAGTGGATCGTTTAATCCTCCAAATTGTTTCTCTGATGACAGCTGTATGATCCAGAATGTTTCCCTCCTTCTGAGTAGACCAATAAGGTCAGAATGTGGAGGTCCCTGTACTTTTTCCAGTACTTGTATGCCAATTTGGTCAAAGGAGTGACCTAGTTCTGTGCAATGTTGGTAGAGGGTAGAGTCAGTGGCCTTCAACTTAATTCTAGACTTGTGTTCCAAAGATCTTTCTCTGAGACTTCTCGAACTGCCGGTTCCACATACAATTACATGCAACATACAACATATAACAAGTACAATTTTAGAAGGATTTTTCTTTGGGCTGCATCACAGGTGCGTCACAGGGTGTGATTGCGTCATTACGTCATAAAGTGGTGCTGTTGCTTCATCCTCATGATTCAGAGCCTCTGTTTTTCCGCATTCCATCGGACAGCCAATCTTACTTATTTAGGCATTGTAAGTCCTTCTTTGAAAAAATCCTTCCCCGCTTTCTGGCTCCCAGTTTTATCTAATCACAGCTGAGCTGTTTTCGAACTGTTGGGCAAACAGTGGACAAAGGCTCACAGCTGGGTGTCCAAGCCAGCCCGGGATTCAAACCAGCAATCTCCAGATCTTCAGGTTGCCAGCACAGCTGTTGCTACCGCTGGGCTATCGCTCTGGATTATATTTATTTATTTTTATTTATTTCTTCGATCTTGTATTCCGCTCCTCCCCACAGGCTCGGGGCGGATAACAACAATGTAAGTGGGCATCATGTCACAGACATGGGGCCCTACAATAAAGCATAAAACACATTAAAAACACAAATTGACACATTTCGAGGTGCAGGGTGACATACATAGTTCTAGAGACACAATCCTTCTATGCCTAATTAAAGGCTAGTCAAAGAGGGCGGTCTTACAAGCCCTTCTGAATGGAGCCAGCTCTGAGATGGCTCGAGCACTGTCCGGCAAAGAGTTCCACAATACTGGGGCCACTGCTGAAAAGGCTCTCTGTCTGGTTACAGATAGGTGGCATGAGCGGACTGGTGGTACCGTCAGCAGATTCTGTTCGTCTGACCGCAGTGATCTCGGGGGTAAGTACGGCTAAGGCGGTCTCTCAGGTACGCAGGCCCTAGGCCGTGAAAGGCCTTAAAGGTCAATACCAACACCTTGAAGGCGATTCGGTACTCGATGGGAAGCCAGTGCAGCTGCCGAAGAATGGGCGTGATGTGCTCTCTCACCGGCGAACCCGTCAGCAAGCGAGCAGCGGCGTTCTGCACTAGCTTGAGTTTCCGAATGTCGACAAGGGAAGGCCAACGTGAGAGGCGTTACAGTAGTCCAGTCTCGAGATGACCGTCGCTTGGATTACCGTCGCCAGGTCGGTCCTGGACAGGTAGGGTGCCAGTCGCCTGGCCGTCGTAGGTGAAAGAAGGACACCCTGCTGACCGCAGAGACCTGGGACTCCATGGTCAGCAGGGAGTCCAACTGAACACCTAAGCTCTTAACCAAAGATGACGGGCTAAGCTGCTCGCCATCCAGGGCAGGCAACCGACACCCACCCAGCCCAGGGCGATATGAGTCTACGCTGCCATGTAATCCATTTATTTATTTATTTACATCATTTATAATCCGCCCTTCTCACCCTGCAGGGGACTCAGGGCAGATCACAATGCACATAGACAGGCAAACATTCAATGCCATTGACATACAACATATATAGACAGACATATTAAGCTGGTGCAGAACGCGGCAGCTCGCTTGCTTGCAGGCGTGCCAGCGTGCCACCGCATTACACCTATCCTTCAGGAACTGCACTGGCTGCTTGTTGAATTCCGGATCACCTGAGTTGGTCTAGTGGTATATATTAATTTTAATGCTAAATGTTTGCTGTTTTAATTGTATTATACAATTTTTATTAGATTTTCTTAATACGATAAAGTAAAGGGAAGAAAGGGGTGTAGGGGTGTTGGGAAGTATGGTGGGGAAAGGGTATGGGGAGAGATAAGGGAAGAAAGAAAGGGGGGAAGGTATTAAAAAGGAAAACAAGAATAACAGTGAAAGGAAATGTGTACAGAAGAAAAATTTTGGGAGTTATGTGACAAATCTGTTCATATCTGTTCAATAAAATTCGGCTTGTTCATGTATATTCTGAACAGCTATTTCTTCACTTAGATATCTCTTCATTTTGAGCGTATTGCCTGAAAATAAGTTTGACAAAGAGAGAATATATAATTTACAACTACATGGAAGATATTACCCTCCCCCCTTATTACAACATATTTAAGTCTATCTTACACTCTGATTTACAATAATCCTGGAGGAAGGACCAATCCCATTTGGTATTTACCACTTCTTTACTATTTTTATCCTTTAACCTTTCCGTTAGTATTTCCATTTGGCATATATCTATTACTTTATATATCCATCCTTCCTTAGATGGGGAATCTCTGGATTTCCAGTAGCTAGCAAAAGCTAATTTGGCAGCTGTAGTCACCAATATGATTATTCTTCTTTCTTTTGGAGTATAATCAGGATCTATTACAGGGGTGCTCAGAATGGTGATCGTGATCACCAGGGTGATCTTCGGGCCTCATCCTGGTGATCTTCAGGCCCCTGACTAGGTTTTTTGCTGTTGGTCCTCTTCACGTGCCCCTGCACGCTGCAAAGTCCTCCGTCGTTGCTCCTCCCCGCTCCCTGCTCGCACGCCGCCTCCAAAAGCTCCAGAGTCCAAGAGGCAGAATGGGCCCCCTCTTTTGGATTCCTCCTCCCCCCTCCGTCCTTCTCCAGCCACTCAGAGTCTTAGGAGACCAACGGGGGCGGGCCTGGATGACGCGATGCATGGCTGGCCCCGCGCACATGCGCAGAAGCGCCCATTCTGCCTCTCGGACTTCTCTTGAGTTCCTGGAGGCGGCATGCATGCTGGCGGCGTGGAAATAGGAGCAACGACGGAGGAGGAGGAGGAGGACGCTTTGGGGTCATTTCCTTACCGCATCTCAAAGGCCGGTCTTTTACTTTGGGGTGGGTGCTTGATTGTTCTGTGGCATGTCTCTTTGTTTATTTTTAATGTTTAAAAATGGCCTTTTAGGTCCAAAGCCTCTCTGCTTGCTTTGTTCCTTGAGAAATATATGTTGGGGAATATGGAAATGTGGGAGAAATGGGGTGGGTGCTTGATTGTAGTGTGGCATGTCTCTTTGTTTCCTTTTATTTTTAAAAATGCAGGTCCAAAGCCTCTCTGCTTGCTTTGTTCCTTGAGAAATATATGTTGGGGAATATGGAAATGTGGGAGAAATGGGGTGGTTGGATGTATTTTTGCATGCCCCTTTGTTTAATGGCCTTGCAGTTCAACAACCTCTTTCTTACTTTCTAGCTGATAATATGTGTGATAATATGGCAGTGTGGGAGAAATGGGGTGGTTGGATGTATTTTTTTGCATGCCCCTTTGTTTACCTTGCTGCGTATTAAATGGCCTTGCAGTTCAACAGCCTCTCTTCTTACTTTCTGGCTGATAATATGTGTGGTAATATGGCAGAGTGGGAGAAATGGGGTGGTTGGATGTATTTTTGCATGCCCCTTTGTTTAGCTTGCTGAGTATTAAATGGCCTTGCAGTTCAAAAGCCTCTCTTCTTACTTTCTGGCTGATAATATGTGTGGTAATATGGCAATGTGGGAGAAAGGGGGTGGTTGGATGTATTTATGCATGCCCCTTTGTTTAGCTTGCTGAGTATTAAATGGCCTTGCAGTTCAAAAGCCTTTCTTCTTACTTTCTGGCTGATAATATGTGTGGTAATATGGCAGTGTGGGAGAAATGGGGTGGTTGGATGTATTTTTGCATGCCCCTTTGTTTAGCTTGCTGAGTATTAAATGGCCTTGCAGTTCAAAAGCCTCTCTTCTTACTTTCTGGCTGATAATATGTGAGGTAATATGGCAATGTGGGAGAAATGGGGTGGTTGGATGTATTTATGCATGCCCCTTTGTTTACCTTGCTGCGTATTAAATGGCCTTGCAGTTCAACAACCTCTCTTCTTACTTTCTAGCTGATAATATGTGTGATAATATGGCAGTGTGGGAGAAATGGGGTGGTTGGATGTATTTTTAATGCTCTGTTTTATATTGTTGTTATTAAATTGAAATGTTGATGTTTTATAACTTCATTTTATGTAAACTGCCCCGAGCCTGCTGGAAGGAGCGGTACATAAAAATGAATAATAAATATAAATAAATAAATAAGAAAATAGTTATACTGTACGTTTTACATTTCTGGGTAGGTGATCTTTGGGACTTGGTTTTTTAATCAGTAGCTCCCATGCTGAAAAAGTGTGAGCACCCCTGATCTATTATACCCAAGAGGAAGCTTTCAGGTTTTAATGTAATCTTCTTTTTTTTTGAATAATTTTTCCCCACCTCTTTATGAACCATCTTCCAATATCTCTTATGCGTTATAATTCGTTCGATTTGTGAGCCGCCCCGAGCAGCCAAGAAATTCGAATAAATAAATAAATAAATAAATAAAATAAAATCATTAAATGTAATGGTTTAGTTCCACTTCAGCTGCGATTCAAGTTTAGTACTGATTTCCAAAGCAGTATAGAATGTTAGCCGTAACTTAGAAACACTCCTGAGATAAATTATTTCTTAACAACCCAAGAACACTTAGAATGAAATTAGTTACACTTTTTCATGCGCACTCTTTAATTACAGTAAACAGCATTTGTACATTACGAAGCTGCAAGACTTCATCTTGCCTTGAGCTTTCAAGCTCATCAAGAGAAGCCGACAAGCCCTAAGTGTGTAGAAATTCTCACAGATATACTTTATGTGCTTATTGCTTATCCTGGATGGACTGATTAGAAACACTTTAGTAAGCAGACAAACATGGACACTTTTTTTTGCTGGATGGTAGGTATGCAGCAGGTTAAGCCTTATTGTGAACCAGTAAACAGACTTCAAAAATAGTTTTGCTCCCATTTCTATTCAACAGAGATGACAACGTAATTGCTTTCCTCCACTTAGGAAAAAAATCAAGTTCAATTTTGTTGCCTCTATTTGTTGTCTAGGTCAGTGTTTCTCAACCTTTTTTGAGCCCAGGCACACTTTTGACATTTAAAAAATCCGGGGGCACACCACCAACCAAAATGAAACAAAAGGACACTCTAACACAGTCATACATATAGTTAATATGTTTTAAAAAGTATATATACACTCAGTGTGAAACCTGGGCCTGCTTCAATGAACACAACATAGATATCCTGGCAGAAATCAAAAGAGCTTTTGCTAAAGGCTTTCATGGCCAGAATCACCGGGTTGCTGTGAGGTTTGCAGGCTGTATGGCCATGTTCCAGAAGCATTCTCTCCTGACGTTTCAGTCACATCTATGACAGGCATCCTCAGAGGTGGTGAGCTGTTAGAAACTAGGCAAGTGAGGTGTATATATCTGTGGAATAATGTCCAGGGTGGAAGAAAGAACTCTTGCCTGCTTTAGGCAAGTGCGAATGTTGCAAATGGCCATGTTGATTAGCATTTAATGGCCTTGCAACTTCAAGGTCGCTGCCTGGGGAAATCCTTTGTTGGAAGATGTTAGTTGGCCCTGAAAACTCTAAAATCAGGGCAGTAAATAGAGAGCAACACTCAAAAAGCAGGGAAATTGCAGACAAGACTCAATTAGGGCCAGTTAACACCTCCAAATAAAGGGCCTCCAAGAAGGAAGCAGCCAGACTTTGAAGCTGCAACGCCATTAAATGCTAATCAAGGTGACCATTTCCAACACACACACACACACACACACACACACGAGGGAGGAAAGAGGGAAGGAGTGGGGAAGGAAGGAAGAACTGGGGGACAGGTGGAGACGCCTCCCTGAGGCAGCGAGAACCTCGCTGCCTGGGGGAAGCGCTCCTCCTAGCCCCCTCGCCGGCCCAATTTGGGAAGGGCGCAGGGGACAGGCGGAGACGCCTTCCTGAGGCAGCGAGGACCTCGCTGCCTGAGGGAAGCGCTCCTCCTGGCCCGTCCCCAATTTGGGAAGGGCGCAGGGGACAGGCGGAAACGCCTTCCTGAGGCAGCGAGGACCTCGCTGCCTGAGGGAAGCGCTCCTCCTGGCCCCCTCGCCCGTCCCCAATTTGGGAAGGGAGCGATGGACAGGCGGAGACACCTCCCTGAGGCAGCGAGGACCTTACTGCCTGGGGGAAGCGCTCCTGGCCCCCTCGCCGGCCCAATTTGGGAAGGGCGCGGGGGACAGGCGGAGAAGCCTCCCCCAGGCCTTGATGGCTCACAGGGGAAGCTTTTTGCCCGGCTCTCACGTCCTTATGACCAGAGGGACATGAGAGCCGGGTGAAAACCCTCCCGCAGGCCTCGATGGCTCGCGGGGGAAGCTTTCGCCCGGCTCTCGCGTCCTTCCGACTTGCGGAAGGGCACAGGGGCCAGGCGGAAAAAGCCTCCAGCCCAGCGCCCTACCTCTCCTCCAACCCTCTCCTCTCTCACACACACACAAGGCCTCAGAGCCCGCCTCACCCGGTAGGCCCGGATCTGCCTCCGCCCGCTTGGCCTCCTCCTCCTCCAAGCAGCAGCAGCAGGAGGGGGAAGAAAGGCGGGGTGATGGGATGTTTTTGCGGCACACCACGTGCTCTCGCACGGCACACTGGTGTGCCGCGTCACACCGGTTGAGAAAGACTGGTCTAGGTCAGTGTTTCTCAACCAGCGTGCCATGTCACACTAGTGTGCCGTGAGCGATCATCAGGTGTGCCGTGAAAAAAGCTCTCTGCCCCCCTTCCTTCCCCCCTCCTCCTGCCGAACTCCTGCTGCTTGGGAGAGGAGGACGAAGGGCCGGGCGGCGGCGAAGAAAAAGAGGAAGGGACCGGGGCGCCGCCTCCTTCGGCTGTGGAGGGGGGGGGGGGCATGATGCAGCCTGGCTCCGCCCCCTCCCCCTGGCTTCAGCACTCCCACAGCTTCACCAGCCTTGAGGGGGCAGTGCCAAGCCAGCAGTGGCAGAGCCAGCACAATGCTGGCTTGGCACTGCCCCCTCAAAGCTGGCGAAGCTGTGGGAGAACTGAAGCCGGGAGAGGGGGCGGGGTATGGCGTGGCCTGGCTCCTCCCCCGGCTTCGGCACTCCCAGCAGCTGCTCCTAGCAGCTCAACATCCCCCAGCCGTTCTTTACTGTGTTACAGTGTCATTTTGTGTCATTTTGGTTGGTGGTGTGCCCCCAGATTTTTTTAATGTTAAAAGTGTGCCGTGGCTCAAAAAAGGTTGGGAAACACTGGTCTAGGTTGTAAAAGCTAGGGCGATGGTACACTGACTAACAATGTGGGGCTGATCTGCTGTCCTGAATACTGGATTGACTGGTGGCCCAATTGGGACACCCCAAACCACTCCAGAGGCAGCAGGGAGCCCCAAGGGCCCAGCAGCAACTAATACAGTTTGGTGCCTCTGGGCAGCCACCCTACGGGACCTCCTTCTGCAGAGACTGTCAGCAGCCGTGTTTCCCTCACCTTCCTTAGAATCATAGAATCACTGAGTTTGAAGACACCTTGTGGGCCATCTAGTCCAACCCCCTGCCAAGAAGCAGGAAAATCGCATTCAAAGCACCCCCAACAGATGGCCATCCAGCATCTGTTTAAAAGCCCCAAAGAAGGAGCCTCCTTCTTATTGGTTAGCCAGATCACTGTTAGTTAAGGCAGTGTTTTTCAACCTTTTTTGAGCCGCGGCACATTTTTTACATTTACAAAATCCTGGGGCACACCACCAACCAAAATGACACAAAATGACACTCTAACACAGTCATACATATAGTTAATATGTTTTTAAATGTATTTATACACTCAATGTGAAACCTGGGCCTGTTTCGATGAACACAACATAGATATCCTGCCTTGTGTGCTTCGGACTGGGTTGCCTGGGCCGACGCTGCCTCATCATCACCACCCGCGGTGCTCACCTAGGTTTCCCTCAGGCAGGCAGGGAGGGAGGCGCAGGGGCAGACCGCTCCCTTCCGAAGCTGAGAGGTAGGCCGCGAAGGAAGGAAGAAGGCCTGAGAGCAGGAGAGGCCGAGGCAGAACCCAAGCCAGGAGAGAAAGAAGCCGCCTCGGCCCCAAAGCCTGAAGGAATCTTGAGCCAGCTGAGAGGAAAACAAAGCCCAACGTTCCTCTCCAGAAGTTCTCCGCCTCCTCCGTAAGTGACCTCACAGGGAAAGGCGCCGCCCAGCCCCTCCCCTCCTCAGCCTCCAACCAACCACTTCTCCAGGAAGCTGAGGCCCCGCCCCCTCCCCTCTCCTCTCTCGGGACTTTCGCCCTGAACAAACATGGTGGTGCTGGGCAGGAGACCCTTAGAGAGGCAGGGCTTGCTTCTTGGCTGGAATTGATTGGCCCTGCTGGCGCCCCAGAGAGAGAGAGAGAGACGGAGAGATGGAGCGAGAGGCAGGCTGCCCAAATGACTCCTGGTGGGGTGGTCGGTTCTTCCATGGCACACCTGATGATTGCTCACGGAACACTAGTGTGCAGCGGCAAAGCGGTTGGGAAACACTGCTCTAGTCCACCGCTTGTGGATGTCTACACCAAGTTCTTCCATGTTTGCCTCTCATTACCTTGATATCTTTCTTTGGGCCTTCCTGGATCAAGTGAGTGCGCACTTCCTGCCTTCTTACCTCTGGGCACTCATGCCATCTTCTCTGTGTCCTGTTTTAGCTAGAAAATGACAAGGAAACATATTTTATTGCAATACACCACACTGTGTAGTGTTTTTGGTTTGAGTGTTGGACATACTACCTCATCAGATGGTCCAATTTCCCCGTTGTATGTTGCTTCCCCTCCATTTTCAGCACAGAACCCTTTACATGATGTACAGGCACTGCCAGTCCGGCTCCGTGCCAAAAAGGGAGAGAAAAGGCTGTGGCAACATGGGTGTCATCAAGTGATGCGGTGTGTGGAGGCTTCTCCATGCCCCTGCTGGGAGCCCATGGATTTGTCCCAATGTGGGGCAAGTCCATGGGCCTTTTTGATGAGGTTCTAACATTCTAGGGACCTCATCATGCAGATGAGCTACTCCCATTGAAGTCGAACCCAATTAATGGGGGCTCTGCCCAGATGGGGCCGAGATCCCTGACCGCCTCTAAGAGCGACGATCTAAGAAAAACCTCGGTGGACCTTTGGAAGCACTAGTTTTCCCAATAAAAACCCAATCTCTTTGTCTCACCAAGATCCGGAAGCGTGCCCCACTGAGAGAAGATTTCTGTCCCAGCTGAGAAAGGATGAAAGCCACGAGTCCTGAGATTCCACAAAGCTAACATGTTTATTTGGCAAAAATACAAAGCATATATACCCAAAGAGTCCATTCAGATTCAAATTTGGCGCCCGCCTAGGCTACGTGTGCTCTCAGCTGGTTGGTTGGAACGTTGGCAACAGCTGAGTGCCAGAAAGCTGGCTGGCACCCCAGGCAATCGCAAGCTAGCACCTCTTGCGAATCAGCCAATGATGTACCAGGGAGGCGGGACAAAGCGGCGAAAACAATGAAACAAAGAAGTGGGCTGGCATGGTGAGGTTCAAGTGGGTTTGGTCTGACCTAGGGGCAAACAGGAACTGCTGCGTGTCCTCAAGTCTACCTAGCTATTGTTTACATTTGAAAATAAACGGTTTTTGCCCTAGATCAATACTCTCTTTGTTTGGTAGGTATCAATCAACAGGAGCTTGATTTCTCTGTAAAAATGGCCCGGTTGAACAAGTCTTTATTATGGCCATTATATGAGGATCCGAACTCTCATTGAATTAACCTTGTTATGAAAATATGATTATTGTGTGCCTATGCCTATGATTCTATTAACAGACAAAGCCTCAGAAATTAATAAATCACAGGCAGGTAGACCCAGTATAAGTTTCAGGGGAGAGACCCTGAGAAGGAACCTGGCATCTATCCTTAATCTGGTCATGCAATCGTAAATAATGGTTGGTTTGTAAGGGAGCAGGGCCAAGCCAGCACACATTACATTGTATGAGACAATTTATTTATTTATTTATGTATTTATTTATTTATTCTTTCGGCTTCTAGACCGCTCCCTCTAGAACAGTGGTTCTCAACCTGTGGGTCCCCAGGTGTTTTGGCCTACAACTCCCAGAATTCCGAGCCAGTTTACCAGCTGTTAGGGTTTCTGGGAGTTGGAGGCCAAAACATCTGGGGACCCCCAGGTTGAGAACCACTGCTCTAGAAGCTCGGAGCGGTTTACAACAGGTAAAAAAACAGGCGTAGAACTGACATTATAGAACAACGGTATAAAAGCAAATAAGCAATGATTAAATCTAAAACATTACTAGCGTTAAAATAATTCAAAAAGTAAGCTAAACTACATAGAAAGCATAACAGTTACTCAACTGGAAAAGCCAGGCGAAAAAGAGCCGTCTTGCAGGCTCGGCGAAAAGAGGACAGTTCCCTGATACCTCTGACTTCCTCAGAAAGGGCATTCCATAAGGTTGGTGCCACCACCGAGAATGCTCTTTGCCTTGTTGAGGACAGGTGGACAATAAGATGCCGCAATGGCAAAATGAAATAGTTGAAACTCAGGGGCATTAATTCTTGAGGCAGGTCTAGCAGATGCATGTAAATCTGCTTTGGTATCAATTCTGTAAACCAAATTTTAACTTACAATGTGTCATCTAAAATGTGCTTTAAAAGCCAGTACAACATAGCTCCTGCTATGCTGGGAATGGATAGACTTATTGACCCTGGTCAGTACATTTAAAAGAATGTACTCCAGGGGTGCTCATTAGGTAGCTCGGGAGCTACTACCGTGTTTCCCCGAAAGTAAGACAGCGTCTTACTTTCTTTTCCCCTGAAAAGTCCCCCACGCCTTACTTTCGGGTACGTCTTATATAAACTAAGATGTACCCCATCGCCACGCCCACGCCGCCGCTGCCATCACGCCACCACGGGCACACCTCTCTTGGGCGCAGCTTTCTGGACAAAGGAAGGGAGGGGGGAAAGCCAGAAGCATGGCAAAGCGCCGCTGCGCCAGAGTGACGCGTCGTCGCCTGCTAGTAGATCTTCGGCCCTCTTCCAGGTGATCTTCGGGACACACCAGCCGGATGGAGCGCTCCTGCCATGCGCGCACACACGCGGTCCTGCTGCTGGCTTCAGCTCTTGCTGTGCTTCTTTTGCCTGCGGGGCATTGCAGGAAGAAGGAAGCACGAGGCGGGGCCTCTGGAGGGGGCGCCCTGCCTCTCTCTCATCCAGAAGCAGCTGTGCGGCCTCCATTGCTGGCGAGACAGGCAGGGCGGAGCGCTCCCTCTGGATGTCCCGCCTCGTGCTTTCTCCTTCCTGCAATGCTCCGTAGGCGGAAGAAGTGCTGCGCGGGCGGAAAACACCAGCAGGAGCACACACAGTGGCAAGAGTGCGCGGCGGCGGGAGCGCACGGCGGTGGGGGCAGATAGATCTTTTGGACTTGGTTGCTTTAAGAGTAGCTCGCGTGCTGAAAAAGTGTGAGCACCCCTGATGTACTCATTTCTTCATTTTCAGAATGGGAAGAACATGTGACTAAGCGAACCCTGAATATGGAAGAAAGCAAACTGAACATACACCCCCATTCCTATATTGCAGCCATTCTCCCTATTAATTTTTATGGTTTTTCCAGTCCAGGCCATCAAGCCGCGTGTGAAATGGTCCTTAGAGGCAGCATGTGAGGCGAACAAAGGAAGGAAAAGGGCTGTTTATGATTTCAAGCAGTTTCTGTCTCAAGCAGCTTCTATCTAAAGGAATAGCAAGAGAATTAATGAGGTTATGTAAATTGTCAAAGCATATTAATAGCCACTGAAGCCTGGAGTGTCTGACCAGGTAGTTATTTTGCAGTAGTTATTTTGAGATGAGTACCCAATGCCAGGTCAAATCTGGAAAGAGACGATGATGTAAACTAACAGGATGTGTCCACGAGCTGTCTGCTTTTTAAAAGAGGGAGGGAGGCAAGGATTTTTTGCCCATCCGGCCGACAGACAGAACAGGATGGCTATGTGGGTAAAACCTTCTCTTTCCAGTGGGAAAGATAATCTCTTTCACCCGAAATTTGAACAGCAGCAAAATCAACTTTCTAAAACAAGTTGAGTTAAGCATATTAAATTGGCACAAAGCTGCATATCTATGCCTCATGTACATTTCTTCACTTTATTCATTATTTCAGTGTTTCCCAATCAGTGTGCTGTGGCACACTAGTGTGCCGTGAGCGATCTTCAGGTGTGCCGTGGGAAATTGGAACCTCCAATACCCTTTCTTCCCCCTCCTGCCGAATACTTTTTCTTCTCCACTCAGGCTCCCTTCTTCCCAGCCTTGCTCTGCTCGCTTTGCTCTGGGGCGAGTATGCGCAGTAGCGCCCACACGGGTCACGTCTTCCTCCCTCCCCCCTCCCCTCCTGAACACGCTCACGCTGCCCCCTTGGATCAAAATGGTGGCAGAAGCGGCAGTGCAGAAGGAAAAGTAAGTGTTCGGCAGGAGGGGGAAGAAAGGGCGCGAAGGGGAAGGAGGAGGAAGAGATCTCTGTCGAAAGCTGGCATGGGCAAACTTGGACCTTCCAGGTGTTTTGGACTCCAACTCCCACCATTCCTAGCAGCCTCGGGCCCTTTTCCTTTTCCCCCCTCAGCCACTTAAGCAGGAAATGGCCTCAGGCTGTTAGGAATGGTGGGAGTTGAAGTCCAAAGCACCCAGAGGGCCAAAGTTTTCCCATGCCTGTTTTAGGGACCTTAAAGTGGTGAGCCTCCTTCCAACATTGTGATTCTGGATAGAAAACAAACAACAACATAACATTGTTTGAGTCCACAGTGCTCTCTGGGTGTAGGTGAACTACAACTTCCAAACTCAAGGTCAATTCCCAAGCAAACCCTTTCAGTACTTTCTGTTCGTAATAAGAGTTCAATATGCCAAGTTTGGTTCAATTCCATTGTTGCAAGAGTTCAGGATGCTCTTTGATTGTGTGTTAAGTATAAATCCCAGAAACTGTAACTCCCAAATGTCAAGGTCTGTTTTCTCCAAACTCCATCTGTGTTCACATTTGGGCATATTGAGTATTCATGCCAAGTTTGGTCCTGATCCAACATTGTTTGAGTCCACAGTGCTCTCTGGATATAGGTGAACTACAACTCCAAAACCCAAGGTCAATGCCCACCAAACTCTTATAGTATTTTCTCTTGGTTATGGGAGTTCTATGTGGGAAGTTTGTGTCTTTCTGCCAATCCTGCCAGGATATCTATGTTGTGTTCATCGAAACAGGCCCAGGTTTCACACTGAGTGTATAAATACATTTAAAAACATATTAACTATATGTTGAGAATGAGCCTCCAGTTACTACAGGTAGTACCATTGAGGAAGATGCTGAGGCAGTAACATCAAGCAGTAGCTTGGTTTGGGGCGCGGCTCTGGAGGATCAGGCTTCTACAGCTGGGGTCAAGAGAGTTGCGAGTGCTTCAAGCCTTGACGAAGACAGGGAACAGAGGAGAAAGATTCAGCATGTACTTAGGGAGCCTTCAGAGTCTGATACGTTTGAAGGGTTTTCTGGGAATGCAGAATTACAGTCAGAAGAAAGTGATACGGACCTAGATTCGGCATTAGTGCAGGAAGTGAGAGATTTATGCAATGCAGACTCGGGGGACAGCACATTTCTGGGGTTTCAGACGGATCAAGACTGGCCATCTACTCATTCAGAAGCCGAGGAGAGCTCTTTAAGTAATCAAGAGCTTTGGTTAGCTTGGAGGTCTGGGCATGGTGCAACAGCTGCAAGGAATGAGAATGCTGCTGCCCTGGAACAGGGCGGGTTCTCTGATGACTCTTGATTGTTAGTGCTATAAGAGAAGTGAGTATTTGGCTTGACCCACATGGTGATCAAGGAGTTGCTATTCTGGTTCTTGAATCCTGTGTTCCTGTTTTCCTGTATCTCTGATCCTGGTTTCCAGATTACTCCTGCTGCCGTGTACCTCTTGACTTCGCTGTGACTGCTCTCCTGTCGACCCTGGAATGTCTCCTCCTTTTTCCTTGTGTCTTTCTCCTGCCCTCTGACTCCCGGACTGGTTTTGGACTTCGCTTCATAAACATTCCTTTGAGTGGACGACACAGAGGGACGTCTGGTGTTTGTTTTTGAGTTTTCATCTCCACAGCATTTTTGTTTGGGTTTCCTGGGATTATTGTGGGTTTTTAAAGCCGAAGATAGGCTATTTTTTGTTACTCCAACTTCCATTTGATATTCAAATAAACTTTTGTTATCTTTTAACTCCTGGACTCAGCCACGGCCGTCACTGTTCCATAACACTATATGTATTACTGTATTAGAGTGTCATTTTGTGTCATTTTGGTTGGTGGTGTGCCCCAGGATTTTGCAAATGTAAAAAATGTGCCGCGGCTCAAAAAAGGTTGAAAAACACTGCATTATTTTATTTATTCTTTGTTTAATCTAACACATTTGTACCTTGTCTCTAAAGCTGTTTACAATCTATATTTGCTTTAAAAAGTTGTTTATTGCAAAGCAGAAGCAACTGAATGATGCATCTTCCATACATCCGAATTTTGGAATGCTAAAATATAGTGATTAATCAAATAGAGCAGGCATTTTTGACAAGGGTTATTAGCTTGTCTTTCAATGAGCAGAACACAGGAGAGAGGGTGACAGTGCATTCAGGATAAAGGAGCCTCTGCATGATGCAGCAGGCTTCAAAACACCTCCAGGCCCTCTCTTGGGAAATGCAATGGCCCAGGGCGTCTAATCTATGGCTTCCTTTCACAATTGTTGGTATCCTGAAAGAACAGAAAATTGTCAGCTATTTAAGTATTAGTATTCAATATTTATTTTTTATTTATTTATTTACATCATTATTTACAAATGAAATGAAATGAATTTATATTCCGCCCTTCTCACCCCGCAGGGGACTCAGGGCGGATCACAATGCACATATACAGGCAAACATTCAATACCATAGACCAGTGTTTTTTGACCTTTTTTGAGCCGCGGCACATTTTTTTACATTTACAAAATCCTGGGGCACATCACCAACCAAAATGACCCAAAATGACACTCTAACACAGTAATACATATAGTTAATATGTTTTTAAATGTATTTATACAGTCACTTAGTGTGAAACCTGGGCCTGTTTCGATGAACACAAAATATGTAGTTATATAGTATATTATTATTATTATTATTACATTGCATTACATTACAACATTATCAATATTGTATGTATACACAATATACGTATATTACTATAATATCAAATACAACATACTATGTCATTGTCACAGTACAACAATTACATACCACATTGTATTATAACAATTATATCGCAATATTAGTTGAAGTCCAAAACACCTGGAGGAAGGCCCAAGTTTGACCATATCTAGTCTAAACCTTCTTCCAAGCCCTTAATAAAGATGCTGCCTGCCTTAATGTATAGCCAGAGTCTCCATGCCCATCTGTCGGGAGGGCTTGGGTGGTGCTTTCCTCCTTGGCTGAAGGGGGTCAGGCTGGATGGCCTTTGGGGGACCCATATTTCTCCCACGAGTTCCCTTCACTCCTTTCTCCCATTAGCAGGCTGACTCCCTGCCTGCCTGCCTGCCTGCCTGCCCCTCGGCTGCTTGCCTGGCTGCCTGCCTTCAGCGCTCGGGCTCCGCTGCTCTCTGACTCACACCTCGCATAGCGCCAACAGGGCTGGGCTGGGCTGGACCGGAAGTGCTCCCTGCCGGAACGAAATGGAAGGGAACGGGCCCAAACAGGTCCGCCCCGGAAACGGGGATCCGTGCACTGAGGTTCTGGAGACAGAGTAGCAAATTTTATACATGACATCAGATAGATAAGAATCTAATTTCCCACGGCACACCTGCCTCTTTGCCCACTGCTGCCACAACGCGGGGAACAACGGGCCCGCCTCCAGGCAGGTACGCGAGCGGCCTACCAGGCCTCAGAGACTGTGACGTGACTTGGAAGGAGCCTCATGGGCTATATTATTATTATATTATTATATTATTATTTTCCCCCTTTCGGTTAGTATATGCTATTATATTGTTATATTATCATATTGTATTTGTCATAGTCATGGTGTATATCGTTATTGACTATGAGAGTAATGATAACAGTCAGGATTAACTCCTGTGCTTTACTGACAATATATTGTATGTACCTATAATATTTATATTATTATAATGTAATACAAGATAACATTTTAAAAAATAATACAATATTGAAATTATATATTTTATATTACTTGTAATAGTACTAATAATAATACAGTATACTGGTATAGTACTATATAGTAAATTAGAGTGTCATCTTGTGTCATTTTGGTTGGTGGTGTGCCCCAGGATTTTGGAAATGTAAAAAATGTGCCGCGGGCACGGCTCAAAAAAGCTTGAAAAACACTGCTGTAGGTTATCTGGAGGAAGTTGCTTCCAAAAGCAAGATCCCAAGCCGAAATGGGATTCCTCCCCCAGCTCCCAGGGATCATCAGCCTAACTTCCACTATGGAAGGGAACTCCAGTATGGCTTCACTCCAAGATCTTGTCACAGGACAATGTTCTTACAAGAAGATGAACCACCAGTATCTGCTTTGAAAGGACCTTGCCTGAAACTATAGTGGGCCAATGCCCGTCAGAGCAAGCACACAACGGAAACAAACGGACTGTTGGTCTGTCAGGATATAAGGCAGCCTCCTTTGTCCTGCAAAGATTCTGACCAATGCCTGCAGAATACAGAGCGCCATGTTATTACACAGTTGAGATCCATTTCTTCTAAAGCAGGGCTGTCCAACAGGCGGCCCGTGGGCTGTACAGGGCCCCCCAGCCTGTTGGGCACGGCCCCCGCTACCCTCCCGGGGGGGGAGGGGAGGAGGAGGCGGGGCAGGGAGGAGGAAGGGAGCCAGCTCCTCCTCCTTGCCTCGCCCCCTCCATCCCTCTCTCCACCCCGCCGCTGCGATCCGGTTCGCAGCAGCGGGGGGGAGAGGAATCCTCCCTTCCTCCTCCTCTTTCCCCCCGGCGCCACGGCGATCGGGACACCGGCTGCGCCGGGACGGGCGGGAGGGAGCGAGGGGGCGGGCTTCCTCCTCCTTCCCGGCGCAGCCGGTATTCCAATCGCCGTAGCGCTGGGGGGAAAGAGGAGGAGGAGGAGGAATCCTCCCTTCCTCCTCCTCCTCCTCTTTCCCCCCGGCGCCACGGCGATCGGGACACCGGCTGCGCCGGGAAGGGCGGGAGGGAGCGAGGGGGCGGGCCTCCTCCTCCTTCCCAGCGCAGCCGGTGTTCCGATCGCCGTGGTGCCGGGGGAAAAGAAGAGGAGGAGGAATCCTCCCTTCCTCCTCCTCCTTCCCCCCGGGGCACGGCGATCGGGACACTGGCTGCGCCGGGAAGGGAGCGAGGGGGCGGGCCTCCTCCTTCCCGGCGCAGCTGCCGTGATGCCTTGGAAGGGAGGGGGTCCCCGTGCTGCCTCCCTTCCTCCCAAGCGTCACGGCAGCCGCTGAAGCCGGTGAAACCACCGGCTTCTGTGGCTGCTGTGATGCCTTGGAAGGAGGAGGTCCCCGCGCCTGCCTCCCTTCCCCCAAAGCATCAGAACAGCTATTCTGACGCTATGGGAGGGGGGTCCCCTCGCCAGCCACGCATCAGAACAGCTGTTCTGATGCCGGGGCGTGGCCAGGGGGCATGGCCGGGCGTGGCTGGGCGTGGCCGGGGGGCCCCCAGGTGATCACTCACCAGAAGTCCGGCCCCTGAGCCGGCAGAAGTTGGACTGCCCTGTTCTAAAGCAAACAATGCCACCTAATTATGCAGACTTGATCATTCAATGGGCCCTGTGGAAGATGGCTTCTACTGTCTTTAGAGGGCTTTTCAATCCACCCAGTTGTTGTGCCAAGAGAAACAGAGAATTACTGTCTTAAGACTTTTTTTTTCTGCCAAGAATTCAATCAAAACCACAAATTACTTACACATTCCTTTCAGGGCATAAAGAAAGTCATGGCATATCGTAAGATAAAATGCATCATATTAAGATCTGCATTTCTAAACACAAAATCCCCTCTGCACACATCATAGAAAGCCCAGCTAGCAATTACTTTACAGAGAGTATGACATTCTGGGTTTTTAATTTTTTTTTTTAAAAACCCACTTATTTAAAAACAGCTGAAGTCTTGTCAGATTTCATAAAGAGGGGAGAGGAAAGGAGAAGGATGTAGAGCTCCAATCCTGTCCTCAGTCCACCCCCCACACACCCACACGTCACAAAGAATATATAGACGCACTCCCTTTGCTTACAAGTATTTTCTCCCACAGAGAAATGAATGGCATCCATTCATTCCTGGGGAATAGCAACAAAATGCATGTGAAATGCATTCCCAGCTGAAATGCTTCTCCTGAAATTACCTGACTTCCAATCGCAGTAAAACTAGTTGCATCTAAATATTACTAGGGAAGTTTTCTGTCTAGGAATTTGCTGGGTCCTCCATCATGAAGCACATCATAGAATCACCTGGAACGGGCCTGTCCAACAGGTGGCCCGGGGGCCGTACACGGCCCCCTAGCCCCTTGGCTACAGCCCCTTACCCTCCTGCAATAAATAATATATTTTTTAGAATATTTGTAAAATATTTTTTTCAATTAAAAATATTATTTATTATTATTATTTTTTGGTCCCGCCCCTTGGCTTTCTATTGGCCGCCTCCTCTTCTCCTGAGGAGGGGGCCAATGGGAGGGAGTGACGTCTCTCGGGCCCCGCCCCCTTGGCAGCAAACAGGAAGAGCGACCCGGCCGCATGGCTTTCCCCCTCGGCAGCGCCGCTTCCTCCTCCTCAGGATTGCTGCTGCTCCGTCTGAGAGGCGCTCAGGCCCTCAGCACCAGGAAGCAAAAGGGGTTTGGGAGGGAGGGAGTGTGTCTGAGAGCGTGAGTGAGTGAGTGAGTGAGTGAGTGAGAGAGAGAGAGAGGAGGGGGACCTGCGGGCACACCTCTCCCCAGCGCAAAGGGAAGATCTCTCTGGCTCTCTCAGACACACACACACACAAGCCCCTTCCTTTCTGACCCCTTCATTTGCGTTTCGTGAACTGTTTCTTTAATGAGAAGGAGAGAACCGGCCAGCCATAGGAGAGGGGAGGAGGAGAAAAGGAGGGGGAATTGAATGAGAGGGAGCTCAAGGAAAGGCCTCCAACCCCTTTCCCCTCCTTTTCCCCCCCAGAATTATTTACATTCTTTGCAATTACCTAAGTTTACTTTGATGACTTGCACTGAATGGAATCCGCCGGGGTAAACTGACAGAATGAAAGCACACAGACCTTTCAACTGCAAGGCCATTCAATGCTGATCAATGTGGCCAGTGGAACAGTCATATATTCCAGTTCAAAGCAGAGATTGTGGGATTTTCTGCCTTGATATTCTGTATATTTATGCCCCTCATGTGTTCCATCCATCCCTCCCTCTCCCCTTATTTAAATAATACAATATTTAATTGTATATTTATGCAATGCCGGGGGCGGGGAGGGGGCGGAGCCGGGGCAGGGGCGGGGCGGAGCCAGGGCTTGGCCCCCCAGGTGATCAGTGACCGGAATTCCGGACCAAGGTCCGGTAGAAGTTGGACAGCCCTGATCTAGAAAATTGAAACATGAAATGGGGATTTTACTGTATTTAGGCGAGGCTTCGGTATTACGATTGGTACTTAGGGGCTTGGCCGACTTACTGGCCAAGCTGGTTGCGGGGCAGGGTTGCCCTCGCGCCATCTTGGTGATGGAGAAGAGGCTTCTTCTTCCCAGAGGTGCCTGGGGTGGGGGAAGGTTTCCCGCCATCAAAGCCGGCCAATGATAGGGCTGGCCCCGCCCCGCCCCCTCCTTGCAGCCAGCCGGCCTGCACTTCCGTCCGGGCAGATTACTTAAGGCCGCCCGGGACTGCTCAGGCCACACGCTGATACATCACAAGATAAAAACATCACAAAATAAAAACAGTCATATAAAAGCATATAAAATTAACAGTTAAAAACTACAAAATTTCAAATCTCTGCTCCACAATCTTAAAATCGGTTTCTGTTTCGTTGTCATACGAATCCTTGATCTCGATTAAAGTTTGTCTGCGAATGCTTGCTCGAAAAGCCAAGTCTTGACTTTCTTATGAAATGTCAGGAGGGAGGGGGGCGATCTGATGTCACTAGGAAGGGAGTTCCAAAGCCAAGGAGCCACCACTGAGAAGGCCCTCTCTCTCGGCCTCACCAGGCGCGCCTGCAAAGCAGGCGGGACCGAGAGCAGGGCCTCTCCGGATGATCTTAAGCATCTTGATGGTTCATAGGGAGAGATGCATTCGGACAGGTAAGTTGGACCAGAACCGTTTAGAGCTTTAAAGGCCAAAACCAGCATTTTGAATTGTGCCCAGTACCAAACTGGTAGCCAGTGGAGCTGACACAACAGGGGAGTTGTACGCTCCCTGAGCGCCGCTCCTGTTATCAACCTGGCTGCTGTCCATTGGACCAATTGAAGCTTCCGAACAGTCTTCAAAGGCAGCCCCACGTAGAGAGCATTGCAGTAATCTATACCGGATGTAACCAGAGCATGGACTACCATGGTCATGTGGGGTTTGGGGGCAGAACAATATTATCCCATGAAAAGAAGTAGTTTTTAACTGATGTCAGGCTCCTTTAACATAAGGGGCTTTGGGCAGGTCAAGGGGCCCTATATTGTCAGATTATTGCATTTTGAATAGCAATTCATGAGTCAGCACAAGATATACTTTCGCAGTTTGAGATGACCTGCAGTGTGACATGTTTGACACCAGATGGCGCTGTCTCAAGACTGCTAAATGGAACCTTGAGAAATGTCAGTTACAAAGTGACAGTTGGGATTTGTCAGTTGGGATTTAATATCTGTGAGGAAATGATGTTTAGAAAGGTAGCTGTGATGGCTGTTGTTTTTCGATGTTTTGCCAGTTATTGTTAAATACAATTCAATACAAAGTTATATATTTACCTTGTGAATTGAATGAGAGTTTCATTATTCACACGAACAGAGACTGGAGTTTTTGGGCCGATGGGGAATTAAACTTCTATATTTCTGTTGCCTATCCGCTGTGACATAAATACTCAATGCTGAAGATATATTGTTGTTTCTCCTGTTTTTAAAAAAAGGTAATACTAACCATGTGATGAATGTAAAATGAATGTATTGCCAGCTCTTAGGTTTCCACATGTGAGTGTGATGGGGAGGCAATACTTGAAAGAAGGATAGCTGAGGGGTGATTCTCTATGCCAGTGTTTCCCAACCGATGTGCCGTGGCACACTAGTGTGCCGTGAGCGATCATCAGGTGTGCCGTGGGAAATTGGAACCTCCAATACCCTTTCTTCGCCCTCCTGACGAACACTTTTTCTTCTCCACTCGGGCTCCCTTCTTCCCAGCCTCGCTCTGTGAGCGTGTTCAGGAGGGAGGAGGGAGGAAGACATGGGGCGAGTGTGCGCAGTAGCGCCCGCACGGGTCACGTCTTCCTCCCTCCCCTCTCCCCTCCTGAACACGCTCACACTGCCCCCTCGGATCAAAATGGCGGCAGAAGCGGCAGCGTGAGCGAAGCAAGGCAAAGCGAGCAGAGTGAGGCTGGGAAGAAGGGAGCCCGAGGGAGAAGAAAAAATAAGTGTTTAGCAGGAGGGGGAAGAAAGGGCGCGAAGGGGGAGGGAGAGGTCTCTGTCGAAAGCTGGCTTGGGCAAACTTGGACTTTCCAGGTGTTTTGGACTCCAAATCCCACCATTCCCAGCAGCCTCGGGCTCTTTTCCTTTTCCCCCTTCAGCCACTTAAGCAGGAAAGGGCCTCAGGCTGTTAGGAATGGTGGGATTTGAAGTCCAAAGCACCCAGAGGGCCACATATCTGTGTGAGATGAGCTTCTCTAGCTTGACTGTGATAAAAACTAAACACAGAGACTGACAGCTGTTGAGCAAGACCTTTGTGTGTGTCTTTCTTCCATTCCTGCCAGGATATCTATGTTGTGTTCACACTGAGTGTATAAATACATTAAAAACATATTAACTATATGTATTACTGTGTTAGAGCGTCATTTTGTGTCATTTTGGTTGGTGGTGTGCCCTAGGATTTTGTAAATGTAAAAAATGTGCCACAGCTCAAAGAAGGTTGAAAAATACTGATTTAGGGCATGGAGGGTCCATTCTCAAGTGGACTACAAATACCAAACACAGTTGGATTCACTTGTCAGGCAGTTTGTCTTCTTTCTTTTTTTGCTATGTTAAAAAGGTATCCTCTCCTGTATTTTTTTTTTAAAAAACCCTTGCTCATGGAGCAACCTGTTTACATGGATGTGTCTTGTATCATGGCCAAGAAATGAATCCCAAAGCCAGAGAGGAGGGGGCGGGGCTTGGTGCCGCCTGGCTCCGCCCCCTCTGGCTTCCGCTCTACCAGCAGCTTCTCCAGGCTTGAGGATGGCAATGCCAAGCCAGCCTTGTGTTAGCTATGTCACCACTGGCTTGGCATTGCCATCCACAAGCCTGGAGAAGCTGCTGGGAGCTCCAAAGCCAGAGTAGAGGGGGCGGGGCTTGGCGCGGCCTGGCTTCAACCCCCACTGGCTTCCGCTCTACCAGCAGCTACTCCAGGCTTGAGGATGGCAATGCCAAGCCAGCCTTGTGCTAGCTATGTCACCACTGGCTTGGCATTGCCATACTCAAGCCTGAGAAGCTGCTGGGAGCTCCAAAGCCAGAGAGAAGGGGCGGGGCTTGGCGCGGCCTGGCTCCAGCTTCCGCTCTACCAGCAGCTTCTCCAGGCTTGAGGATGGCAATGCCAAGCCAGTGGTGGCATAGCTAGCACAAGGCTGGCTTGGCATTATCATTCTCAAGCCTGGAGAAGCTGCTGGTAGAGCGAAAGCCAGAGGGGGCGGAGCCAGGCTGCACCAAGCCCCGCCCCCTCCCCTCTGGCTTTGGAGCTCCCAGCTGATTCTCCAGGTTTGAGGATGCCAGTGCCAAGCCAGTGGTGGCATAGCTAGCACAAAGCTGGCTTGGCCCTGCCCTCCTCAAGCTTGGAGAAGCTGCTTGGAGTGCAGAAGCCGGGGAAGGGGCGGGGCTTGGTGCGGTCTGACTCCACCCCCCTCTGAGAAGTGCCCCATCCGGCTGGGATCGACCTCCTTCAGTCCCGGGATCGGCTGGTCGATCGCGATCGACTTCCTGGGCAGCCCTGCTTTAGAGTAATGGCAATAACTGCATCTTTGGAGTGCGTTTAATGTCACACCACAGAAAGAACGTGAGAATTTTTTTAAAAAATCCATCACACCTAAATTTTGCTGTTCTATCTCTATACACAGGAATCATCCTGAGTCAATTCCGAAGCAGCATTAAAATCCTTGTGTTTCTACACACTTAAGAAACAGTCTCAAATGGGGAGCCCATGGGATGACTTTACATCAGGGGTGCTCACACTTTTTCAGCATGGGAGCTACTGATTAAAAAACCAATTCCCAAAGATCACCTACCCAGAAATGTAAAACGTATATTTTCTTATTTATTTATTTATTTATATTTATTATTCATTTTTATGTACCGCTCCTTCCAGCAGGCTCGGGGCAGTTTACATAAAATGAAGTTATAAAACATCAACATTTCAATTTAATAACAACAATATAAAACAGAGCATTAAAAATACATCCAACCACCCCATTTCTCCCACACTGCCATATTACCACACATATTATCAGCCAGAAAGTAAGAAGAGAGGCTTTTGAACTGCAAGGCCATTTAATACTCAGCAAGCTAAACAAAGGGGCATGCAAAAATACATCCAACCACCCCATTTCTCCCACACTGCCATATTACCACACATATTATCAGCCAGAAAGTAAGAAGAGAGGCTTTTGAACTGCAAGGCCATTTAATACTCAGCAAGCTAAACAAAGGGGCATGCAAAAATACATCCAACCACCCCATTTCTCCCACATTGCCATATTACCACACATATTATCAGCCAGAAAGTAAGAAGAGAGGCTTTTGAACTGCAAGGCCATTTAATACTCAGCAAGCTAAACAAAGGGGCATGCAAAAATACATCCAACCACCCCATTTCTCCCACACTGCCATATTACCACACATATTATCAGCTAGAAAGTAAGAAGAGAGGTTGTTGAACTGCAAGGCCATTTAATACGCAGCAAGGTAAACAAAGGGGCATGCAAAAATACATCCAACCACCCCATTTCTCCCACATTTCCATATTCCCACACATATAATAATCAAGGAACAAAGAAAGCAGAGAGGCTTTGGAGCTAAAAGGCCATTTTAAACATTAAAAATAAACAAAGAGATATGCCACAGAACAATCAAGCACCCACCCCAAAGTAAAAAGACCGACCTTTGAGATGCGGTAAGGAAATGACCCCAAAGCGTCCTTCTTCTCCTCTGTCGTTGCTCCTATTTCCACGCCGCCAGCATGCGTGCCGCCTCCAAGAGCTCACGAGAAGTCCGAGAGGCAGAATGGGCGCTTCTGCGCATGTGCGCGGGGCCAGCCATGCATCGCGTCATCCAGGCCCGCCCCCTTTGGTCTCCTACGACTCTGAGTGGCTGGAGAAGGACGGAGGGGGGAGGAGGAGGAATCCAAAAGAGGGGGCCCATTCTGCCTCTTGGACTCTGGACGGAGCTGTTGGAGGCGGCGTGCGAGCAGGGAGCGGGGAGGAGCAACGACGGAGGACTTTGCAGCATGCAGGGGCACGTGAAGAGGACCAACAGCAAAAAACCTGGTCAGGGGCCTGAAGATCACCAGGATGAGGCCCAAAGATCACCCTGGTGATCACGATCACCGTTCTGAGCACCCCTGCTTTACATCATCTGATGGGTTCTGTGGGGCTCTGTTTGGGCTCCGTGTTTCAAGTGTATAGAAATGCTTGGAGAGGCAACAAGCATTAGAAGTCCTGAGAACGTTTCACTGTAATTGTGGAGAATGAAAGGACTCTTTAAGCTGAAAACCCTGAAATCAATCCAATCTTTGCTTGCTGTGTGATATTTAACAAGTACTTGGTTTTATTTTGTTTTGTTGACAGTTGACACTGCCGTTGTCTTTACTGTTTCACACAGTTTGGCAACTGATGTGACATAACGCTTTGTTCATTTGACAACATTTGATTGTTCCCAACATATGACAATTCATATTTGATGCCTGCCAGGAACAAAACAATTAAGAGATGCCAGCAAAGCTAAAAGGAAGCAGTCATAACTGAATCGTGCAGTAAATGTTCACATTCAGAATTGAAGTGTTAAATGAAGCATTTGACCTTCAGATTTATTTTTAATTCATTTACCATTTTTCATTCATCGCTTAAATCGGAAGACGCCACAGCCAAGAACAATAATGATGAAGCAAGTCTTCACTATAAACCAGTCTTTCTCAACCAGTGTGCCGTGACAGACCTCCTGCTGTGCCGCGAGAAAAGCTCTCTGCCCCCCTTCCTCCCCCTCCTGCCGAACTCCTGCTGCTTGGGGGGGAGGAAGGGCCGGGCAGTGGCGAAGAAAAAGAAGAAGGGACCGGGGCGCCGCCTCCTTTGGCCGTTTCCCAGCCAGCCTCCAATCCGCCATGACTCCCACCATGACTCTTGCCTCTCGCTCGCTGAAGCCGCGTGGAGGAGGAGCCCCGCCCACTGAAGCCCGTCCACCGCTCATGCTCCTCCTCTGTAGGAGAGCTGAAGCTGGGGGGAGGGGGCGGGGCATGGCCTGGCTCTGCCCCCTCCCCCGGCTTCGGCACTCCCAGCAGCTACTCCAGCCTTGAGGGGACAGTGCCCAGCCAGCATTGTGCTGGCTCTGGCACCGCTGGCTTGGCACTGCCCCCTCAAGGCTGGAGCAGCTGCTGGGAGAGGTGAAGCCAGGGGTAGGGGCGGGCATGGCGCAGCCTGGCTCCGTCCCTCCCGGCTTCGGCACTCCCAGCAGCTGCTCCCAGCAGGCCACCAACCCCCAGCCATTCTTTACTGTGTTATGGTGTCATTTTGTGTCATTTTGGTTGGTGGTGTGCCCCCAGATTTTTTTAATGTTAAAAGTGTGCCGCAGCTCAAAAAAGGTTGGGAAACACTGCTATAAACAACTAGCTTGGGGACCCGGCGGTGCCCGGGTTATTTGAGAAAGGCATTGTGTGCCAAGGTTGGTCTTTGGTACTTCAAGTCCCATCATCCATGGTCCACCCTCCTGTAAACTGTAGAAAGATGGAGACCTGGTCATGGGGGCACAGGGTGCCAAGTGTAGTCTTTTTAGGTCTTTGTTCAGGGCTGCAGTGGTCTGTGGGAAATGAAGGCTTTGAAAGTACTACAAATCCCATAATCCATGGAGGTACCTCAAGTCCCACTCTTCTCCATACGGCAGTAGAATGTAGAGTGGGTCATAGGGCCACTGTGTGTCAAGCTTGGTATTGCATTGGGCCTCTGTGTGGCAAGTGTGGTCCTGATCCGTCATTGGTGTGGGCCACTGTGCTCTAAGCAAGTGAGTTGAAGTACTGCAATTTCCGTCATCCATGGTGCATCCTACCTCAAACTGCACGGAGATTTAGAGTGCATGGGGGTCTGTGGGCCAAGTTTGGTCTTGTTCTGTCATTGTTGTGGACTTCGTCAGGAAAATGAAGTTGAGGAAGCCTTACTGTCAAATCTGGTTGTGGCCTAGTCAGGATAATCAAGTAGAGGAAGCCTTACTGTCAAATCAGGTTGTGGCTTAGTCTGGGAAATTAAGTAGAGGAAGCCTTGCTGGCAAATCAGGTTGTGGCCTAGTCTGGAAAATCAAGTAGAGGAAGCCTTACTGCCAAATCAGGCTGAGGCCTAGTTTGTTAAATCAGCTGAAGTGAGGTCGAATCAGGCAGTCCCAAAACCAAAGGATCAAACAGCAGAGAGTCCCCAGTATTCCTCTTGGCCCATGGCCCAAGTTGCACCAGCACCAGACCTTTTTTTCCTTCTGCCCCACCTGGTTCCATACATCCTGACATCAACTTCGTCCCTCCCAGCAAGCCCAGCCACCATTGCCTCCCATTACCCAATCTGCACAACACTTTACACAGTAAACAACACATGGACATTTTAGAAATACATTACAAAACCATAGAAAAGGACATCTTTCCCCAGCATCCCTCTGCCCCACACATTGCAATAACATTTCCAACCCCAAAAGCAGACCACATCATGACAATAGCAAATACATTCCCCCTTCCTCCAAGCCACAACAGCCAGGCTGCCACATTTAGGCCTATGCTACACCGCTGCAGTACCTCTAACCACCACTAGGCCCGAAACGCCCTCCTTTCCCCAACCGCAAAGAAACTTTTCCAAACAAATCAAAACACCTTACAAAACAATAAACAAACACTCTACCATTTCTCCCATCGTTTCCTCTTCCTCCTTCCTCTCTCCCTATCCTTTCTCCGGCCTGGGGGAAGCATATCCAAGCTCAAAAGCGGCAGCTTTTGGGGCAATTTTGGCCCGAAGAGATCTCTTCAGGGGGGTGGGTGAGGGCCTCGGACTCATGCTACAGGAGATCTAGTTTCCCCAAGTACAATGACACCTTTTGCCTTTCTTCATGCTACATTTCCCCGGATTATTCCTTCACTGCTCTCCCCAGCTGATTCCAGCGAGAGCCTTGCTACATCTCATAGATTATGGACCCACAGAGACTCCCTTTCTGGATAAGCCGTGTCCGATGTTTTCCGGAGGGGTTTTGCCCAGATCGCAGGGGGACTCAAAGGGAACCCAGATCTTTTGGACTTTGGGAGATGAAGTTCGCTCAAGGACACTGATCCTGGACTCATTTATTTCATTGCTTTTGGGTTGGCCCCGTACAAGCGGGCTTGCAGGAGTGGACATGGACCCTCTCCCTCACATTTTGGACCTTATCGTTTCCTCAAGGACGTTTCTCCAGTTGGACATTCCCGTTTCTCCCTTTGCACCATGGACCCTCAATGACTTTGCTACCACTTTGCACCCCAAGCCCCAAAGACTCTGCAGTTCCCAAGGACAGTGGTTACATCAGGGAGGACTACAACTCCCAGGAGGAAAGCAGCATTGTGCTGCCTGTTCTAAAGATCATTTCTCTGGGAACAAGAGCTGCATGGGAATGTTATTGGGATGATTGCTGGGGATCTCTGTATTGTCTGATTGAACCCTCATGTGTTCCCCTTTTGTGTCAATGTAACATTTAAGATAATGCCCTCAACCAGAGAGTTCCAGAGATTAACAATGCAATATCTTTTCCCATCCACTTTTGCCTTGCACAAATAATAATTTTGGGAGGGACGCTGGGTTCCTTCCTTGGACAGCTGGGAAAGGCCCACATTCTTTGCTCAGGACTCCCCACATATGTCACTGTCACTTTCGGAGCTTGGCCAATGATAGGGAATATGTATGGACATATTTGATCATAACCCAGAACATGGCTGCTCCACTGTGGAATTCGGAACTCCACAACCAGCCCAAATACCGTGTTTCCCCGAAAGTAAGACACCCCCGATTGTAAGACGTATCGGGGGTGTCAGGGGGGTCGGCTAATATAAGCCATACCCCGAAAGTAAGCCGTACATAGGCGTCACGCCGGGAGTTCCGGCGCCACAGCGTGGCGCGCCAGAGAACCCGCCCATCGGCCGCGCACACCTCCGCGGCACACCTTTCCACCAGGCCTCCAGGAAGGGAGGGGGAAAAGAGCCAGAGGCGTGGGACGAAGCAGCGCCGCCAGAGTGACGCGTTATGTGCCGCGCCACGCGCCTGGCTCCTTTCCCCTCCCTTTTCGCCCAAGGAAGGGACGGAAAAGAGCCAGGGCGTGGCAAGGCAGCGCGCGGCCACTCTGACGCGGCGCTGCCTCCTCGTCACGCCCCTGGCTCCTTCCTCTCCTTCTTTCGTCCCAAGGAAGGGAGGGGAAAGGAGCCAGGGGCGTGGCGAGGCAGCGCCGCGCCAGAGTGACGCGCACCGCTCACCACGCCTCTGGCTCTCGTCCCCCTCCCTTCCGTGGAGGCCTGGCGGAAAGGTGTGCCGCGGAGGTGTGCCGCGGCCGATGGGGCCGGTTGCGGCGGCGGCGTGACGGCGGCGGCGGCGGCGTGGCGACGGGGTACGTCTTGGGTTATATAAGATGTACCCCGAAAGTAAGCCGTAGGGGGACTTTTCGGGGGGGAAAGAAAGTAAGACGCTGTCTTACTTTCGGGGAAACACGGTAGATTTTTTGGACCACTTTAACCATAACCCCAGCTCAGCCAGGAACACCCAAACAAAGGAAGTTTTCCTTTTGCGGAGAGTTCCATTGACAAACATTTGTTACATTTTCCTGGCCATATGATGCTTTACACAAACAATAATTGGGCAAAGGTCAGGTGTTCTGTGGAGCATACTCTCCGCCACTATGGGCCTGAGTTTGCCTGCTCATGTCTTTCCTTTGGCCTCGGAGCTTGGCCCCCGAAGGATCCATGGGCTTTGGTCATCCCTAGTCACTATCCATGCCTATAGTTGGGTCAAAGAGGGCTTCGGAACCCCTCTTGCCAGCTGCAATTAGTTATGATTTTGCCATCTTAACCTGAGAAGCCATATTCAACCGGTTAACTGAAACCCCCAAACCAAGGAAGGTTTCGGTAAGGACAAAGGAACACTATTCAGCCTAGCCATAACACAAAAGGGACTAGGAAGTCCCCAACGGTCGTTCGCCCCACCTTGGACACTTCCTCATTCACCCACTGCTCCATTGTTCTTTTCCCGCCTTGCACAGCCGGCCAGGATTGGCCCATTCAAATTTAGGCGCACTTTCTTTGATTGGTTCAAGCGCGCCGGCCAGCCTCCGGCCCAGCTGATTTTGACATCTGAGCCTATCAGCTGGAGCCACACGTGGGCAGGGAGGGCGCTCGATTCAAATGTAAATGACTGCTTTTCTATATATTGGTGTGCACAACCCATTAAAGACTATGTTTTGCCTTTGGAAACCTGGCGTGGCATCTCATCCTATTCAGCTGAATAAGACTCTTCTCTCGGTCTGGCGTATTTCCGGTTTGGGTGAGACTATTGCTATTGGGCTTAGTGGGATTTGTAGTTTTAGGAAGATCACCTTACTTTGGGCCTTGATCCTCGCGTTTTAGGGGTGGCCTGGGCCCTGTCCCCTTAAGGGAAGGGTCCCCTAAAATCCATTGTTCGGTAACAGAAGGAAGCCTTTTTTAAAAGTGCACTCTCTGGCACCTTTGAGATTTTGGATGTTGGAATGTTGGCCATGCAGAGTCCGTTATGCAAATTTTCCCTCAGTGGCAACCAATTTCCTCTGAGGATTGGAGTTCTGAGGCTGGCCAGTCAGAGCCATTTATGCAAATAATCCCAGAGTGGCACCCAATCGAAACGCTGGCACATATTCCTCCCATCGCTCGGCCCACCCACCCACTACCTGTAAACACTGACTTTTATTATATGTAACTATCTGTACCCGGCACGCATTGCTGTGCCCTATTTAGGAGATGCGAGAAAGTCTGAGTATGTACTGTAAGGGTTGGAATTGTTGTTAGTTATGGTGTTGTTGGGGCCCTGGCTGTGTCGTTGTGGGTTGTTCTGGTGGGTGGGATTTTGAAGTCCTGGGGAGTTGTTGGTGTGTGGTGTTGCTGGCATTCTGCATAGCTTGTGGATATACAATGTTTTTTGTCTGTCCGTCTGCTGTGTTGATGTAGAGGTTGATGCTTGTGTGGTGGTGGGGTACTTTGGAAGTGAGTGGAGGTACTTGAAATCCCATTATCCATGGTGTGTCCTCCTCTGAACTGCAGTCGGATGGAGTGTGGGTCATGGGGGGCATTGTGTCCCAAGTTTGGTCTTTATCGGTCTTGGTTCTGGGCCACAGTGGTCTGTGGGGAATGATGGGTTTTGAAGTAGTACAAATCCCATTATCCATGGAGGTACTTCAAGTCCCATAATCCATGGTCCACCCTCCTCCAAACTGTAGTAGAATGTAGCGTGGGTCATAGGGGCTCTGTGTGCCAAGGTAGGTTACTGTAAATTCAGGCCATACACAATGTCCAATGAGCTGAGGCGTAGTCGGGAGAATCAAGTTAATGAAGCCTTACTGTCAATTCAGAGCATAAACAGCATTCCAGTAAGTGAGGCCTAATCAGGGAAATTAAGTTAATGAAGTCTTACTGTCAATTTTGGGCGTGGTCTGTGATTTGTAGGGGTGTAAATTTTCTGTGGGAAGTGAATTGGGTGTTTGTGTTTGTGCCTCAGCCCTTTGCCTTATCCTCCTCTGACAGTTTATTATGGGTCGGAATGTTCATGTTGGCTGGCCAGTACAGGAGTTATGCAAATCCACCCTTATTGGCAGCCAATCATGTTGTCAGAATGTAGAGGCTGGGAGAGTCATTGGCAGCCCCGGAGGATGCTGGGAAATGTAGGTTTTATTTACTCATTGTTTTGAGGGCCTTTTAGGTTTTGGGGGGAAACGTTTCTTTGCTACAAACATACCTTGCTTGAGGCCTATTTCTGTTGGCAAATTTGGTGTTTCTGCGTTGTAAGGTTTCTCTGTTTGGGACGGTCGGTCCATGACGGGAACCCCTTTATATAATAGATAGATAGATATACAAAATTAAAATACAATGAAATGGGTGGTAGGTTGTCCGACATAGGGAGCGCTTGCAAAAAACCAGATACATTTTCAAAATGTATATACAAATAGAAATGATTGGAGGACGTCAACTTTCAAAGGGAAGAGAATTCCATGCAGTAAGTGCCAGAAGGCTAAACTACCTGCTCCATACAACCAAGGCTGAATATTTAGAAGTATCAGTGTCTATTCAGGCCATGGCTGTGGACACACGTACTTCAGTCTGGACTCAAGATGGATGTTTCACAACCTAGAGTTTCTACTGCTTTCTGATAGAACCTAAACCTAAACTGGATAGACTTGTCAGAGGGACAATCTCAACCTGTATGCTGTTGAGTCAGATCTGCAGCTGAGAAATAAAGCTGACTGTTATCCTCAACTGCCCAAGGGATTGATGAATGACATGATTTCAACACCACCGGACGATCAGCCGAGCGTTTGGCCACCACTGCCCCCCCCTCCCCCGGATTCTCAAGAAGACACCAAGGAGAAATACAACAGAGGGACAGTGGGTCTTACAGCCGGTGACAGCGACAACTGCTAGAATCCTGAGATCCTTGAAAAGGAAAGACCGAGCATCCATAAATGGGAAGAACCTGACTGCGGCCGTGACTATGACACATGGAGGCCGGTCTGGGCCCGATCCGGTGCAGCACCCTATGGAGCCGTGCTCCGTGCGGCCGAGCCAGCCTGCGATTGACTATCTATTTGCCGAATATCAGAGACTACTTTTGTGTTTAAAAAACTTTGGCGACTTATTGGGGAGACTGAACATTCACCAACCCCAGGATTTGGGGTCGGATCCTAGAGTCTCAACTCCAAACCCCCCCCCCCCAACAAGATCTATATTGGGACCAATCCTGGGATTTCCCAACCAAGTGGCCCAATGAAGAGGGGCTAGGAGATCCAGACCCGGATGAATTACTCACAACCCCTATGGTCGAGGTCGACAGGAGGATGGCAAAGGAGGAGGATGCCGGATGAGATCCAGCCCTGGAGACTGGGATGGAGAGACCTTCGTCCTTGGTGACGGCTCCTGCCCTGATCGTCCCTGCTTCCGACGAGGCCACCGAGACGGAACCTTGCTGTACTTGGCCGTCCAAGCATGCTGCCGACCAGCCATGCTCTGCGTTTGAGTTTGCTGGCAACCGACTGGACCAGGCATGCTGGCGGATGAGTGACCAGGCATGCCTGGATGTCACCGGCACCTTGGCTTGGGCACCGGGGCCCCGACTCCGTGACTGCCTGATGTTGAACCCTGAACACAATGGACACTCTAAGATGGTGGACGGCCTTGACGACGCCAAGAGGTGGAGACCTTCTTCCTCCCTCTTCGGTCCGAGCCAGAAGAAACGACTGTGCAGGCGCCAGAAAAAACGCCGGCAGAGGAAGCCAAGGGAACTTCCGACTTCCGATCTGTCAATGGACCATCCGGAGTCAACAGCCTTCCAGGAGAGATGCGTTCCCAAGGCATTGGTCCTTTCTCCGGCTAACAAAGCCTGCTCGAAGACTCATCAAGACCATCGAGTCACCCCCAATAACTCTGGGGTGACCACTGAAGTCCTGAACAGTCTTAGAACAAGCCCGGACTCTATTTTGAGAAAGGGTAAGGTCAAGAGATACAGACCTTGAACCTTTTGGGGACTGGGGTTTGGGAGCTGGGTTAGATCCAGCCCCCCATAGCCCTATGGCTGGGACTTATAAGACTCAGCCCCATGGCCCTACAAATGGGACTAAGAAGTCTTAGGTCGCCATGGCCTGCCTCCGATTGTTCCCTCCTTGAGCCCTGCAACTATAGCTCAGCTAGGATTAGCTGGGAATGACACAATGTATTTGTTTGTAGTAAATAGTATATGTTTTGTTTGTGTATTGTATAATTGTTGTATCTGCTTGTTATTTTTACTTCTATCTGTAAACCGCTCCGAGCCCCATGGCCGGATTATCCATAAGGCCACACTAGGCCACGGCCTAGGGGCGTAACTCGAGGAGGGCGCAGAAATCACGGGTGAAAAATAAATATTTCATTTTATTTTAATATTATTTTATTGCCTGCACCGCGGTACTGCGAGACATCTGGGTAATGTAGTCTCGCGGCCGCAGAAGTTCCGCCTCCCAGTGATTCCAGCGAATGGAAAAGAAGAACCCAGAAGCGACCCGCCCACCTCCGCGCCAGGGAGCTACCATTGCGCAGCGGCAGCACGTGTCGTAAAGAGCCCCGAGATGCCTTAGCAGAAGGACTGGCGCGGCGGCCGCAGCCATTGGGTATTGCCGGGCGACGCTAGCAGCTAAGCACCGCCTCGGCGCCCCAATTGGCTGCTGCCACCGCGCTCGCTTTTCCTGCTTCTGCTATGCCTTAGCAGAAGCAGAAGGACTGGTGAGGCGGCGGCAGCCAATGGGGGGGGGGGGGGCATTATTTCGAACTTTGGCCTAGGGTGCCAAAAGGTATTGATTCGGGCCTGCTGAGCCCTCAGGGAGTGGTGGTCTAGAAATTTGAAGTAATAAATAAATAAACAAATAGTTACTTTGAGGGGGGAGACTACGTGCGCAGCTAAGCACCGCCTCGGGCGCCCCCAATTGGCTGCTGCCACCGCGCTCGCTTTTCCTGCTTCTGCTATGCCTAAGCAGAAGCAGAAGGACTGGCGTGGCGGCGGCGACAGGCAATGGTGGTTGCTTGGGGTGGCGCTTAGCAGTTAAGCACCGCCTCGGGCACCCCCGATTGGCTGCCGCGGTAGCTTTTCCTGCTTCTGCTATGCCTTAGCAGAAGCAGGAGGATTGGTGTGGCGGCGGCAGCCAATGGGGGGGGGGGCATTATTTCGAACTTTGGCCTAGGGTGCCAAAAGGTATTGATTCGGGCCTGCTGAGCCCTCAGGAGTGGTGGTCTAGAAATGTGAAGTAATAAATAAATAAATAGTTACTTTGAGGGGGGGGGGGGACTACGTGTGCAGAACCCTCTGGTCAGCATTGCTACTTTCCCACTTCCAACAATACTTTTTTACTGAGCAGAAAGCTATTTGTATCTAGCTGAGCCAATCCAAAAGCTTTACATGTCTTCCGTTGCAACGGCTCATGTTGCTTATATCCCATTCTTGAGAACAGGGCATTTGCAAGGGTTTCCGAAGCCCTACAAAAAGCTAAACATACTTCTAATTTACCTGGTTTTCTCTCCACACAAGTCAAGATGAATATGAATCTTTTTCCAAGCATGTATAAATTTTGAGTGAAATACAGTTTTAGCTTTGGAGAAATACTACGTCACACTGAACCCTTCCTGCATCCCGGGCATCCTGGGTCAGTGGAAAAAAAACGCAGCAATACGTTTCATGCATCTCAATGAATTTTCCTAGGCTGTAAATAGACATGGAAATGCTATGCAAGCCCCAAAGGAATTTGAAAGAGACAGACTCCCTCTCAAAGTATCACAGAGTTAAAGGGGACTTGAGGACTACAATAAACGATCCAATAAATTGATGTGCTCCACCCTATGAGATTTGTGTTGTTTCTTGTACTGCTTTCCTAAAAACAAATCTTCAAGGTTTAATAATTTAGGGAGTTAGGTCTTTAGAAAGTGGTGTAACTTCTATGTCATCAGAACAATCCATATAGGATGATTTATTGCTGGAATTTTCTCTTTTAAAGTGCCCTGCACTGATGAAAAGCTGGTCACAGTATGGAATATTGTGAAGTCAACCTTAAAGTTTCTACTAACCTGTGGCACGCTTACATTCATTCATTCAATTTAGTACCGTGTTTCCCCGAAAGTAAGACAGCGTCTTACTTTCTTTTGACCCCCGGGCGAGCAGGGCGGCGGCGGGGAAAGACGCCTGAGTGGAACCGGCAAGAGGGAAAGGCGCCGCTGGGAGGAAGAGGAGGAGGATGGAAGGCGCCGCTGGAAGGAAGAGGAGGACGATTCCTGGCCCCTTTTGAGCCCCTCTGGGAGCCTCTCGTCGCCCAGCCAGGAAGCCACGCCATGCCGCCCAGCGATACGTCTTACTTTCGAGTACGGCTTATATAAGCCGACCCCTCTGACACCCCCGATACGTCTTACAATCGGGGGTGTCATACTTTCGGGGAAACACGGTATTTGTTAATCACCCTCTGTGAGGACTCACCCATTTTATGCTAGGCCCAGACCAGCATAGCAGTTGAAACAGGATAGCCAGGAAAGGGGGAGTGGCTTGGATCCTTCTCAGGGAGTGAGAGAGAGAGAGAGCTGCCTGGGAGTGGCTCAGAGCTGAGGGGAGGAGCCGAGCTACTTGAGAGGGGGAAAAGTGTAGCTTATTCAGCAGTTGATTGTCAGAGCTGTGAGAGAAAGCAGTCTCTTGACAGAGCAGAGAGTGAGCAGTCAGAGAAGACAGTTGTCTTGTAAACTGACAGGAAAAGTTCTGCGTGCAGCTGACAGGCAGTCAGTCACATGCTTTTGGAATCTCTAGGGCTTAGAGATTAGCTCATATCTCTGGAGAAGCCAGCTATAGGAAAACTCTAGGAAATAGTTAATAGCTAGGGTGCTTCTGGAAGACTGAGTGTTAGCTCAGGGAACTAACTAGGTTAGTTAGTTGAAGACTACTCACGTCTAGTTTTAATATTAGAGTGAGGGAGTTTGGAGAGACAAGTTTCGAACTGTCTAGTTTAGTAACTAAGTTAAGAAAGCGATCTTAAGTAACCAACACGCTCTAGTACCATTCTGTATAACCGTTACGCATTTGTGCTTTAAGATCTGCCTGTTGAGTTAATAAACGTTCTATTTGTTAACTTTACAAGAAAGCTTTCAGTGTGTCGCATTACATCAGAGTGTGTCAGTTCCAGCCTTCCCACCGTCCCAGTCAAAGGGGAAAGATTTTACCTCAGCAAGCCTCTTAGTTTGCCTTCAGTTTTGGAGCCTAGCTTAACTGTTAGTTTATTAGACATCCTAAAAACAATTTTTAGGTTGGTGATAGCGTCCTAAATGGTTAAAGCCTCTCAGTTTAGAGCCCAAGTCGTCACACCCTCCATCCCAGATGCTCCAGGCGACTTGCATAAAGATACGGTATTAAAACAGACAAGTATTAAAATTAGAATTATAAAACAAAAGCTCTATTAAAAAGCCAGGTCTTAAGTGCCTGTGCAAAGGATCGCAGATCATGCATGGCTCTCAGATAAGGAGGCAGAGAGTTCCATAGGACAGGAGCAGTAATAGAAAAGGCCCTGCGTCTCGTACTATCAAGACATACTTCTCTGGGACCTGGTACATACAAAAGATTTCATTGAGTGGGACGAGGCGACCGTTGATGGTGGAGAGAAGAGAGGCAGTCTCTGAGATACGCTGGCTCCTGGCCATACAAGGCTTTAAAAGTCAGGACCCACATCTTGTACAGGGCCCGATATTCCGCTGGGAGCCAATGGAGATTTCGCAGCGTAGGAGTTATATGGCCTTTCATTGGTGATTTAGCAAGTAGCCTGGCTGCTGTATTCTGGATGATCCGAATTTTCCGGGTCGTTGACCAAGGGAGGCCAACGTACAAGGCATTGCAATAGTCCAGCCTAGATGTAACCGTGGCATGGATGACTGTTGCCAAGGCCTCACTTGAGAGGTAAGGAGCCAACTGCCTTGCCTGGTGAAGACCGAAAAAGGCCTGCTTGCTAACAGCAGCGATTTGGGACTCTAGGGTTAGCTGTGTGTCTAAGACCACACCCAAACTCTTAACAGTAGCGGATGGAGATAGGGGAGCACCATCAAAGGTGGGCAGATGGTGCAGCACACTTACCAGGCGGCCAGGCCACAAGATCTCAGTCTTGGCCGGATTCACCTTCAATCTGCTGGTATGCAGCCAATTTGACACGTCTTCGAGACACAAGATGAAACTGTCCGGTACTGAGGTTGCTCCAGGCTCCAAGCGTAGGAGGAGTTGGGTGTCGTCCGCATATTGGTAACCCTCCAGCCCGAATCTCCGCACTAGGCTGGCAAGTGGCTTGACATAGATGTTAAAAAGAAGGGGTGAGATAATTGCACCCTGAGGCACCCCACAAGAGAGAGGGGATCTTCCGGAAACACCAGCCATAAACTCCACACGCTGACCCCGACCTCGGAGGAATGAGTCAAACTGTCACACCTCAACGGCCTCAGGCATCACTTTTGCTTGAACAGAGTTCCAGCCAGGGGAATCAGAAAGTACTTTCCAAGCCAGCTTGCTTCGCTCTCAAGCCCTGTCAGGGCCTCCTGCCTTTCCCATGAGAAGGCAGGGGATGGCATAACAAAGGCTTCTCAAGGCTGTACCATCTCGCCTCCCTGATAGAGCAAGCGGGCTAAAGGGGCAGAGAGCTTGCCTCCCCTTGGTCCAGATGTTAGTCGCTAACGAGCACCACATTCCAAGACTACTGAGTTCACAAAACATACAGGAGATAATCAATCTTAGCTTTTGATGTGCGACGCAACCAAGGAACACTATAACTGCCCTGTGAACCCCCATGCCAGTGTCTTGTACCAACAACGCATTTGGGAGAAGATCTTGCGGGTTAGGCCAGTCGGGCCTTTCACCAAGCCTTGCCAGCCAGCCTGCTTCGGGCTGACTTGTTCCTGTATTGTTCTTGTTCCTGCTCGTCGTCGAGACCCAGTGATTGATCCTGAAAAGACTCTATTACCTTTTGAACTCTTTGCCTTCAAAGCAGCTTGTCCCTGCCTGACTTGATTCGGCTGGGATTCTAAGAGACTATTTGCATCCGGCTTGTGTTCCCGTTTTCCTGTTCGTGCTCCTTTTGCTGCGGAGCACTCCTACCCCTGCTGAATCCTGTTTTGGCTGCTAGTTGGAGACGCTATAAAGATTGCCTCCAACCTCTTTCCTATACCTACCTATTCTCAATAAAACCCGTTGTATCCTAGCTGCTGTGTGGTTTATCCAGGGGGGGTCAGGTTGCCAAGGCCTCAGAGGGCGATACAAACCAACTAAGGGCCTGGCCAAGAACTCCGGATATGGCAGGTCGATGGATCACTATGTTATAATCAACGGTGTCGAACGTGACGGTAAGATCAAGGAGTACCATCAGCGCCGACCCCCCCCCCCTGTCGAGCTGGCAGCGGAGTTCATCTGTAATGGCAACCAGGACGGTCTCTGCCTCATTACACATAGAACTAGATATGGGGGTCCTTTTACACTGGATAAAACATCAATTCCACCCACAATTTGCAGCCACATGGGACGGGGGAGGGGCACGAGGGGCATGGGGGGCATGGTCAGATAACCACCTGTGCCAATTCATGATTTACATTAGGGGTATGGTCGTGTTGCCCCAAAACATACTGAAAAAGCCTCAGTATGAAGACACAACGCTTCTCCAAAGCTCCTGGCACATCAAAATGACGTCAGGAGTTTTAGAGGGAAATGCCCCCTTCCCCTCTCCAAAGCTCAAGAATTTGCTTGGACAACTGTTGCACCATGTCAGGTACTGGAATTATGGGAAAGTTGTAAAACATAATTCTGAATAATCGCAAAATTTAATTTTAAAAAGCATGCTAATGTGGAGTGTCATAAAACTATCAGCTGCTACATCTGAGAAAGGTTACCAAAAAGCACACAAAGCAGGAAGGCAGCATATATCAAAAGTACAAAATGTATTCCTAATCAGTAAGCTGAACATACACAAAGGTGAGAATCAATACACATACTATACCCTGTTGATTGGTATCAATAGTCCCGTAATCTTAAAGTCCAAGGGTAAGAAACGGAGTCCGTGCAAATGTGGTGAAAATACAAGAGGAAGAAATAATCCGAATAATCCTGGTAGGGACTCTACAAGGGCAGGGGCCATGTAAGCAACCTACGCAGCCGCGTGGGGCGCCGTCTTGGATGGGCGCCGCCACGCCGGCCGCACCGCCATAGCAAACCTCCCTGCTGACTGCAGCAGCTTCTGAGCATGCACGGAGATTTTCGCGCATGCTCAGAACCTCCCGAGCTCTCCCTTGCCCTGTGCAACGCCCATGGGAGGGCCTGGCAGGGGGAACCAGGAAGCGTGAGGAGGGGCCTTGAGCCCTCCTAGCGCTTCCTGGTGCCCGCTGCCAGCCCCCACCCACGGGCATTGCAGAAGGAGCAGGAGGCGCTCTCCTGCCCTGTGCAATGGCTTGTGGGAGGGACGGCAGCGGGCACCAGGAAGTGCTAGGAGGGGCCTTGAGGCCCCTCCTAGTGCGTCCTGGTTTCCCCTGCCAGCCCCTCCACAGGGCGTTGCACAGGGCAGGAGAGCGCTCTCCGCCCTCTGCAATGCCCGTGGGTGAAGGCTGGCAGGGAAACCAGGAGCGCGAGGAGAGACCTTCGAGGCCTTCCCAGTGCACAGGGCAGCAGGAGCGGCGCGTGGGAGGAATGGAAGGAGTGCGGCGCAAGGTACCAGAAAAAAAAAAATTGGGAGGGGCGCAAAAATAATGTTTGGGGGGCTGGGGGCAAAATAATGTGTTTTTTTTTGGGGCACCAAAAGAATTTTCACCTACCATGCGAATTACCTTAGACCGCCCCTGTACAAGGGCGTAAAGTAGTTCCAAATATAGTCCGTAGTTCAGCACACTGTAATCCACAAATGTAGTCTGTAGTTTAGAGCAGTATAATCCACAAATAGGAAAATGTAGGCATAGAGATTCCAACCAAGGATAGGACAAAAAGGAGTCGCAAATACAATCCTCGATATAAAGCGGGATGAATTATTTTCACAGGGTGAAAATAACACGAATAATCAGGCCACCTTAAATCTGTTTTGCTCCCGGGTGGAGCTTTATCAAGGCTTCAGAATAGTAATATCCAATGTCCTTTCTATGGGAATAAATATATACATATCACAATACACGGCAATCCATAAGAACAAAACCCCTTTAGTACAATGTAAATACATACCATCATGGAAATCATCACTAATCAACAGGGTAAAGTATGCATATTGATTCTCACCTTTGTGTATGTTCAGCTTACTGATTAGGAATATATTTTGTACTTTTGATATATGCTGCCTTCCTGCTTTGTGTGCTCTTTCGTAAGGTTTGTGTAAACCCTGCTCTTTGTTGTTGTACATCTGAGAAAGGGTCTGTGGTTTCCACCTGACTGGCAAAAGGGTCCACGGAACAAAAAAATGTTAAAACACCTGCTGTAATGTATGTCCCTTTGTTATTATACTTTCCAAGGCTCTTACAGAAAATGCAGGGAACTGAAATTTAAGCAGAAAGCCAGGAAGGGAAGTGTGAAAAATGAAGCTCCCGAAAACTATTACTTTTGTGTGTGTTTCAATCCTACATACAGTCTGATCACACAGAGCAAGTGAAGTGCCCTAGGATGCTTCTGCCCCGGTTTGCCCACGCAGCCCCACACTGCCCATCAAATGACATAGGGTGACTTTTGGTGAGGCTCTGTGGACAAACTGGGGCAGAAGTGTGAAGAAGCAGATAAACTGCTGCATAATTTGAGCTTCAGAAGTTACCCTGACGCTGTCTTGAGAAAAGCCAAGATTAGAGCCGAACACACAGAGACACCCTTTTCCAACCCAAACCTCAAACAGAAAACAAGCGTATAATTTCGCCTCTTACCCTGAGCCCCCATAAACATCAAATTGAACAAATAGTCAAACGCTACTGGCCCCTTATTTCATATGTACAGGGCTTAGAGCAGTACCCCATGACAGCCCACAAACATACCCAAAACATTGGCGACATACTATCACACACTGACCTACTCCAACCCACACTTAAGAGTGCTCTTACAGTGGGAACATATATTTGTGGCAAATGTAGCATATGCAGAAACATACGTCAATCTAAGACTGTCACTAGTAGCACTAACAACAGGGTGTTCAAACTCAAATCTTATGCAAATTGCCAGACCGCAGCAATCGTTTATTTGTTAGAATGCAAATGCAAAAAAACAGTACATAGGTTACAGCTCAAGAAGTCTCAGAGAAAGATCTCTGGAACACAAATCGAGAATTAAATTAAAATCTACTGACTCTACCCTTTACCAACATTGCACAGAGTTAGGTCACTCCTTTGACCAAATTGGCATTCAAGTGCTTGAAAAAGTACAGGGACCTCCCCATTCTGACCTCATTGGTCTACTCAGAAGGAGGGAAACTTTCTGGATCATACAGCTGTCATCAGAGAAACAATTTGGAGGATTAAACGATCCACTCAGCATTAATGCTTTGCTTAACAAGCAATTGACCTCCCTCTGTTAATTGCTATATATGGGTCCCTGCTGCTCCCTATCCTTTACCATTTCCCCCCGGATGGAATGGTCCGTCCTCCATGTATCTTGGAAGATCCTTTATGGTAAATATTTGGGTATTTTTCCCCCTTCTTTTCCCCAACACCGTTGTTAGTGGTATAGTACTATATTATTATTCCTTTATATTGTCTAGATTGCTCATCTGAGTGTGAGGACGTCACCTCTTTATTGATTACACAGCCTCTGAGGAAGTCTTTTGACGAAACGGCCCCCAGCCGGCCTTTGGAAAGAGCTCACGCCGTCAGGCAATCCCCACGGAACGCCCCTACTGGGGCTCTGTTTGTGGGAGGACTGTGTTCCCTATAACACAGCCCCCTTCTGCCTCCAGATCGAGTCCCCGCCGGCATTTGCCAGCACACCAGCCACTGCATTAGCAGCTCCTATTGCGTTCGCCTTTGGTCGGCTTGGTGCTGCACACAGGCGCACGTCTGCGCTACTTGCGGGGGACGCCCAATGCTTCTCCCCTGATTCAGGCTTCCTAGTATCTTTTCCTGCCTTCCACTCGACCATCACCCCGTCGTACTATCTTCGTGAGCCAGTCTCCATTCCCTACTCACCGCTGCACCAAGACTATTGTATGTTACTTGTGGACATTTGCCTCATTGACTCTGTATAATCGTGAGTAGTGGCTCCATGGATATGGAAGGTAGAATACTACCATCGTAATTGGTTTTGTGTATTACAACCTGTATGATTATTGCTATTGTAAGCACATTATTCTGTATATGCTGATTGATCTTATGCCTGTTGATATTGCAAATGAAAAACGTTTATTTTTCTAAGTCTATTTGAATTCATTGTTACCCTTTTGCTTCTACGCTCTTTGTCAAAGGGCAGGTTGTGACCTGTCTGGCATGGGAGGCCCTACCGGTGGCTATTATGCCACCGCCAGCATAGCTCACAACTTCATTAGGGTACACAAGCCTGTCACCCACGACAAGGGGGCGCCAGTGGGGAAGAACTACCTATGTGAAAAAAATAATGAATAGATCACAGTATAAATGAATTGCATAAGAGAGATTATTGATCCTTTTTCTGTGCTAAAATACAGCCAGCCTTGGGCATAAAACACCATTTGAATACCTTAACACAGTGATTTTCAACCAGTGTGCCGCGGAACACTAGTGTGCCGTGAGAGATCATCAGGTGAGCCATGGTAAATTATTTTCGAACTTCATTCATATATAAACTATAAGGCGCATCTGTCCCTTTAAGAAATGGAACCATAGCACTCGCACATCACCTAAGAAGTGACGCGAGAGTGCTATGGCCGTGTCATCTTGGATTCGCTCAGACGTGGCTAAGTAAACAAAGTTAGAGTTAGTGCTGCTGCTGCGCGTCAATTTGGGATCACAGCAAGACAAGCGAGTGACAGTGATGGAGAAGTTTTTGAGAAGGGAAAATGCAAATGCCGAACAGGGCCCTGGACAAAATTATGGCAGAGATGAAGGCCCTAATATGAGTGGTGGACAAAAGAAAAAAGAAAAGTCTTAACAGGCCCAGGTTTCACACTAAGTGAGTGTATAAATACATTTAAAAACATATTAACTATATGTATTACTGTGTTAGAGTGTCATTTTGTGTCATTTTGGTTGGTGGTTAGGGTTCCCATATGTCCCTTATTCTAAGGGACGTCCCTTATTTTGGCCCTAAAATTTGTGTCCCTTATTTTCAGGTCCTGTCCCTTATTATTGACTAGCAGGACAGGACTAGGTGGGGTTGACCAGAGGAAGGTGCGCGCTGTGGTTTCCACGGCAATTCCTGCCCGGGGAATCCAACTCGCAGGGCAGCCTGCGTCCCCGTTGGAAGGAAGAGGCGATACAGGACTTTTTCAAAGTACAGTAGACTAATTAACCGTTACCCAAGGGGAATGTTGAGAGTTACTCTTAAAATAGGCCTAGCTGTGTATCCCAATACTATACAATGCTGTGTATCCCATACTATACTATACCATTAACTATTGACATAATAATCATGAAGATGTACTGTCTTATAAAATTTATTTTATTTTAATGTTTAGACAGTGCACTTTCAAAGTCAGCAAAGTCAAGTACTAAATACAGATGGAGAAAATTAAGTAGTTCTACTAATGTTTTTTCTGCATGACAAAGCATGCAGAAACCTATCATGTCCTGTTAAGAGGGTGTAAGTCAGCTTCTTTTGTGAGTTTCAATCATTATCTTATTCTGTTAATAAAACTATTTCTACCTAATGTTTGAGTTTCAAGTTTTTAATGAAGTGTCCCTTATTTTTGTGAAAAATCCCGTAAATGTCCCTTATTTCTTATATCAAAAAATGGCAACCCTATTGGTGGTGTGCCCCAGGATTTTGTAAATGTAAAAAATGTGCCGTGGCTCAAAAAAGGTTGAAAAACACTGCCTTAACAAACATTTTTAAAACACTGAAGATGAGCATATAGCATTACATATACTGCCTTTATCTATGTATTCTAGTGTTGAAATGCAGTTCAGAAACAAAAAATCTCTTTCTAAAGTTGAATCTCAGCACATTGTAGTTCAAGAGCTTAGGAGTAACCTTGGACCCCCTGTTGTCGATGGAGGCCCACGTCTCCAGCGTCAGCAGGGTAGCATTTTTCCATCTTCGCCAGGCGAGGAAGCTGGCCCCCTATTTGTCCCGGCGAGACTTAGCCACAGTGATCCAAGCCACGGTCATCTCGAGGCTGGACTACTGTAACGCTCTTTACATTGGCCTTCCTCTGTCGGTAATCCAGAGACTCAAGCTGGTGCAGAGCGCCGCAGCGCGACTCCTGGCAGGGGTCCCGATTGGCCACCACATCACGCCAATCCTGCGCGAACTGCACTGGCTCCCAATTGAATGCCGGATTGCCTTCAAAGTGTTAGTCCTGACTTTTAAGGCCTTACATGGTCTGGGGCCAGTGTACCTGCGGGACCGCCTTGTCCCATATCATCCCACCAGATCACTGCGCTCCGAAGAGCTAAACCTCCTGGTCATCCCAAATGTGAGGACCTACCATCTGTCCGCAACCCGCCGCCGGGCTTTCTCTGTTGCAGCCCCTACCATGTGGAACGCACTGCCCGCCGGCATCCGTGCCACCCAGGGCCTCCTCCCGTTCAGGAGAGCAGTTAAGACATTGCTGTTCCAACAAGCCTTCGGAGTTAGCTAAACTTTAGCTCACACCGCCTAGCTGTCAGCCCACTGCGACTCCATTTGTTGCTTCAACTGTTCTAATTGTAATTCCATCTTAATGGTATTACTGTGAGTTATTATGAGTTATCTGACAATTGTATTTTACGAACTGTTGTAAGTCGCCCGAGCCTTGGGGGCGACAGACAAATGCGAAATAATAAATAAATAAATAAATAAATAAATAAATAAAACGGCTGCACCATTTCTCCCGAGCATTCAGCATTCATATCTTATGTTGGACAGAAACGGTGAAGATTAGTGACGACGGGAAAATCCCTTTGAGCTAAGAAACAGATTGGGTAACCATCGACAGCTCAATCCACTTCATGTGATTTTATCTTATCTACTCCCCAAGGAGCTCAGAACAGCAGATGTGGGGTTGATTTTTTTTCCCTGTGAGGCAGAGCTTGGAAAAGTTACTTTTTGAAACACAGTTGCCAGAGTCCCTCATCCATCACACTATTTTCTCAAGCTGCATATCACAGATTTGTGGTGTGGAGGAGAAAATCTGATAAGCCCACACCTGCTCCTCCTGAGCTCCTTGGGGGAAAAAAGGATACAAACACAAGGGCAAATAAATAATGGACCACTACTGAATGACAAACATGGCACATAAAAGGGGGTATTAAAGCTCGTGCGTGTTATTAATGTTGTTTATTCGACCAAACCAAAGTTAAAACGAAGCCAAGATAACTGAATTTTGATTATTAGATAAAACAAATATAGTTTATTTTACAGATTAAGCTTCATTTTGTACAAACCAAGGTGGATTTTGTGCATTTCCTTCTGAGCAGTGACACACAAGCCTTCCTGAATTATTCAACACACATACTCCCTCCGCCTCTACACCTGTCTATCAGTAATGAATAAAGCTCTCCGAGAAACCAGCTGTAAATCCAGCTCCTTGCCTAAGACTTTTTTTTTTTTGGGGCTGTTGTTATTTTTCAAGCTACAAATAAATGGTGGGGTGTTCTCCGTCACAGCATACACCAACAAAAAGCGGGATATCACAGTTTCTTCAAATATAGCAGATTTATTTAGTTAACATCCATTCATTTATTTAAAGTGGATAGTGGAGTGAAGATATATCCAAAAATAATCACTGGCATTGCATTACGTCATCCAAAAATTAATATATCAAAAATTCCTTCTATTATCTTGAAAATCTATTATATAAATGGGTTCACGTCATGTGATGTATACCTCAAACAAAGAAACCTTACAACGCAGAAACACAATACTTGCCAACAGAAATAGGCCTCAAGCAAGGTACGTTTGTAGCAAAGAAACTTTCCCCCAAAACCTAAAAGGCCCCAAAACAACGAGTAAAAATAAAACTACATTTACCAGCATCCTCCGGGGCAGCCAAAGACTCACCCAGCCTCTACATTCTGAACAACATGATTGGCTGCCAATAAGGGCGGATTTGCATAACTGCTGCACTGGCCAGCCAACATGAAAATTCCAAACCATAACAAACTGCCAAAACAGAATAAGGAAAAGGCCTGAGCCAATCCCCAACACAAACACCCAAATCACTTCCAACCGAAAATTTACACCCCAAAATATCACAGACCACGCCCAAAATTAACAGTAAGGCTTCATTAACTTGATTTCCCTAACTAGCCCTCACTTACTGGGAAGCTGTTTACGCTCTAAATTGACAGCAAGGCTTCATTAACTTGATTCTCCCGACTAGGCCCCAGCTCATTGGACATTGTGTATGGCCTGAATTGACAGTAAGGCTTCATTAACTTGCTGTTCCTAACTAGGCCTCAGCTCATGGGACATTGTGTATGGCCTGAATTTACAGTAACCTACCTTGCCACACAGAGCCTCGACCATGCATGATGGGACTTGAAGTACCACCATGGAAAATGGGATTTGTAGTACTTCAAAACCCATCATTCCCCACAGACCACTGTGGCCCAGAACCAAGACCAATAAAGACCCAACTTGGCACACCATGCCCCCATGACCCACACTCCATCCAACTGCAGTTTAGAGGAGGGCACACCGTGGATGATTGGACTTTCTCGCATCTCTAAAAGGGCACAGCAACGCGTGCCAGGTACAACTAGTTACCGTGTTTCCCGAAAGTAAGACACCCCGATTGTAAGACGTATCGGGGTGTCTGAAGGCTCGGCTTATATAAGCCATACCCGTATATAAGCCGTACCTCGTCCGCCGTCGCGCCGCCGCCCGCAACCGGAGGTGTGCGCGGCACACCCGTGGCACACCTCCGCGGCACACCTCTTCGCCAGGGCTCCAGGCAAGGGAGGGGAAGGAGCCAGGAGCGGGAGGAAGCTGCGGCGCGTCACTGTGACGCTGCGATCCTCACCACGCCCCTGGCTCCTTTTCCCCTCCCTTGCTTGAGGAAAGAAGCTTCTCTTCGCCCTGGCTCCTTTCCCCCACCCTTGGAAGGGAGGAGGAAGAGAGCCAGGGGCGGAGAGAGCGATCGCTCTCTCCGCCCCTGGCTCCTTTTCCCCACCCTTGGAAGGGAGGAGGAAGAGAGCCAGGGGCGGAGAGAAGCGATGACGCGTCGCTGCTTCTCTCCGCCCCTGGCTCTCTTCCTCCTCCCTTGGAAGGGTGGGGAAAGGAGCCAGGGGCGGAGAAGACAGCTCTCTCCGCCCCTGGCTCTCTTCCTCCTCCCTTCCAAGGGTGGGGAAAGGAGCCAGGGGCGGAGAGAGCGATCAACTCTCCGCCCCTGGCTCTCTTCCTCCTCCCTTCCAAGGGTGGGGGAAAAGGAGCCAGGGGCGGAGAGAGCGATCGCTCTCTCCGCCCCTGGCTCTCTTCCTCCTCCCTTCCAAGGGTGGGGGAGGAGCCAGGGCGAAGAGAAGCTTCTTTCCTCAAGCAGGGAGGGGAAAAGGAGCCAGGGCGTGGTGAGGATCGCAGCGTCACAGTGACGCGCCGCAGCTTCCTCCCGCTCCTGGCTCCTTTCCCCTCCCTTGCCTGGAGCCCTGGCGAAGAGGTGTGCCGCGGAGGTGTGCCACGGGTGTGCCACACACCTCCACTGCGGCGACGGGCAGCGGCGGCAGCGCGGCGGCGTGGCGTGGCGACGGGGTGCGTCTTGGGCTATATAAGGCGTGCCCCAAAAAAGACGTAGGGGGACTTTTTGGGGGAAAAGAAAGTAAGACGCTGTCTTACTTTCGGGGAAACACGGTATATATAATCCGATATAGAATGCCAATGCGTCAGGTCGACGGTCTCTAAAGGCCCTGCCGTTTCGCCGTTATGATTTGGATATATTTGGTATGTATTGACAGACTCTGTGCATTCTAGGGGAGGGTTCTCCTACGTGGGATCATGCCTAATGTATAGGTTATATGGATATGTTGAATGTTAAAACGGATTATATATTATAAGAATATCTTATGTTTCTATTGATAGATATCGGACCAGTGGATTTGTATACGTGGATGATAAAGATCTGACAGGTCCCGAAGAAGCCGGAAACGGCGAAACGGCAGGATCTTTAGAGACCGTCGACCTGACGCATTGGCATTCTATATCAGATTATATATAATTTTCAAGATAATTGAAGGAATTTTTGATATATTAATTTTTGGATGACGTAATGCAATGCCAGTGATTATTTTTGGATATATCTTCACTCCACTATCCACTTTAAAGAAATGAATGGATGTTAACTAAATAAATCTACTATATTTGAAGAAACTGTGATATCCCGCTTTTTGTTGGTGTATGTTATTTTTCAAGCTCTCAGACAGTAAACAACATAGAAAGATTTTTTTAATGTATTTTAAATCTTCTATATATATAAAATCCTCCATATCATCCTGACAGGCTTATAGACAAAGAAACCACACAAGGCAGACACACAAAAACAGCCCATATACCCAGAAAACCCAACGAGGTATGCATGCCACCCAATTTTTTTTAAAAGGTCAAAAACACAAAAATAAAAAAGAACGACAACTCCCATGATCCCCACCCTTATGCAGCACAGCGCATGCACGTAAACAACTCCCGCGCACGCAAAACGGTTTTCCCTCCCCCCCGCCACCACGGAGAAACTAAGAAGAAGGCCCGCCATCTCACCAAAGGCCAGCAGCTCGACTGCTGCCTCGGCCCGGCCTCCCTGTCTCCTGTGGCGGACCGCTGTCCCTTAGTAGGAGGAGGAGGGCCCGAGGAAGAGGGATGGAGGAGGGGCCTCCATGGACTGTTACGGAAGGAAGGATCCTCCCTTTCGCCTCCAAGGAGAGAGGGAGACAGAGGGGGGGGAAGCGAGCTTCCTTCCTTCGTTCCCAAACAGTCCGTGGAGTCCCCTCCTCCCTCCATCCGCCATTGCAAAGGGCCATGGGAGAGCCCGGCCCACGGCGCTTGGCAATGGCGGAGGGACAGAGGAGATGACTCCACAGACTGTTTGGGAACGAAGGAAGGAAGCTCCCCCCCTCCTCTCCTTGGAGCTGAAAGGGAGAATCCTTCCTTCCCTAACAGAGGAGAAAGGAAGGAAAAAGGAAGGAAGCAAAGAAAGGTTGGATGGATGGATGGATGGAAAGAAGGGGGGAGGAGAAAGGAAGGGGAAAAAAGAAAACATGTCTATGGGTGCGGGGGTGCGGGGTGCGTGTGCACACACAGGAACGATGCGAAATGGGGAGGAAGGAGAGAGAGAGAAGGAGGGAGGGAAGGAAGGAAGGAAGGATGGAAGGAAGGAAGGAAAGAAAAAAGGAAAGACTGGAAAGAGGTAAAGAAGGCAGGAAGGAGAAACTACACAATCTATTATATAAAGAAGGTCCCGTCATGGAACGACCGTCCTAGGCAGAGAAACCTTACAAGGCAGAGACACCAAACTTGGCAACAAAAATAGGCCTCAGGCAAGGTAGGTTTTTAGCAAATAAACTTTCCCCCCCAAAACCTAGAAGGCCCCCAAAACAACAATACAAAAAAACTACATTTCCCAGCGTCCTCTGCGGCTGCCAACAAATCTCCCCACCTCTACATTCTGACAACATGATTGGCTGCCAATGAGGGAGTATTTGCATAACGCCTCTATTGGCCAGCCAACATGAACATTCCGACCCATAATAAACTGGCAGAGGAGAATAAGGCAACACCAACACAAACACCCAATTCACTTCCCACAGAAAATTTAAACCCCTACAAATCACAGCACATGCCCAAAATTGACAGTAAGGCTTCATTAACTTGATTTCCCTGACTAGGCTTCACTTAATGGGATGCTGTTTACGCTCTGAATTGACAGTAAGGCTTCATTAACTTGATTTTCCCGACTAGGCCTCAGCTCATGGGACATTGTGTATGACCTGAATTGACAGTAAGGCTTCGTTAACTTGATTTTCCTGAATAGGCCTCAGCTCATGGGACATTGTGTATGGCCTGAATTTACAGTAACCTACCTTGGCACACAGAGCCCCTATGACCCATGCTACATTCTACTGCAGTTTGGAGGAGGGTGGACCATGGATGATGGGATTTGATGTACCTCCATGGATTATGGGATTTGTAGTACTTTCAAACCCTTCATTCTCCACAGACCACTGTGGCCCAGAACCTAGACCGATAAAGAGCCAACTTGGCACACAGTGCCCCCATGACCTACACTCCATCCAACTGCAGTTTAGAGGAGGGTACACCATGGATGATGGGATTTCAAGTACCTCCACTCACTTTCAAAGAACCCCACCCACACAAGCATCAACCTCTACATCAACACAGCAGACGGAAAGACAAAAAACATTGTATATCCACAAGCTCTGCAGAACGCCAGCAACACCACACACCAACAACTCCACAGGACTTCAACATCCCACCCACCAGAACAACCCACAACGACACAGCCATGACCCCACCAAGACCATAAGTATCATCAATTCCAACCCTTACATACTCAGACTTTCTCGCATCTCCTAAATAGGGCACAGCAACGCGTGCCGGGTACAGCTAGTACACATATACACATAGACACACAAACATAATCACACACACACACACATACATAAAGACATGCACACATACATGAATGGATGGAAGCAAGGGGGGAGAAGAAAGGAAGGAAAAAGGAAGGATAGCAGGAAGGAGGGGAGGGGAAAGGAAGGAAAGGAAGGAAGGAAGGAAGGAAGGAAGGAAGGAAGGAAGGAAGGAAGGAAGGAAGGAAGGAAGGAAGGAAGGAAGGAGAAAGGAAGGAAGGAAGGAAGGAAGGAAGGAAGGAAGGAAGGAGAAAGGAAGGGAAGGATAGAAAGAATGGATGGAAGGAAGGAAGGAAAAAGAAAGAAAGAAAGAAAAAGGAAGGCTACAAACACACATATACATAAACACACACATATACACGCATACACATATACACATATACATAACTACACACAAAGTCCCCAAGTTACAAACATCCCACAGCAACGTGTGGCTGGGTCAGCTAGTACAATATATTTATTTTATTTATTTTTATTTATTTATTTGTTTGGACTTTTACGCCGCCAACTCCCTAAGGCTCGCAGCGGCTTACAAAGCCAAAACGGCAACACAGAGAATTACATTGTCAATATAACAAACAAAGAACAATACAGACAATAAGAGGAGAGGAAGGGGGAGGGAAGAAAGGTGGAAGCAGAGGACCGACGGGAGAGTGCCCAGCAGGTCAAGCGGGCCCTACTCTCCCATTGAAGGTGGTCTCAAGGTGATCCCACAAAACTGGTCCGAGGTGGCCAGTCTCCCATTGTCTAGAGATCTGGCAGGGGGTGCCCGATCTGCGGGGTTAATGTCCTTCTTCCGTTGTGGGCCTGCAGGAGGGGGCTTCCGACGCCCAAAGCCCGGACCCCAGAAGGTTCTGGCTCGCAGCGGGTTCCAGGGCTTAGATCCGGGCGAGGCAAGCCTCCCTTCTCCCGGGCAGACAGTGGCGAGTGTCCTAGGACCAGGGGGTCTGCTGCTCTTCGGCCTCTGACGCCGCCTTCTCCGGCGGCCGCCTGGCCTCCGTGCTGGGCACCCCCCGGGGCTTGCCCAGCAATAATGCTTAATGTTGAGTTTTGAAAATATGGTCATTCAGACTGAGGAGTTTTTGTTCAAGAAATGTTTTCTTTCCAAATTCTGGTTTAATGCAACGATTGTACTTTTAAATTGGGCAACACATCTATTATTCCGATCGTTTGCTGTCCTTCTGAGACCTATCTTCCAAGCAATGGTCTCACTGGGACTAAAGTGTTATCACTTTGCACAGCAAGTGTCGCAAAAGAATCTCTTTTATATACTACCCTGTTGACATCCTCAACTATTCCCACGCAATTGTAACGCAGTGATTCTGCTGTGGTTTGAAAAATTCCCTTGACAAATTGCTCCTCAAGGGCCTGGGACCATTTTGAAATGCTCGTTCATTGCTGCAGTTGCAAAACTGTTGCAGGTTTCTTTTGTCTAACTATTGTAAGAAATGAATGAGGGATATTTTTAAAATGGGTTCAACACCCCTCCCCCCCCCCAAGCAAAGTGCCTGGGGGAAAGGTCCGCGTATAACTTCTTTTCTTCTATCCATTTCCAACAGAAAGTTTACAGAGATGGAGAACCAGAGTTTGAAAGGAATGTGTTACACTTAATAATAATAATAATAGTTATTTATTTATTTACAACATTTCTACCCTGCTCTTCTCTACCCCCGAGGGGGGACTCAGAGCGGCCTAACAAAAGGCACAATTCGATGCCCACATAATAAAATACAATATAAAACCAAAAACATACAGCATTAAAATACATTAACATACAATTAACATTGACACATCATACACATTCTCTTAAGTTAAAAACAGTATTTCGTCCATAACAGGAGCACTGAGCCATATCCATCAACTTGCCATTACAAATCCAGTCCAAAGTGTTGTATTGTGCTAATGCGCAAACGCCTGGTCCCACAGCCAAGATTTCACTTTTTCCTGAATGCCAGGAGGGATGGGGTTGATCGTATATCGCAGGGCTGTCCAACATCTTCGTGCCCAAGGGCCGGAATGCAGGTGACGGATCACCTTGGGGCCGGAGCGGAGGGCGTGGCTGCTCGTGGGGGCGTGGCCGCAGTGGGGGCGTGACTGTTCGTGGGGCGGGGCCGCTCCGCCCTGGTGCGCATGCCCAGCGTCCTGCGCGGCCCGCCCCTTTCGGCGGGTGACGTCAGGCGCCACGGCTGACGCACCCAGCCCCGTCGAACAGGGGCGGGTCGCGCAAGATACTGGGCATGCGCGCCAGGGCGGGAGGCGGGCCGGGGGATCGGCAAGCCGCCCTCCGCCGTCTCCCTAGCTCTTGCAGCGGCCGCGCCTGAAGGAAGGTAAGCCCGGGAGCTTACCTTCCTTCAGGCGCGGCCGCTGCAAGAGTCAAGGACACGGCAGAGGGCGGCTCGCCGATCCTGCCCTGGCGCACAAGCCCACGAGCGGCCCTGCGCGAGCGTGGAAGAAGAGGCGGGGGAAGTCCCGCCCCTAGGGCATCTGACGTGGCTTCCCTCCGCCTCCTCCTCACTTGCGCCGCCCCCTCCTCGCGCCGCCCCCCCTCCCCCGACATCGAAATTTTTCAATTTTTTTCCAATTTTTTTTTTAAAAAACTGATGTCTTGCAGGGGGTTAGGGGGCCGTGGGGAAGGGGCTGGGGGGCCGTATACGGCCCCAGGGCCGCCAGTTGGACAGCCCTGGTATATCGCTTGGAAGCGCATTCCACAGACGGGGATCCACCACCGAGAAGGCCCTCTCTCTCGTCCCCACCAACCGCATTTGAGAAGTTGGCGGGAGCGAGAGCAGGGCTTCCCCAGACGATCTTAAAGTACGAGGTGGGACGTAGAGGCTGATGCGTTCAGACAAGTAAGCTGGGCCAGAACCGTATAGAGCTTTAAAGGTCAAAACCCGCACTTTGAATTGAGCTCGGAAATGAACAGGCAGCCAGTGGAGCTGACACAGCAGGGGGGTGGTATGCTCCCTGTATGTAGCTCCGGTTAGTAATCTGGCTGCCGCCCATTGGACTAGTTCTAATTTTCGAACTGTCTTCAAAGTCAGCTCCACGTAGAGTGCGTTGCAGTAATCTATTCGAGATGTGACCAGAGCGTGGACAACCGTAGCCAGATCAGACTTCTCAAGGTACGGGCACAGCTGGCGCACGAGTCTTCACTGTGCAAAAGCTCCCCTGGCCACCGCCGAGACCTGGGGTTCCAGGCTCAGAGATGAATCCAGGATCACTCCCAAGCTGCAAACCTGCGTCTTCGGGGGGGGGGGGGTAATAATAACAATAAACTTTATTTGTAACCCGCTCCCTCTCCCCAACGGGGACTCGGGGCGGTTAACATGAGGCCAAGCCCAAACAACAACAAATTACAATACAAAATCAAACATCAACAGTAAATGCAATAGAAATACATACATATAAATAAAAGCACACTGTACAACTTAATATCTCAAACCACAGAGACAGGGTGGGCCGCAGGCACATAGAAAATTGTTAAAAACTCAGAGTGAGGTAAGCGGAATAGCATCCTTTTCAGGGGGGGGGGATGGATGGACCAGAAATGGGGGCATTGAGGAACTACTCTCCAAAGGCACAGCGAAAGAGCCAGGTCTTCAGGTGTTTTTTAAAGGTTTCCAAAGTGGGGGCTTTCCTAATTTCTCCAGGCAAGGCATTCCACAGTCGGGGGGCCACAGAGGAGAAGGCCCTCTCCCTTGTGCCTATCAGGCGAGTCTGTGAGACTGGCAGGGGCGACAGGAAGGCCTCCCCCCGAGGAGCGGAGGGTTCAAGCGAGTTCATGGAGGGAAATCCGGTCACGAAGGTAGGTGGATCCCGAACAGTTTAGGGCTTTATAGGTGATCACTTGAACCTCGAATTGGGACCGGAAAATAAATGGCAGCCAGTGCAGTTCTTTAAACAGGGGGGTTGACTGCTCCCTGCAGAAGTCCAGCGACATTGTTTGATGAGCCGTGTGCCCATCTATCGCTGGACTGGCGGGGAAACGCAGGGGCGGTCTAAGGTAATTTTAAATGGTAGGCGAACATTATTTTGGTGCCCCCCCCAAACATTATTTTGCCGTCCCCCATGTAAAACAAATATACAATTATAATATCACAATACCATTAGTAGTATTATATTGTATCAATGTATATACAATATATTATACCATACTCATACTATATTATATCATAATTATATTATACTACATTACAATATAATTATATTATAATATATTGACATTATAATATAATGTAACATTCTATTATATTATTATTATAAAATAATAAAATTATTTTTTTAAATAAAATTATCCTCTACTAAATATTTTCATGACTCCTATAAAACTCAAATAACCCAAAATAAAGTAAAATAAAATATTATATATTACTATTTTGTACAATACCACTATACTGCAATATTGTTTGTAATATTACATGTAATATAAACTATATCATTATTCCATTGTTATATTGTATTTGTATTATATTGTATGACAATATTAAGCAGAACTGTATAATAATCAACAAGAAATGCAATGTAAATGCATCAAAATCAGAATATATTACCTATCACCCGACTCATAATTCATAGGAGTCTCCCATAAGTCCAAAATTAGGATCCCAATGTAAATGTAAATAGAAAAACAGCCAAAATGTTCAATTGAGGTCGAATACAGGCAGCGCGGCCTGGGCAAACTTGGGCCCTCCCTCCTTTAGGTGTTTTGGACTCCAACTCCCACAACTCCTCATAGCCTCAGGCCCCTCAGGTCTAGACAGAAATAGAGCCGAAGAAAGGAAGAAGGGAGAGAAGAGGCCACAGAGGAGGAGGAGGAGGAGGAAAGCCCTTCATTCATTCCTTCACTTACACTTCCTTCACTGTTTCTTTTCTCCTTCCCTGCAAACGCGCGCGGAGACAGAGGGAGAGGGAAGCACTCCCTGCCTGCCCGATAGGGAGTGCTTTGCTTACAGGCTTCTGCGCAAGGAGCTACTGGGCATGCGCGGAGGTTTTCAAGATGTGCAGTTGCTCCTGCGCTCAACTTCAGCTCCAGAGCAACTGCGCCTGCGTGAAAACCTCCGCACGTGCCCAGAAGCGGCGTCGGAGCGCACAAGGCCGGGGTCAAAAAGCAGGCAGCTGCAGCACTGTCTGAGGAACATCGGCAGGGCCAGGATGGCGCCCCATGCGGCCAGGATGGCGCCCCCTTCCCAGATGGCGCCCTAAGCGGCCGCCTACTTGGCCTATCTTGTAGGACCGCCCCTGGGGAAACGTGGTTAAAGTGGTTAAAGACCTTGTAAAACGACTGCTCCCATCATTCCATAGGTTTGAGCCATGGCAGTTAAGGTGATATTAAACTGGATTAATTCTACAGGGTACATATACCAAAATACGATATGAGCAAGTCGTGCTCACTTTTGTGAGCCATGCTGAACGTGGCTGGCTTCCTGAAGGGAACACAGATATCACAACACACACCCCCCAAAGTTCCTCACATCTTGCAATTTTTACAACACCTCTTTAAACCTGAGTAAGTCACCTATATATTATACTAGCTTGGGGACCCGGCAGTGCCCGGGGTTATTTGAGAAAGGCATTGTGTGCCAAGCTTGGTGTTTATCAGTTATGTATGTTGCTCGTAGTGGTCTCAGAAAGTTAGTGAAGGTACTGTGAGTCCCATCGTCCATGGTTCATCCTTCTTCAAACAGTACCAGGATGTTGAGTGGCTCATGGGGGCTCTGTGTGCCAAGTGTGGTCTTGATCAGTCATTGGATGAGAGTCGCAGCAGTCTTGGGAAGTGAGTGAAGGTTCTTCAAGTCCCCTCATCTGTGGTCCACCCTCCTCCAAACTGCACCAGGACGTAGAGTGGGTCATGGGGGCTCTGTGTGGCAAGTTTGGTGTGTATAGGTCTTTGTTGCGGGCCACAGTAGTCTGTGGGAACCAAAGTGCTTGAAAGTACTACAAATCCCATAATCTGTGGTCCACCTTGCCCAAACCACACCAGGATGTAAAGGGCATCATGGGGGTTATGTGTGCAAGTGTGGTCCAGGTCCGTCACCCGTGCTGGTCGCAGTAAGTGAGTGAAGGTACTGCAAGTCCCATCATCCGTGGTCCACCCTGATCCGTCTTTGGTGTGGGCCACAGTGCTATAAGGAAGTGAGTTAAAGTATTGCAAGTCCCACCATCCATGGTCCACACTCCTTCAAACTGCACCTGGATGTAGAGTGGGTCTTGGGGGGTCTGTGTGCCAAGTATGGTCTTGTTCTGTCATTGTTGGGGGCCTAGTCAGGAAAATCAAGTTAAGTAAGTCTTACTGTCAATTCAGGCTGAGGCCTAGTCAGGAAAATCAAGTTGAGGAAGCCTTACTGTCAATTCAGGCTGAGGCCTAGTTTGTAAAATCAGCTAAAGGAAGCCTATTTGTGAAGTACTCTCTCTGGCACCTTTGAATTTGGGGATGTAGGAATACTGGCCAATCAGAGCCGGTTTTGCAAATTCTCCCTCAGTGGCAAGCAATCATATTGTTTGAGTGTAGAGGCTTGGAATCTTTGATACTGGCCAATCAGAGTCCTTTATGCAAATACTCTCTCTGTGGCAACCAATCCCCTCTGTCTGGTGCCTTAGAACAGTGTTTCCCAACCTTTTTTGAGCCGCGGCACACTATTTACATTTGCAAAATCCTGGGGCACACCACCAACCAAAATGACACAAAATGACACTCTAGCACAGTAATACATATAGTTAATATGTTTTTAAAATGTATTTATACACTCAGTGTGAAACCTGGGCCTGTTTCGATGAACACAACATAGATATCCTGGCAGGAATGGCAGAAAGACACAAACTTCCCACACAGAACTCCCATAACCAAGAGAAAATGCTATAAGAGTTTGGTGGGCATTGACCTTGAGTTTTGGAGTTGTAGTTTACTCATATCCAGAAAGCACTGTGGACTGGAACAATGTTGGATCAGGACCAAACTTGGCATGAATACTCAATATGCCCAAATATGAACACCGATGGAGTTCAGGGGAAATAGACCTTGACATTTGGGAAACACTGCCTTAGAATGTTGGAGTTCTGAGGCTGGCCAATCAGAGTCCTTTATGCAAATAATCTCACAGTGGTAACCAATCGGAACGCTGCCACATATCCCTCCGCACGCACGCATACAAAAAAACATTCTCTTTTATTATATGTATAGATTATATATGGTGATTGTTTTAAACTGAGGGAGACTAGAAACTAATATTTTGCTTTCTTTTTATGCAGAGAAAAAACATTGACCCAAACAACTGGACTTCTTGAGTGGATGCTCATTCTCTTGGCAACGGTACTACAATTACTAGTTGTACTTCAGAGCCAAGTTTATTACTAGAATATTTACAAGGAACTGTCAGAAAAAGAGATGGATTTTGAGTGTTGTTAATGTATTAGCTATGGCAAAGACAATATGTCAAAATATTGGAAACAAAATATCATGTGAGCAGTGACTGCTTAAATTTTTCTTCGTAGTTGGAAAGGAGACACTAATAATTTGTTATAAAGCTGGATGATGGCCTACTCACTGTTTAATAAGAATTGGATTAAAATAAGTATAGGTTGGAATGAACTGCAGACATGGCTTTTGGATAAATTATCAAGATATTATGTAATCCTATTTAAGAAAATAAGAGGATTCGTATGCTATGTATTATTGAAAAATAATATATTAAATAAATTCTTTGAACCTGTACTCAATAATTCTCTCAGTCCAAACAAATTAAATGTAACCTACCCTGCTTTCAGAACCCCCTCAGTCTTTGATGCTGTTCAGCAGGGATCCCAAAGCCATCTTCCACATGCTCTTCATATGGTACACATACTTAGCAGACAATTCCTGCCGTTTTCCACATACACAACATATAGATGAACAGAGGCAAACTCTGGCCACCAGGGGGAGCTGACGCACTCCTCATCTCTCAGCGTTCCCAGCATCCCTTGTTGTTCCTTCCACATTCCTCAGCGTTCCTGGAGTTCTCTTTTAATGGCCTCATAATTCAGTCAAAATTTGCCTCCCCACTTAATGTGGAACCTTTATCACCTACTTCAGTGTTTTTCAACCTTTTTTGAGCCGCAGCACATTTTTTACATTTACAAAATCCTGGGGCACACCACCAACCAAAATGACACAAAATGACACTCTAACACAGTAATACATATAGTTAATACGTTTTTTAATGTATTTATACACTCAGTGTGAAACCTGGGCCTGTTTCGATGAACACAATATAGATATCCTGGCCGGAATGGCAGAAAGACACACACGAAGGTCTTGTGTTAACTATATGCATTACTGTGTTAGAGTGTCATTTTGTGTCATTTTGGTTGGTGGTGTACCCCAGGATTTTGTAAATGTAAAAAATGTGCCACAGCTCAAAGAAGGTTGAAAAACACTGATTTAGGGGACATGTAGTTCACCTACATTTGCAGAGCACTATGAACCCAAACAACTATGGATTCGGATGAAATTTGGCGCAAATACTCCATATGCCCAAATTTGAGTGTATAAATACATTTAAAAACATATTAACTATATGTATTACTGTGTTAGAGTGTCATTTTGTGTCATTTTGGTTGGCGGTGTGCCCCAGGATTTTGTTAATGTAAAAAATGTGCCGCGGCTCAAAAAAGGTTGGGAAACACTGCTTTAGAGTATTAAATGCATCTATCAGCTTTGGGTCCAACTGTGTTGCTGCAAGAATTGTCAGCTGCATCCTTTTGTAGTACAGCTGCAGGGATCACTGGAACTAGATAAAACTGCTTTTCATCACCAAATTTTTAATGATTTTCCCCATTACATAAATCTTGTCAATTCTGGTTCAGGGCACAGTGCCATTACACTTCAGGGATCATGCTGATGTATCTTCAGTCAATGCCTTGGTGAGTCTGTCTTTTATTATGCCTTGTACACTGTACAGAATTCACGGTGATAACCACGGGGTTGGGTTGTCACTCAGCTCTTCGGTTCTAGAGTGAATCTCTGTCCTCAAGTAGTTTAAAGGAATATCATTTTTGTTCCTTGTTGTTCTTGTTTTCCAGCTGTTCTCTTTCTTTTGTCAAGCTCTTAATTTCATTCATTCTAGTTTCCCTTTGTCATAGTTTTGATTGACACCGTAAGGCAACAATATCCTTTCTCTTAAAATATATTTCTATATTGATTTCTAGTCTGATTTTAAATAACTGTTTACTGGGGAGTTGTCCTTCTCCTCTTAGGGCGCTTGTGCCCGCTTTGTGCTGGTCTGTGACCGTAATAAAGTTTTTGGTTTGGTTGTCATAGTTTTCTCCTCCACCTCCGCCCGCCCGACTCTATTTTATTTTTATTTTTTTGTATTTAGGTTAAAAATTAGAAAGCACTCAGAGGACTGACTGAGGATACCTCCTTGCACTGGGGTCTGATTGAGATCCCTTACATCTCATTCTTACAGCATATATTATTTTGCAAGGCCACACTTAAGGTGATTCTATACAACCACTTAAACTAAGTTGTATGTACCAGGTCCCAGAGTAATATGTTGTAAAGACTTGGGCTTGGACTACTTGGGTATCGCTGCCACCAACCTAAAAATGTCCTTTAGGATTTTGTAAATACAAAAGACCCACCTGCAAGACCCACCTGTTCCAGCTCGCCTTCCAGGTGTAGGTCCTTGTGGTACGCACCCCCCTGCTGGAAGCGACTTTTACCCCAGGTCGCTTTTAACCGTTGTTGTTTATCGTGACATTTTAATGATGTTTTTATGTTCTGTTTTTATTCCGTTGCTGTTGTACGCTGTGCTTTTTTGGTATTGTGAGCCGCCCCGGGAGTGGTGGCATAGAAGCCGAACGAAATAAAATAAATAAAATAGATCAAAACACACTGCACCAGCCTTGGCTCATATACTAACAAGGGCTGGGAGAAGTACTGAGGTAAATAAAATCCGCCAAAAAGCTGGAACTGTCACCACAACTGGAGCTGTTAAATTAACTGCTAGATGGAATGAGGCACAAGAAAGGCTTTCCTTTAAAAGTTAACACTGAAAAGGTTTATTGTTGGAACTATACACAAAACGAGCACTCTTAAGTATTACCGTGTTTCCCCGAAAGTAAGACAGCGTCTTACTTTCTTTCCCCCCCGAAAAGTCCCCCTACGTCTTACTTTCGGGTACATCTTATATAAACCAAGACGTACCCGTCGCCATGCCCATCCGCCGCCGCCGCCGCCATGCCGCCGCCGCCAGCCTATATCGACACGGCACACCTCCGTGCACCTTTCTGCCAGGCCTCTCTGACGCGACGCCTCTTGCTCTCTTCCCTCCCTTCCTGGACGAAGAAAGGGGGGAAGAGAGCAAGAGGCGTGGCGAAGCGGCGCGTCATTCTGACGCAGTGCCGCTTCACCACGCCTCTGCTTTCTCTTCCCCCTCCCTTCCTTGGATGAAGAAAGGGAGGGGAAGAGAGCAAGAGGCGCCGCCCAGAGAGGCCTGGCAGAAAGGTGCGCCATGGGAGGTGTGCCGCGCCGATGGGCCGGCGGCGGCGGCGCGATGAGGCTTGCTTACGAGGTACGGCTTATATTAGCCGACCCCCCTGACCCCCCCGATACGTCTTACAATCGGGTGTGTCATACTTTCGGGGAAACACGGTAGGTATCAAAATTCAAGTATTGTAATATCACAAAGCATATAACATATCACACATCAAATATAGAGATACATAAACAAAGTAAAGCGCCCGGGATGGGCTCCTACCCTTCAGAGGGTAAATATAGGTAAGTTCGAAAGGAGTGTAAAGTCCGTGACAGAGTGGGTTTTTCAAGGAGAGATTTACAAAAGAGGTCCCGGGGTAATAACTGAGTCCAAACGCCTGTGGACGTCTTCAACCGAGACGACAATTGATTGTACACATCTAAGCCACCCTGCACCTTGACTCCTCGCTGCCATTCGGCTTTCAATTGTCGTCTCTGTTGAAGACGTCCACAGGCGTTTGGACTCAGTTATTGCCCCGGGACCTCCTTTGTAAATCTCTCCTTGAAAACCCACTCTGTCACAGACTTTACACTCCTTTCGAACTTACTTATATTTACCCTCTGAAGGGTAGCAGCCCACCCCGGGCGCTTTACTTTGTTTATGTATCTCTATATTTGATATGTGATATGTTATATGCTTTGTGATGTTACAATACTTGAATTTTGATACCTAATACTTAAGAGTGCTCGTTTTGTGTATTGTTACATTGCAACTCTCCCTTCTTGGTATTTGTTGGTTATTGTTGGAACTAACAGCTTTTAAAAGGCACAGAAGCGTAAATGGTTGTCAAGAAAGGTACAATAGCTTGGTGGTTTCATAAAGCATGTATCTTTCAACTTTGATACAGGACTAGACAGATGTAATGTCTTTCACAACTTGGCAAAATACTCCCTCACTCTAATATTAAAACTAGTCGTGAGTTTCTTCCACTAACTATTCCTAGTTAGTTGTCCCCAAGTGTGAGCCAATCTGTTATCCTAAGAGATTCAAGTCTGCTGGTTGATTCCCCCTGTCCTCAGCTTTCCACAGACTTCTCCTGTCAGCTATCTAAGACAGGGCTGTCCAACTTCTACGGGCCCAAGGGCCGGAATTCCGGTCACTGATCACCTGGGGGGCTGAAGGGTCTGCCTCCGCCCCTCCCCCGGCTCCGCCCCCACCCCTCCCCCAGCTCTGCCCCCTCCCCGGCTCCAATTTACTTACAATTGACCTTGAGTTGTGGAGGTGTAGTTCACCTCCATCCAGAGAGCACTGTGGACTCAAATAATGATGGTATAGCAGAGTTGGTACTTTGAGCAGGAGTACAGTCAGTGGAGAGTGATGCACAAGCGAGAGCTTTAGTATAGCTGGCTTTCTGTGCCAGGAATCAAGCTAGCATGTATGCCGAAAATGCTGTACCCTGATTGGTACGCCAAGTGTATGCACTGATTTGCCAAAGTACATCATGTGTCTTCAATGATAACAAAAGCCTTGATTGGCCAAAGCAGTACAAGGCATGGGTTTGTTTACCTCAATGCTAATAGGATAAGAACTACGCAAGCGCAGAAGGGTCTGCCCCCTCCTTTGCTGGCAAGGAAGAGGCAGCGGCGAATGTTGCTATTTGGGAACAGGCTGACCAGAGCCACTGATACTGTTCTATGTGAAATGAATTTCTTGCTGCGCAATAATGCTAAACGAATAGAAGCTGATAATGATATGATGCTAATGAAAGTATTGTGTTTTATTGGATAATGAAATGAATGTGAATTCACTGGCCAATGGGGGTTCATAAAGAAGGGCGGGCCGAGATCTGCCGCCATGAAGGGTATATAATGACTGCTCTTAGAATGTATGTTAGGATTTGCCCAGAGCAGCTTGTTCTGTGGGTGAACCCCACCAGCTGGTGTCCACTTTTAATAAACTTGACTTCACTTGGAAAACAGTCAAATTGTCCGTTCTCTCGTTCCTGTGCCCGCGCATCCACGTCGCTTTTGGTAAGAAGGTTATTTGCCAACCCGGAGTTCTGGGACTCCTAATTTGCTGCTACAATGGATCTGGACCAAACTTGGCATGAATACTCAATATGTCCAAATGGGAACACTGGTGGATTTGGGGGAATGTTTCCTAATACCTTTGAGTTGTTTGAGTCCACACTCAAATTGGGACACACCAAAAAAAACCCAAACACCTCAATGCCATCGCAGGGCTTGATGGGGCCTCCTTTCCCAGAGGCGGGTGGAGGAGGCCCAAAGAGCTCCCTCCCTCCCTGAAGGGAAAAAAAGCCACGGGGGCAGGCGCTTTCCCTGCCTCACTCCCCTCATCCCTCTCTCTGAGGGAATGGGGGCTGGCCTGGAAGCAGCCGCAAGGGAGGAGGAGGCGCGTGCCCAGGCCGGCCGCAAATCCCACGGGACCCGAGATTTCGGCAGCTATTGCAAGACTACGCAGCCACAGACGGGATTTTGACCTCCCTCGAAATCCCGTCTGTGACTGGCGTAGTCTCGCGATGCTTGCCTAAACCCGGAAGTAGGGTTTTTTATTATTATTATTATTTGTATTTTATTAAAACAAGTTAGGGGGGCCGTAGGGAAGGGGCTTGGGGGCCGTGCCTGTTGGACAGCCCTGATCTAAGACACTCTTGCTGACTGTTCACAACAGAGACTCCTGTGTTGCTCTGACAAGGGCCAAGTTCCCTCTCTTGCTCTCACAAGAGCCAAGTTCCTCTGACTGAAAAAGCTACACTTTTTCCTCCTAAAGCCACTCAGCTGGCCCCACTCCCCTTTCCTAGATACTCTGAGAAGCCACCCAGGCCTCGGCATGCTAAAATGGGCGAGTCCTTACATGCAGTACTTTTCTATTACTGCTCCTGTTCTATGGAACTCTTTGCCCCTTATCTGAGAGCCATGCACAATTTGCGATCCTTTGCGCAGGCACTTAAGACCTGGCTTTTTAACAGAGCTATTGTTTTATAATTCCGATTTTATTACTGGTCTGTTTTAATGCCATATCTTATGTAGCATCTGGGATGGTGGGAAATTAACAAATAATAAATTGAATGAATGAATGAATGAAAGTTAGGAATTTGATTTAAAGCAACTAGGGGTCCATTTAGACTGGCCCATATCTTGGGACTTGTTTGGGTTTTTACCCAGATGTCCCCGGTAAAAAAAATTAATTCAGAATAACCTTGGATATTCCAAATTAATTAAATACCGCATTAGATCCAGGCCTTCTTGAAAGGCCTAGGTCTAATGCGGTATTGGGCCTGTGGGGACTCACTTCCAGGGAGTACCAGGACCAACTGGAACTACGCGGGGATGAATCCCCATTTGCCCTCCCAAACCTTTTGGGATCCTGGGAACCCCTTCCCCCCACTCCCAAATCAACCTTTAATTAAAAAAACCTTACTGGGTCACCAGTAAGCACTCTTAGCCTTAAGAGCTGACTATACCAGTAAAATAGGGAAGTGGCTCAGATGGCTAAGTGTCAGCTGCATAAGATCTCTCTAGCCTGTAGGTCATGAGTTTGAGGCCTGCCCGGGTCGGGGTGAGTGTCCGACCTTAAGTGTAGCCTGCTGTCGACCTTTGCAGCCCAAAAGACAGTTCATTTGTCAAGTAGGAGATAAAAGTACCACATTAAGTGGGGAGGCAAATTTTGAATGATTTATGAGGCCATAAAGAACTCCAGGAATCGCTGAAAGGAATGCGGAAGAACAACAAGGGAAGCTGGAAAATGCTGAGAGAGATGAGGAGTGCGTCAGCTACCCCTGGTGGCCAGAAGTTTGTCAGAAGCTTGCCAGAAAATTGCCTCTTTGTTCGTCTTTGTTCGTCTATGTTCGTCAATATATGTATATGTATATGTTGAACTGCAGGGATTGTCTGCAAGCATATGTACTGTAATCCGCTCTGAGTCCCCTTTGGGGTGAGAAGAGTGGAATATAAATGAGGCAAATAATAAATTAATAAATAAATAAATAGTCCAGATGCAATCCAGAGTGTGCTGCCCCAAATTCTCTCCTCCCCGGTGCCACGCCTACACACAATATGCAGCACAGACATTGTAGTGATAGCCATAAATTTCGCCTGCCCAAGTTCAGATTGGGACCGCTTCCACAACCCCCTTCTTCTTGGGGCACAGGCCCGGATTAAGGTCTTCGGCCGCCCGAGGCCAAGACGCCCCGCGCCGCCGCTGCCCCCAGGGCGTGGAAAGCCACGCCCCCCAGGGCACGGAAAGCCATGTGCGGCAGCAGCCCCGGGCGTGCGGCTTACGCCGCCTCCTCCTTCCGTAACCAGAAGGAGGGCCCGAGGAGGTGGACGGAAGCCACGCGGCACCGGCCCCACGGCTTCCGTCAACCTCGTGGGAGGAGCCAGGAGGAGGTGGACGGAAGGCGTGCGGCACCGTGGGGCTTCCGTCCGCCGCCTCTTCCACCTCCCACGACCGAAAGGAGGGCGCGGAGAGGAGGGCGGGACTTTCCTTCCTCCTCCTCATGCCTTCCTTTCGGTCGCGGGAGGTGGAGGAGGCGGCGGACGGAAACCCCACGGTGCCGCGCGCCTTCCGTCCACCTCCTCCTGGCTCCTCCCGCGACCAAAAGGAAGGCGCGAGGAGGAGGAAGGAAAGTCCCGCCCTCCTCCTGGCCGCCTGGGCCGCCCCCTTGCAAAGGAAGGAGGCAGCCAGGAGAAGGAGGAGGAAGGGAAGCCTGCCGGCGGGCATGCGTCCGCATGCATGCATGCCCACTGGTGGGGCGGAGCTTCCCTTCCTCCTCCTCGCCGCCTCCTTCCTTTGCGAGGGGCGGCCCAGGCGAGCGGAGGGCGCCATTCCCTCCTCCCCGCCCCCTCACAGCGCTCTCCCCCCGCCCTCTCCTGACTCTCTCAGGAGAGGGCGGGGGGAAAGCACTGCGAGGGGGCGTTTTTTTAAATTTCGGGGGGCCGAATCCGCTGCCCCCCAAAACCTGCCGCCCGAGGCCATGGCCTAGTCTGGCCTTATGGGTAATCCGGGCCTGTTGGGGCACCCCAGCCAAGCCCAGCTCTGGATGAGACCAATGGTGAGGGGAGAGGTCAGGGCTCTCACTGTGTCTTTCTCCTTACAGCCACTGCAGCACCACCACTGCCTTCTCTGCCGAGCACCTCCCTAGCAGAGCCCTGCTTGCAAAGTCGCTTGCTGTGAGGTTAGAATGAGACAGATGTGGAGTGAAGGCATTGATAACCAGTTTGCCCATGATTAACTTGTACCAGTGGTGTTGCTATGGAGACTAGGTGAATGGCTGTTGGAGTACGTACATTCTCTATTACACCATTGTTTCGTTTTCTGTGAAGACGAATATAGGATCTCGACAAAGCTACACTGGCATTTTGTTGAAGGAAACTGGCGGCTCTCGTAGTGGGATGGCGGAATTGCTCTGCCTCTACATAGAACGCTTCACCACTTGGACCTCCGAGCTTTTACACAAGTAGCTGATGTTTATGTTATCCCTGGAATTATAGAGTTGCCTCAAAGCTTTTGCTGGCAAACTGCCATTGGCAGAGGTGAATACAAGTTCAAGATTTCCAAGGGTGCACATTTCTGTGATTAACATTTCTCTTGTCTAATCTGGCCTATCATGTGAACTCTCTACCTGATTTTCAGTTGACATTCACTCTTATTACCTTCTAGCTGACCCGGCCACGCATTGCTGTGGGATGTTTGTAACTTGGGGACTGTGTGTGTAGTTATGTATATGTGTATATGCATATGCGTGTATGTGTGTGTGCTTATGTATAAGGGTGTTTGTATATGTATATGCGTGTATATGTGTTTATGTGTGTAAGTACATATGTGTGTTTGTATGTGTGTATGTATGTGTATATTTCTGTGCATATATATATGTGTGTGTGTATGTATGTGTTCCTTTCTTCTCCCTTCCTTCCTTCCTTCCTTCCATCCTTCTATCCTTTCCTTTCCCCTCCCCTCCTTCCTGCTATCCTTCCTTTTTTCTTCCTTTCTTCTCCCCTCCTTCCTCCCTCCCTCCCATCCATCCTTCCTTCTATCCTTTCCTTCCTTTCCCCTCCCCTCCTTCCTGCTATCCTTCATCTATCCTTCCTTTCTTCTCCCCTCCTTCCTTCCATCCATTCTTCTTTCTATCCTTCCCTTCCTTTCTTCTCCCCTTCCCAGCCATTCCCCGGAGGAGGAGGGAGGCCCGCTGTTCTCGGCGAATCCGGGGAGAGGTAGGGTAGGCCGAGGCAGCAGTCAAGCTGCGGGCCTGTGGGAAGACGGCGGGCCCTCTTCTCATTTTCTCAGTTGTGGCGGGGGGAGGAGGGAAAACCGTTTTGCGCACGTGGAAGTTGTTTACGCGCATGCGCTGTGCTGCATTAGCATGGGGGATCATGGGAGTTGTAGTTCTTTTTATTTTTGTATTTTTGACCTTGTTTAATTTTTTAAAAATATTTCAGGTGGTCAACATACCTCGTAGGGTTTTGTGGGTATGTGGGCTGTTTTTGTGTGTCTGTCTTGTGTGGTTTTGCTGTCTATAGGCTACTTAGGACGACAGCTATCATTTTATATATATAGATAATGCTGTTTCTACCAATAAGTTGTGCAAGTGCTCAAAGTAGGTTAGACCTTATAAAAGAAATCTCAAGAGACAACAAAATCTGAGAATGTACAGTATGTAGGTGGCTCTCCATATTCATGGATTCTGTATCCATAGATTCAACCATCTGTGGCTTGTAAATATTCCCAAAAGGTGGTGGGGGGGGGGGAATCCAAAGGAAAACTTTTGCCATTTTATATAAGAGACACCATTTTACTATGGCATTGTATATAATGGGATTTGAGCATTCAAAGATTTTTGTATCCACGGGGGTCCTGGAATTAAACCATAACAAATGCCAATTGTTTAGATAGTTCTTGCATACATGTGTGTATTTTAAAATTAAAATATCTCTCGTGCTTTTTTAAAAGTCCATTTTGTAATTTTGGATAGACTGTAAATTGAAAATTGAAAATCCAAATATTTCATCATAATCTTGAGAGAGTGCATCAACAATGGACTTTTAATATGCATGCTTTTTAATTGATGTGAGAGATAAGTGAGAAACACCACCAACAAAAACCAACCTGGCAACCGATAGCCAGAGATTCTTTGCATCAGCCGCCCCACGACAGTAGAAGGACCTGCCAGCTCAATGAGCTGTCGAAATTTGAAACACAGCTTGAAGAACTGTCTCATCACGCAGGCCTACCCAGCCAGCTTTGACTATGAATTTTAAAACCACATTCTATTTTTATGATGTTTTAACATTTGTTTCATGTATTTTAATGCTTAAGATCATCCAGATGCTTAAGATCATCCAGAGAGGCCCTGCTCTCAGTCCCGCCTGCTTTGCAGGCGCGCCTGGTGAGGACGAGAGACAGGGCCTTCTCAGAGGTGGCTCCTCGGCTTTGGAATTCCCTTCCTAGTGACATCAGATCGGCCCCCTCCCTCCTGACATTTTGTAAGAAAGTCAAGACTTGGCTGTTCGAGCAAGCATTCGCAGATGAACTTTAATCGAGATCAAGGATTACTTATTTATTTATTTATTTATTTATTATTTAAACTTGTGAGTCGCCACTCCCGGGAGGCTCGGGGCGACTTACACCAAATTCAAGATTAAAAACAAGATAAAACACCACAAAGCTGGTGCAGAACACTGCCGCGCGGCTCCTGTCTGGAACCCCAGCAGGCCGCCACATCACACCTGTTTTGCAGGATCTGCACTGGCTCCCAATCGAGCACCGGATCTCCTTCAAGGTGTTGGTTCTTACCTTTAAGGCCTTGCATGGCCTGGGGCCAGCGTACTTGAGGGACCGACTCACCCCATACTGTCCCCTGAGAACACTACGCTCCGATGATGCTAATTTGTTAGAGATACCCTCGGCGAAATCGGCTAAACTGACATCTACTCGCCGGAGGGCGTTCTCCGTTATAGCTCCTACGCTGTGGAACGCCCTCCCGGCTGGAACACGGGCTATAAAGGACCCTCTCCCGTTTAGACGCGCCTGCAAAACTTATTTGTTTAAGCAGGCCTTCGGTGAGTAGGTCCTACCCATGTTCCGCTTTAGCCGCTGTCCTGTGGTGTCACGTTGTCTAATTTCTGAACTGTACCTGGGGGTTTTGTATTTTGCTGTTTTAACTGTTAATTGTCTTGGATGTTTTATCGCATTGCTTGTGTGTAGTTGTACCTTCGGTTCCTGTGAGCCGCCGCGAGCCTCAGGGAGTCGGCGGCATAGAAGCCCGAATAAAAAAAAAAAAAATAAATAAATAAATAAAACATCACAACATTCAATACAATGAAACACAATAGAACATCAGTGTAATGTGCACAGTACAGAAGGCAAGTGCCTACCCATCTTTGTCATCAATACCCGAAGGCCTGCCGGAACAGGAGGGTATTGATGTGACTAAGTCAGTGAGAACACGGACTCCGGAAGGTTCCATAGTATCGGGGCGATCACCGAAAAGGCCCTCCGACTTGTGGCCATCAGATTATACATTTTGACGCCGGGCACCTCCAATAGTTGACCCACCTCAGAGCGTAGTGACCTAGCGGGACAGTAGGGGATAAGGCGGTCCCTAAGGTACGCTGGCCCCAGACCGTTTATGGCCTTAAAGGTCAGAACCAACACTTTGAAGGTGATCCGGTGTTCCACTGGTAACCAGTGCAGCTCCTGCAGAACTATGATGACGAAATGGAAACCGATTTTAAGATTGTGGAGCTGAGATTTGTATTTTGTAGTTTTTAACTGTTAATTTTATATGTTTTTATATGACTGTTTTTATCTTGTGATGTATTGTATATGGGCACTTGTTGCCGCTTGTTCACCGCCTCGAGTCGCCTTCGGGCTGAGAGCGGCGGTATAGAAGCATGGCAAATAAATAAATAAAATAATACATGTGTATGTTTTAATAGGTGGTTTTGTGGATGTATTTTAACTATGTTGTGGCCTGCCTCGAGCCTTATTTATTTATTTATTTATTTATTATTTTGATTTGTATACCGTCCTTTCCAGCTGGCTCAGGACAATTTACAGTATATCGAACTACCAACAAAGGCATAAAACATAACATTTAAAACAATACCACACGACAGCATAGATACAGATGAATTGAAAACAATTCCATGTAGGACAATTCCTACTAAGGAAAAGGAGGTAATAATGATAATAACAATAATAATAATAATAATAGTATCTCATTACAAGTGGAAGGAGAAGCCCCACTGAGCTCTGTGGGACCAACACAAGTTGTAATCCAGTTCCTAATTTTTTCCTCTATTCAAAAAAAACCTCATAGTGTAACTACTTATCTATATATATAAAAGGGAAGTGGTCGTGCAATGGGGCAAATGCACGCCAAAACTACATTCCCCCCCCCCACGAAAATCACAGGGCCAATCATCCATACCACTAGGTACATCATCCACCCACAAAAACACCCCTAAACAACACACAACACCCCCAAAACATCCAGCGAAACACAACATAACTACGCATGCGCAAAACACCGCACACACAAAATGGCCGCCAACAAAACATCACAGAACCACGCATGCGCAACTTCAAACCACATCCCAGCAGGACACAATCCACAACCCCCCTCCATGACTACCCATTACCCCACATAAACAACAACACGCACACACACCTCTTCCGCAGCCTTCTAGACCTCCTTCACTGCCTCTACACCACTGCCGAACACGAGCGGCCACTCCACATCCGGCGACGGAGGACACAGCAGGGAAGCAGATCCCACCAGCAGAAGCCAAAGGGAGGCGGGGCCGAAGGGTGAGCCTCCATTACACGGCCGGGGACGGCGCGGTGCCCGGCTCTTCCGCCCCCTTCTCGCTCTCCTCCGACGCCTCTCTTCCGCTGCCCGGGAACAAGACCAAGCGGCCATGGCCACGGAACTACAGTTCCCAGAAGGCACCGCACGGCTCCATGGCAAAGAATGGCGCAGGAACAGGAAGTCGCCGTGCGGGGCCTTCTGGGAACTGTAGTCCCGTGGCCATGCCCGTTTGGTCCCCAGCCAGTAGCCCCTCACCTTAGAGAGAGGCAGGCATGCAGGAGGCGCTCCACTCGGCAGCCGCTTCCAGCCCTTCCCAGGAACAGGAGACGCGGAATTCCCCAGGCAGAGTTGCAAGGCTCCGGCCAGGGAAGAGGTGCACTGCAGCTTCTCCTTCCCCCTCCAAGATCTTCTTCGCCTCCCTGCTTCCATTCCCCTCAATGCATTCTCCCTTCGAGGAATGGGGAAAGGAGGAGGAGGCGGCCCCAGGCAAACCTCTTCCTCCCTTCCCGTCTCACTCCCCCACCCCCCCCACAGACACACACACTTCTCTGCCACTCATTCCCCACCCCACTCTTCCCTTTCTGTAGATTCCTCCTTCCTCTCCCAAACTAAACTTCCCCCATTCTCCAGCCCCTCTCCCTCCACTTCCCAATACCACCCTTCCCCACGTTCCACCCTCTCTTTCCCATGTCATTCTTCCCCCTTTCACACACATAAATACATACATACACATACATAAACACACATACACATACACACACATCTATACATATAGACACAATCACAAACATACAGACACAAACACACATATACATATATGCACATACAAACACACATAACACATATACCTAAAATTGCTGGAGAGGATGCCAAGAAACAGGAACATATATACGTATGTGGTGGCAATGTAAATATGTAAGTAAATTTTGGGTGAAAGTGTTTAGAGAAATAGAAGATATAATGAATATTAAAACACATACATACACACATATACATACACACACACATATACACATGAACACATAAAAACATAGACATACACACACATACACACACACATATATACATACACATATATACACACCCACACATATATACACACATGTATAGGCTGCGGAAGAGGTGTGTGTGCATGTTGTTGTTTATGTGGGGTAGTGGGTAGTCATGGAGGGGGGTTGTGGATTGTGTCCTGCTGGGATGTGGTTTGAAGTTGCGCATGCGTGGTTCTGTGATGTTTTGTTGGCGGCCATTTTGTGTGTGCGGTGTTTTGCGCATGCGTAGTTATGTTGTGTTTCGGTGGATGTTTTGGGGGTGTTGTGTGTTGTTTAGGGGTGTTTTCGTGGGTGGATGATGTACCTAGTGGTATGGATGATTGGCCCTGTGATTTTCGTGTGTGGGGGGAATGTAGTTTTGGCGTGCATTTGCCCCGTTGCACGACCACTTCCCTTTTATATATATAGATAATGGAAATAAAGGAAGGAAAAACAAAAAATAATACCCTTAAGGAGGTTTGGGAAGAAGATTTAGGGATAAAAAGGAAGGAAACATAGTGGCAACAATTATGGAGACAAAGACATTTTAAAAAATTATCAATAAGGGTTAAAGAAAATTATTGAAAGTTAATATGGAAATGGTACCTCACACCAGTAAAAATAGCAAACATAAATAAAAACTACTTGAAAAATTGCTGGAGAGGATGCCAAGAAACAGGAACATATATACATATGTGGTGGCAATGTAAATATGTAAGAAAATTTTGGGTGAAAGTATTTAGAGAAATAGAAGATATAATGAATATTAAAATTGAAAGAACTCCTGGTATAGCTTTACTATCATTATATAATAATAAACAATTGGGGGGAAAAGATAAAGATGCGATAACAAACCTATAGCAAGATTGCTTATAGCAAGGAATTGGAAAAAAGAAATAAATATACAAATAGAAGAATGGTACAAGGAAGTGTGGAAACTGGCAATAAATGACAAGTTAACATGTACACTAAAAGTAAAAAGAAGTATATGGAAACAAAGTGATTTTGATGAGGTATGGAGAAAATTCATCGAAAAAGGACTAAAAAAGAAAGAAGGAAAGTTACCTCCACAAGAAGAAATGAAATTTTGGACAAATGATATGGCTTGGGAAGGGGGGAGAGGAGCACAGTGGTGAGGCATACAAAAATGTATAAGGAATATAATGGCAGATGCCAAAGATTAAAGTCTTGTAGCTAGTAATGAATAACACGAACCTGCTGCAAAATAGACATTGTATAATAATTATGTTGACAATGATAAAACAATAAAAATATATTTTTTTTTAAAATATTAATTAAAAAAAGCTCAAGCACCCACCTTGACCTGGGCAGGCCTCGAACTCATGACCTACTGGTCAGAGAGATCTTATGCAGCTGACACTTAGCCAGCTGCGCCACATTCCCGGTGCATACATATTTTCTGCAGATTAGTGTGTTTTTAGAAAAAGTATGGCTTTGTACAAAATTTCGTTGCATTCTGTACAGAATAATTTTGGAATGTGTGAGGACTTGAGGGGAAAAAATCCACGTTTTCTCCCTCAGTGCGAAGAAAACTATTAAAATTATTAGTCCTCATAAGACTACTCAAAGGTTTAGCTTTCCTATTTAAGATATAAAGTGCACAAAGTAAGACAAGTTATTTGGGCACATAAAGCATGAAATGGCACAAGCACACACCCAGCAGTACAAATCCACAAACAATAAAACCAGTAACTGGCAACTTGTACTTTTGTGTCACCCCAAATCTGCTACCCTAGAAAAATACTTCACATTGCTGAATTATAGAGCTAGACTTGCAAGCTAATATTTAGACTTGGTTTGAAGGTATAGAATGGAATATAGTTGGGTTGCTGGGGGTTTTCCAGGCTGTATGGCCATGTTCCAGAAGCATTTTCTCCAACAGACAAGAGTTCTTTCTCCTACACTAGTGTTTCCCATCCAATGTGCCGTGAGCGATCATCAGGTGTGCCGTGGGAAATTGGATCCTCCAATTCCCTTCCCCCGCCTCCTGCCGAACACTTTTTCTTCTCCACTCGGGCTCCCTTCTTCCCAGCCTTGCTCTGCTCGCTTTGCCTTGCTTTGCTCTGGGGCGAGTCTGCGCAGTAGCACCCGCACGGGTCACGTCTTCCTCCCTCCCCCCTCCCCTCCTGAACACGCTCACACTGCCCCCTCAGATCAAAACGACGGCAGAAGCGGCAGTGTAGAAGAAAAAGTAAGTGTTTGGCAGGAGGGGGAAGAAAGGGCACGAAGGGGGAGGAAGAGGTCTCTGTCGAAAGCTGGCATGGGAAAACTTGGACCTTCCAGGTGTTTTGGACTCCAACTCCCACCATTCTTAGCAGCCTCAGGCTCTTTTCCTTTCCCCCCTCAGCTACTTAAGCATGAAAGGGCCTCAGGCTGTTAGGAATGGTGGGAGTTGAAGTCCAAAGCACCCAGAGGGCCAAAGTTTTCTCATGCCTGTTTTAGGGACCTGAAAGTGGTGAGCCTCCTTCCAACATTGTGATTCTGGATAGAAAACAAACATAACATTATTTGAGTCCACAGTGCTCTCTGGGTGTAGGTGAACTACAACTTCCAAACTCAAGGTCAATTCCCAAGCAAACCCTTTCAGTGCTTTCTGTTGGTAATGAGAGTTCAATATGCCAAGTTTGGTTCAATTCCATTGTTGCAAGAGTTCAGGATGCTCTTTGATTGTGTGTTAACTATAAATCCCAGAAACTGCAACTCCCAAATGTCAAGGTCTATTTTCCCCAAACTCCATCTGTGTACACATTTGGGCATATTGAGTATTATTGCCAAGTTTGGTCCTGATACATTGTTTGAGTCCACAGTGCTCTCTGGATATAGGTGAACTACAACTCTAAAACCCAAGGTCAATGCCCACCAAACTCTTATAGTATTTTCTCTTGGTTATGGGAGTTCTGTGTGGGAAGTTTGTGTCTTCCTGCCATTCCTGCCAGGATATCTATGTTGTGTTCATCGAAACAGGCCCAGGTTTCACACTGAGTGTATAAATACATTTAAAAACATATTAACTATATGTATTATTGTGTTAGAGTGTCATTTTGTGTCATTTTGGTTGGTGGTGTGCCCCAGGATTTTGTAAATGTAAAAAGTGTGCCGCGGGTCACAAAAGGTTGGGAAACACTGTCCTACACTTACCTAGTTTCCAACAGACCTGACAACCTCTGAAAATGCCTACCATAGATGTGGGAGAAGCTTCAGGAAAACTCACAGCAACCCAGTGATTCTGGCCATGAAAGCCTTCGACAACACACTGAATATAGTTGAGTTGCATGCAAAGTTGTGTGTGACTTACCCAGTAATACATTCCATTGAATTAAATGGGAACTCAAACCCTGGCATATATATTTGAGATGAGGAATGACAGTTACTTTTTTAAAGACTTCACTTCCAGTAAGGTATGTGAACATTTTCTTTTGCTTCACAGTTGCCTTTAGTCCAAGAGATTTTGTAAGTCTTTGAAAAATAAAATAAAATAAGATAAGATTTTTGCCAGAGGCAAAAGTGGGATGAATGTACATGCCACAAGCAATGATCCTTTATGGAGGCTGCCTATCCTCAAGGCAGGCACAGATGGAAGAACTATTGACTTCTTCCAATCTTGCAAATAAGGCTACGGTGTTTGTAATGCTGTCTCTTCTTTCTCCAATCTTTCTGATATCTCGTTATACAGTTTTAATGTGTGGTTCTGTAGGCCAGTGTTTCCCAACCTTTTTTGGGCCGCAGCACACTTTTTACATTGACAAAATCCTGGGGCACACCACCAACCAAAATGACACAAAATGACACTCTAACACAGTAATACCTATAGTTAATATGTTTTTACATGTATTTATACACTCAATGTGAAACCTGGGCCTGTTTCAATGACACAGATATCCTGGCAGGAATGGCAGGAAGACGCAAACTTCCCACACAGAAATCCCATAATCAAGAGAAAATGCTATAAGAGTTTGGTGGGCATTGACCTTGGGTTTTGGAGTTGTAGTTCACCTATATCCAGAGAGCACTGTGGACGCAAACAATGTTGGATCAGGACCAAACTTGGCATGAATACTCAATATGCCCAAATGTGAACACAGATGGAGTTCAGGGAAATAGACCTTGACATTTGGGAGTTGTAGTTGCTGGGATGTATAGTTCCCCTACAATCAAAGAGCATTCTGAACCCACACCAATGATAGAATCGGGCCAAACTTCCCACACAGAACCCCCAGGAGGCAAGAGGAGGTCTCTACTTGGGGAAAGGGAGGCGGGCCTTCCCAATGCATGGAGAGGGAGAGACCAAGTAGACAACGGGTGGGAAGGGGGCCTTTATAGAGGTAGGTTTCTTAGGGTTTTTATACTTCAACACACTAGACTCTCCCCCCTCCCCTCCTGGAGGTTCCAATTTCCCACGCCACACCTGATGATCGCTCACGGCACACTAGTGTGCCCCAGCACACTGGTTGGGAAACACTGCTGTAGGCTGACAGAAAAATATAATAATTTCAACATCTATATATATATAAATGTTCCTGTCATCGTGAGTACCTTAAAAACAGAAAAACTACTGGGCCAATACCCACCAAATTTGGCAGCAAAACATCTCACAATGCAAGGTGTGACCAACAATAAAAATCCCCCCAAAGAACCCCTCAAAATTCATTAAATTAACAAAATACAGATCCTCCATTGTCCCACTTTGGCCCCACCCCCTCTCCCTCGCTGCACTCCCCCCTCCTTCCCTCTTGTGTTCCTTCCTTCCTTCTTTCCCTTTGGCAAGGGAGGGGGATGTGGTGGAGGGGCAAAAAGAGGGGTTTTCTTAGGCAAGAAAGAGTTGTTTTGATAGATCCTTCCTCTGAAATACAGCCTTGTATTTGATGCCAGCATCACATCCAAGAACTAACCAGGACTAATCCTGGACCAGGACTAATCAGAAGAGAGTGATACCGAGCTGGACTCAGCACTGGTGCAAAGGTCAGGGATGTGATAAATGCTGAGTCCAGCGAAAGCTCGTTTTTTGGTTTTTCGAGTGACCCTGCTTGGCCTAGTGGGAATGCTGAATCGGACTGGGGTCCTTTAACTGCTCAGCAAAGGTGGGAAGATTGGAGGAATACACCCAGTGCTGCAGCTGAGGGAATGGGGCAGAGTTGGGTGGGGAGTCTGATGACTCTGATTTGTAAGGGTATTAAAGTAAGGCCTGGGGATTTGGGACTCTGCGGTCGGCCAAGGTGTTGCTGGTGGGTTGCTGGTTCCTGTATCTGTTGCTCTTGTTTCTTGTGTCGTAGTTCCTGATTCCCAGCAAGCTGTGAGTATTGGGCTGTTTTCCATGTTGGGTTCTGGGGGAGCTGCCATGGCAGCTCTAGCTGACAATGTTGTATGTTGGGGGTTTGGGGTTTTAATGTGTGTTTTTATGTTTAGTGACTACCGCATTTGGTTTGGTCTTTTCCTGTGTTGCTGTGAGTGCCTGTCTCTTATTTTGGTATTGTATATGGGTGGAGGGGAGTTGCTGTGGGATGCGGGGGCTTTGATGTGTTTGTTTGTATACTTAGCTCCTGGAATTGGAGAAGCACTCTTCCTTTCCTTCTCAGACGGGTCTTCGCATCACAACAGACTTCGAGCCGGAATAAAGCCAAGGACTTCAAAAGACGGACGTCTTCCCTGTTTTTGTTTATTAGGATTTTTTGGGGTGTGGGTTCCTTTTATGCCGGACTGTGGCTGTGTTTTTTGTTGAAATAAACTGTAAATACTTTTACTAGCTTGGCGTGTCTTTGAGCCATCTGTGGGAGTCTCGACAGTATGGATGCCCCTTTTGAATGCCCACCCTGCATTTTATCTCAGTAAAAGATTATATTTGACTGTATGCATGCAGGGGCAGGGGCGGGGTGGGGGCAGAGCCGGGGGAGAGGGTGGAGCCGGGGCAGGGGCAGAGCTGGGTCGGGGGTGGAGCCGCGGCAGGGGCAGACCCTACGGCCCCCCAGGTCATCAGTGACCGGAATTCAGGCCCCTGGGCTGGTAGAAGTTGGACAGCCCTGATTTAAACCATCGAGATTTCCCCAGAGAGCCTCGGGACCCCCTGAAACCCTCCAGCAGAGAGACTTTCTGCATCTATCTGCCTCCTTTACATCCATACTGATTGCAAATGCTTGCTTCAAGCATCTTATACCAAGGCTAGCTGCCTCCTTTTTTCAGCATTCACATAAACATAATTGCTTATAAGGATTCAGCCCACAGGGAATACACTAGGGAAACAATGACTTGGAAGATATTTTAAGGAATGCATGCTCTAAACTAAATTAAAGCAAGAGGCATGCATTCTGTGACATACTTATGCTTAATTCAAGGTTGTCTAGCGAGGGACTGCAACATTCAAAGAGACACTTAGCATCAATCAAGATGTTTTTAAAAACTGGCATAGTGTGAAGTAATTTAAACTTGTAATTTTCCACAGGCGTTCTGAGGCCCAAAAGACGGCCACATAGGCTTTCCTTTCATTTAATAATGAAACTGCCTGACAATGTCAGAAGCACACCCAGCATGCGAGATCCACAGCCACATTTCAGAAGAGGAAAAGGTGGCTCTACACCAGTGTTTTTCAACCTTTTTTTTGAGCCGCGGCACATTTTTTACATTTACAAAATCCTGGGGCACACCACCAACCACAATGACACAAAATGACACTCTAACACAGTAATACATAGAGGTAATACGTTTTTAAATGTATTCATACACTCAGTGTGAAACCTGGGCCTGTTTCGGTGAACGCAACAGATATATGACTTCCTCTCACATACTTATACATGGCTATCATGTCTTCTCACAGGCTTCTCTTCTTCAGGCTAAACATGCCTAGCTCTTCAAGCCGCTCCTCATAGGGCTTGTTCTCCAGACCCTTGTGAAATTTCATCCTGAGTGAAACTTGCTTCCAGTTAACTATGGGTGTCATGAAGCCGTTATAAACAGTTCCTTGGGGGGTTTGGACTCTAGAAAATCCAGTAAAATAGTTTAAAAAAAAAACATTTCCATGCGGAGAGGCTCAATTTGTTTCTTGGAAACCTGTGAATGCTTCAGCCTCCCAATGCTCCCAGGTTCGCTCACTGCCCAATTCACCGACGTGGAGCTTCCGGCATTCGACGTAGCCCTTCCTTTGCCTCGGTAAGGATCTTTGGGGAGGGAAAGAGGGAGAAAGAGCTGCTAGGAGGGGGAAGAGTGCCAATTTCCCACTGCACACCTGCTGATCGCTCATGGCACACTAGTGTGCCACGGCACACTGGTTGGGAAACACTGTTCTACACTGTAGAATTAAGGCAGTTTGACACCACTTTAACTGCCATGACTCAATGCAATACAATTTTGCGATTGGTAGTTTGGTGAGGCACCAACCAGGAGGAGAGCAAGCATTACAGAGGTTATCCAGGGACAATTTCATGCATTGCAAAGCAGCAAACCTAGAATTGCCGCCACCCATTTGGGAGTGGCGACCAATCATGCTTTCCTCAGGAGTCATATTTGTATAATACATAATCAGAAACATTCATATGTTTATTGCAGAATTCTAAGTCCAAAAGATAATACAATGTAAATAGTTTACACCCAGGATATGAATTAAAACTGGCTCCAGCCAATGAATAAACTAAAGTGCCAGTTGCTTAATCTGTCTGATAGGTCAGATTTTCATAGGCGAGTCAACAATAAGGCGAATCAATGACTCTCCCAATGTTTTTTTTAATAGTGTAAAGTTTGCTGAGGTTGTCCAATGGCGTCATGTGCAAATTTCCTTTTTGATCCATTTCACTATCTCTAGGATACAGTATTGTTATGATAGGTCTACTAATTAAGAAGAAACTCAAGTGTGGGAATAAAATATGCAGTTGGCACTGAGTATTAGCAAAAAACATTCAGGGACAAAAGAAACTTCATTTTATGGTTTTAAAAAAATCTCACAAACTACTCTCTACATCAGGGGTCGGGAACCCATGGTTCGCGAGCCACATCTGGCTCTTTTCATGCTGGCATCTGGACCTTTCGTCAGGTGCCTGACTTAACAGGCGATGCCGGCAATCTTGGGTCTGAAGGGGGCTTCTTCTTCCCAGAAGTCCCCTGAGCAGGGATTATTTTTCCCACCGGGTGGCCGGCTGGCCAATCAGCAACCAACACTTCTCGGCCAGCTGATTGGCTAGGCCGGCCTCCTCCCCCCAGCTGGCAGCCGCTGTAAGCAAGCATTGTGTTTGCTTCAGCTTGAGCGGCGGCAGCAGCAGCAAGGCTTGTCCTTGCCCTTCTGCTCTGAGCTCTGTTTCCTCCGGATCCTGGAGGGGAAGGGGAGCAGGCCCCGCGTGGCTGCAGCTGCCCCAGGCCTGGAAGGACGTCGAGAGGCACGTGGGGCAGCCGCAGCAGCGCGAGGCCTGCTCCCCTTCTCCTCCAGGATCCACAGGAAACAGAGCCCAGAGCAGTAGGGCGAAGACAGGCCTCGCTGCTCCTGCGGCTGCCCCACGCGCCTCTCGCTCTTTTCGAGGCTTCCAAAAGAAGCAGAGGCCTGGAAGGGTCAGGGCCTTTCCACACATCAATACAACCCAGAATATCAAGGCAGATCATCCACATTATGTGCTTTGAACTGGGTTATCTGAATCCACACGGCCAGATAATCCACTTCAATGTTGATTTTATGCAGCTGTGTGGACTCGGGGCCTTTCCACACAGCAATGCAACCCAGAATATCAAGGCAGGTCATCCACAATATCTGCTTTGAACTGGATTGTCTGAATCCACACTGCCAGATAATCCAGTTCAAAATCCCACGTTTTCTGCTTTATTTATTTATTTATTTATTTCGATTTATTCGTCGCCACTCTCATATGGCTCGGGGCGACTTACATAGATAAAACACAGTAAAATACAAACACAATAAAAACAGTTAAAAACATCAGGGTTTACACCAAGATTAAAATTATACAATGAGACATAGCACCCAGTAAATATTCCTGGGCCTAGAGCTAGAGTTGTTAACCGAATGCCTGCCCAAATAGGAAAGTTTTGCAGGCCTTCCTGAAGGCTAGCAAGTTGGAGAGTGCGTGGACCTCGGGAGGAAGAGCATTCCAAAGAATTGGACCGATGGCACTGAAGGCTCTCCTCCGTGTCGAGGTCAGGTGGAGGGTTTTAACGCGCGGAACCACAAGAAGGTCAAGAGACTCTGAACGCAGTGGTCTTGCGGGACAATATTGGGAGAGGCGGTCGCTTAAGTCAGTCTTTCTCAACCAGTGTGCCGTGGCACACTAGTGTGCCGTGACAGACCTCCTGCTGTGCCGCGAGAAAAGCTCTCTGCCCCCCTTCCTCCCCCCTCCTGCCGAACTCCTGATGCTTGGGGGAGGAGGAAGGGCCGGGCAGTGGCGAAGAAAAAGAAGAAGGGACCGGGGCACCGCCTCCTTCGGCCATTTCCCCAGTCAGCCTCCAATCTGCCATGACTCCCACCATGACTCTCGCCCCTCGCTCGCTGAAGCCGTGTGGAATGAAGCCCACTGAAGCCCGTCCACCGCTCATGCTCCTCCTCTGTAGGAGAGCTGAAGCTGGGGGGGAGGGGCGGGGCATGGCACGGCCTGTAGGAGAGCTGAAGCTGGGGCGAGGGGCGGGGCATGGCACGGCCTGTAGGAGAGCTGAAGCTGGGGGAGGGGCGGGGCATGGCACGGCCTGTAGGAGAGCTGAAGCTGGGGGGAAGGGGCGGGGCATGGCACGGCCTGTAGGAGAGCTGAAGCTGGGGCGAGGGGGCGGGGCATGGCACGGCCTGTAGGAGAGCTGAAGCTGGGGGAAGGGGGCGGGGCATGGCACGGCCTGTAGGAGAGCTGAAGCTGGGGGGAGGGCGGGGCATGGCACGGCCTGTAGGAGAGCTGAAGCTGGGGCGAGGGGGCGGGGCATGGCACGGCCTGTAGGAGAGCTGAAGCTGGGGCGAGGGGGCGGGGCATGGCACGGCTTGTAGGAGAGCTGAAGCTGGGGTGAGGGGGGCATGGCACGGCCTGTAGGAGAGCTGAAGCTGGGGCGAGGGGGGCGGCATGGCACGGCCTGTAGGAGAGCTGAAGCTGGGGGAGGGGCGGGGCATGGCACGGCCTGTAGGAGAGCTGAAGCTGGGGGAGGGGCGGGGCATGGCACGGCCTGTAGGAGAGCTGAAGCTGGGGCGAGGGGCGGGGCATGGCACGGCTTGTAGGAGAGCTGAAGCTGGGGGGAGGGGGCGGGGCATGGCACGGCCTGTAGGAGAGGTAAAGCTGGGGCGAGGGGACGGGGCATGGCGCGGCCTGGCTCTGCCCCCTCCCCCGGCTTCGGCACTCCCAGCAGCTGCTCCAACCTTGAGGGGACAGTGCCAAGCCAGCACCGCTGGCTTGGCACTGCCCCCTCAAGGCTGGAGCAGCTGCTGGGAGTGCCAGCCGGGGAGGCAGAGCCAGGTCAGCGCCAGCCTGGCCCGCTCCCTCCCGTCTTTGGCACTCCCAGCAGCTGCTCCTAGCAGGCCACCAACCCCCAGCCGTTCTTTACTGTGTTAGAGTGTCATTTTGTGTCATTTTGGTTGGTGGTGTGCCCCCGGATTTTTTTAATGTTAAAAGTGTGCTGCGGCTCAAAAAAGGTTGGGAAACACTGGCTTAAGTACACTGGGCCCAGACCATTCAAGGCCTTGAAGGTTAAAACCAGCACCTTGAAGGTGATCCGGTGCTCAATCGGAAGCCAGTGCAGTTCGCGCAGGACAGGCATAACGTGGCAGGAAGATGGCAGACCTGCCAGCAGCCGAGCTGCCACGCTCTGCACCAGCTTCAGCTTCCGGATCACTGACAAGGGAAGGCCAATGTAGAGAGCATTACAGTAGTCCAATCTTGAGGTGACTGTGGCGTGGATCACTGTGGCTAGGTCATGGCGGGACAGGTAGGGAGCCAGCTTCCTCGCCTGCCGAAGATGGTAAAAAGCTACTCCACTGACGATGGAAATATGTTTCTCCATCGACAGTTGAGAGTCCAGAGTCCAGTGTAAAAATTTCCCAACTAGAGCAGTTGTTCTCAACTTTTTTTTGGCCATGCCACACCTAAGCATTTCTAAAATCCTGACCCCCACCTCCACCCCATGACATATAATTCTTATTATTCAAAAAGTATTGTATTGGTTTTAGGTAATGTTTTAATTGTAAGTGGGTTTTTTTGTGTGTTTTAATTTTCTTTGGGCTTGTCCCTTGTAAGCCGCCCCGAGTCCCAATGGGGAGATGGTTGGCGGGGTATAAAAATAAAGTTGTTATTGTTATTATTATTATTATATTGAGTATTATTACAACATTATTTAAAAGAATAAATTCAGAGGCTTATTATACACACGTTTAGTTGAATTCAGTCTTAAAATATATTATATGGCTCTCACTGAAATAAATTTCCAAATATTTTGCTTTTAAGGCTCTCTGAGTCAAAAAGTTTCCTGAATCTGCTCTACATCAACCAAACAGTGGCATCTGAAATATCCTCGGCATTGATCGACTGTGATCTATAAACAGCTTAAAAGAAATCTTCTTTTCACACTAGTTTCCCCAGTCAGGTTGTCTGAAGGAGACACTTGCTTGCCACAAGTGAACAGCTAAGTATCCCTTTCTACGTCTGAGCTAAAACAATTAAAGCTTGATGCTCTAATATATATTCCTTAGGCACCGCGCAAGAGTGATTGCTTCTCTGGGCAAAGAGAATTGAACTGTGATTCAATTAACATCAGTCTGCCCAGAAACATCTTATGTGCTTGGCACAGCCAAATAATAGATCATCTGCCTGGCTGTGGGTTTGGAGGGGAAGGGGGTTCTAACCCATACACCACATTTTAATTTTGCATTTACCATCCCTTTTGCTTGATGATGAAAAGTCTCCACTTGGTTTGAATGCTTACATTTATTTTATACTAGCTTGGGGACCCGGCGATGCCCGGGTTTTTCGAGAAACGTAATAGTTGGTCTTTAGCAGTTATTTATGTGGCTCACAGTGGTGTCAGGAAGTTAGTGAAAGCACAGTAAGTCCCATCGTCCATGGTCTAACCTCCTCCAAACCACACCAGGAGGTAGAGTGGGTCATGGAGGCTCTGTCTGCCAAGTTTGGTCTTGATCCATCATTATTGGGAGTTGCAGTGGTATCATGAAATTACTGAAGGTACTGCAAGTCCCATCATCTGTGGTTCACCCACCTCCAAACAGCAGCAGGATGTAGAGTGGGTCATGGAGGCTCTGTCTGCCCAGTTTGGCCTTGATCCATCACTATTGGGAGTTGCAGTGATATCATGAAATTACTGAAGGTACTGCAAGTCCCATCATCTGTGGTCCACACTCCTCCAAGCAGCACCAGGATGTAGAGTGGGTCATGGGGGCTCTGTCTGCCCAGTTTGGCCTTGATCCATCACTATTGGGAGTTGCAGTGGTATCATGAAATTACTGAAGGTACTGCAAGTCCCATCATCTGTGGTCCACTCTCCTCCAAGCAGCACCAGGATGTAGAGTGGGTCATGGGGCTCTGTCTGCCCAGTTTGGCCTTGATCCATCATGATTGGGAGTTGCAGTGGTATCATGAAATTACTGAAGGTACTGCAAGTCCCATCATCTGTGGTCCACTCTCCTCCAAGCAGCACCAGGACGTAGAGTGGGTCATGGGGGCTCTGTCTGCCAAGTTTGGCCTTGATCCATCATTATTGGGAGTTGCAGTGGTATCATGAAATTACTGAAGGTACTGCAAGTCCCATCATCTGTGGTCCACTCTCCTCCAAGCAGCACCAGGACGTAGAGTGGGTCATGGGGCTCTGTCTGCCCAGTTTGGCCTTGATCCATCACTATTGGGAGTTGCAGTGGTATCATGAAATTACTGAAGGTACTGCAAGTCCCATCATCTGTGGTCCACTCTCCTCCAAGCAGCACCAGGACGTAGAGTGGGTCATGGGGGCTCTGTCTGCCAAGTTTGGCATTGATCCATCATGATTGGGAGTTGCAGTGGTATCACTCTACATCCTGCTGCTGTTTGGAGGTGGGTGAACCACAGATGATGGGACTTGCAGTGCCTTCAGTAAATTACTGAAGGTACAGCAAATCCCATCATCTGTGGTCCACTCTCCTTGAAATTGCAGTAGGATGTAGATTGGGTCATGGGGGCTCTGTGTGCCAAGTGTGGTCTGTATTGGATGAGGGTTGCATTGTTTTTAGGAAGTGAGTGAAGGTACTTCAAGTCCCATCATCGGTGGTCCATCTCACACAAAACTGCACCAGGATGTAGAGTGGGTCATGAGGGCTCTGTGTGCCAGGTTTGGTCTTAATCAGTCATTGGATTAGGTTTGCAGCAGTTTTGGAAAGTGAGGGAAGGTACTGCAAGGCCCATCATCCATGGTCTGCCCTCCTCCAAACTGCAGTAGGATGTAGAGTGGGTCACTGGGGCTCTGCATGCCAAATGTGGTCTTTTGGGACCCCGGTGTTTGTTGAGGGGTTTTGAGAAAGGAATTGGCCTATGCAGTGGTCTGTGGGGATGTATAGAGATGTATAGAGATTTTTACATACTGAGAACACATCTACTGAAAGGTTTCATTAGTACTACATACAGTCCATTCAGTATGACTAGTGCAGAGGCGGGCCCACCTGGCCTCGGAAATTGCGCCCCAGGGACTTGTCCGGTTGTTCGACGACCGGCCTGGGGGATTGTCTGGTTGTTCGACAACAGCAGTGCATTGGTTTGAGCGCTAGACTACGGCGTTGGACACCAGGGTTCAAATCCTCACTTGGCCATGGAAACTCATGGGTGGTTTCCATGGCCAAATGAGACAAGCAACTATAAGCCTCCTCTGAATCAATCATACCAGGAAAACCCCATGGTAGGTTTGCCTTTGGGTCTTAAGGCAGAAACTTGCGGAGACCCTAATAATACAATAGCAGCAGCACCATGTGTCATATGATGTGAAAGTTTAGAAATTTAGCATGTTTTAAAGTGTGCAATTGGGCATAACATTTGCAGCTGGAAAACCTCTGCAGTTGGGAAACTGGGGGAGTAGACATGTTGTGTAGTGGGGATAAGGCACGGGAATGGAAACATGTCACTAAAACATATAATTCAGGTCCTCTTAGAGGTGTTTTTAAAGCATTAAAAGATTATTGTGAACCTATGGTAAAATGGAAAGGAGGGAGTTCAAGAGTAACAATTCTGTCAATATACATTTGAAGAGGTAACAGAAATAGACAAAAAACCCACCCCTATGCCATAGAGCAGGGGTGCTCATTAGGTAGATTGCGATCTACTGGTAGATCGCATAGGGCGTCCTGGTAGATCGCAAGCAGGGTGAGAGGAAGGCTCAGTCCCGCCCCGCAGGCTCCTGATGCCGTCCAGGTGCAGAAGGAGGTTGGACTGGATGGCCCTTGGAGGTCTCCTCCTATTTTTGGAACCCATTGTTATTATGATTATTATTATCAGAGGCTGATTGGCCATCTGTGAGGAATGCCTTGATTGTGTTTTTCCTTTGTGGCAGAAGGAGGTTGGACTGGATGGCCCTTGGAGGTCTCCTTCTACTCTAGGAATCTATTGTTGTTGTTACTATTATTATTAGTAGTAGTACATTGTATTTGTAGTGGACATTGATTGGAATGGCGTTGCGGCAGATGACATGGTGCTTTGTTTTATGGTTTTAACTAAAGCTATATTTATTGGTTTGTAATGATTATGTAATTGTTTTAATATATATATCGATTTGTGAAATGTTGGAGGTTATTGTACTGTACAATCAAGGCAAAAATAAAATAGTAGTGCAGTCCTCTTTGCGCTCCAGTACCTGCCAACCTGAGCTTTCATCTCTGGCTACATAATTCATATCTTTGTATGCTGACAGCGGCTACGGGGCACATCCAACTTATGATCACCTAAATGAGATAAAACCCACTATGATTATTATTCTTATTTTATATATCTATCTATGCCAGGGGTGCTCACACTTTTTCAACATGGGAGCGACTGATTAAAAAAACAAGTCCCAAAATCACCTACCCAGAAATGTAAAGCGTATAACTATTTTCTTATTTATTTATTTATATTTATTATTCATTTTTATGTACCACTCCTTCGGGGCAGTTTACATAAAATGAAGTTATAAAACATCAACATTTCAATTTAATAACAACAATATAAAACAGAGCATTAAAAATACATCCAACCACCCCATTTCTCCCACACTGCCATATTACCACACATATTATCAGCCAGAAAGTAAGAAGAGAGGCTGTTGAACTGCAAGGCCATTTAATACTCAGCAAGGTAAACAAAGGGGCATGCATAAATACATCCAACCACCCCATTTCTCCCACACTGCCATATTACCACACATATTATCAGCCAGAAAGTAAACAAGAGGCTTTTGAACTGCAAGGCCATTTAATACGCAGCAAGGTAAACAAAGGGGCATGCAAAAATACATCCAACCACCCCATTTCTCCCATACTGCCGTATTACCACACATATTATCAGCCAGAAAGTAAGAAGAGAGGCTGTTGAACTGCAAGGCCATTTAATACGCAGCAAGGTAAACAAAGGGGCATGCAAAAATACATCCAACCACCCCATTTCTCCCACACTGCCATATTACCACACATATTATCAGCCAGAAAGTAAGAAGAGAGGCTTTTGAACTGCAAGGCCATTTAATACGCAGCAAGGTAAACAAAGGGGCATGCAAAAATACATCCAACCACCCCATTTCTCCCATACTGCCGTATTACCACACATATTATCAGCCAGAAAGTAAGAAGAGGCTGTTGAACTGCAAGGCCATTTAATACGCAGCCAGAAAGGTAAACAAAGGGGCAAGGTAAACAAAGGGGCACAAAAATACATCCAACCACCCCATTTCTCCCACATTTCCATATTCCCCAACATATATTTCTCAAGGAACAAAGCAAGCAGAGAGGCTTTGGACCTAAAAGGCCATTTTTAAACATTAAAAATAAACAAAGAGACATGCCACAGAACAATCAAGCACCCACCCCAAAGTAAAAAGACCAACCTTTGAGATGCGGTAAGGAAATGACCCCAAAGCGTCCTCCTTCTTCTCCTCCATCGTTGCTCCTATTTCCACGCCGCCAGCATGCGTGCTGCCTCCAGGAGCTCACAAGAAGTCCGAGAGGCAGAATGGGCGCTTCTGCGCATGTGCGCGGGGCCAGCCATGCATCGCGTCATCCAGGCCCGCCCCCTTTGGTCTCCTACGACTCTGAGTGGCTGGAGAAGGACGGAGGGAGGAGGAGGAATCCAAAAGAGGGGGCCCATTCTGCCTCTTGGACTCTGGAGCTTTTGGAGGCCGCGCACGAGCAGGGAGCGGGGAGGAGCGACGACAGAGGACTTTGCAGAGTGCAGGGGCGCGTGAAGAGGACCAACGGCAAAAAACCTGGTCAGAGGCCTGAAGATCACCAGGATGAGGCCCGAAGATCACCCTGGTGATCACGATCACCGTTCTGAGCACCCCTGATCTATGCACACGGCAAAAGAACAATGGAAAACAGCCCTTCCAAAGATGTACTGATATAGTATACACAGTCAGACACGATACTCCCAGATATAAGAAAAGGAAGGAGAGGGGAAAAAAACACAAAATATCCTGAAAGAAATACAAATATTTATTTATTTATTTATTTATGTATTTATTTATTTATGGTATTTCTATCCCACCTTTCTCAGCCTGAAGGAGACTCAAAGTGGCTTACAAATTGGCAGCAATTCAATGTCACAGCAGTCATAAAAGCAATTTAAAACATTCAGAAAAACATCATAAAAATCCATACAAAAACCATTGAAAACATATACAGTGTTCCCTCACTTATTGCTGGGGTTACGTTCCAGGACCTCCCGCAAGAAGTGAAAAACCGTGAAGTAGGGACGCTCTATTTATTTTAATATTTATACATTATTTTAGTAGTTATACACTATTTTAAGTCCTTATAAACTTAAAATAAAATGAAGGAAAGGAAGGAAGGAAGGAAGGAAGGAAGGAAGGAAGGAAGGAAGGAAGGAAGGAAGGAAGGAAAGGCCCTTCAAGGCGGGAGGGAGGGAGGACCGAGGAGGGAAAGCTCCTTGGAGAGTCGGTGGTGGCAAAACCCCACAAAACAGGGAAAATACCATCATATATATTTTGAATTAATATTTTTCGAAAACCGCAAAACAGTGAGTCCGCTAAAATCAAACCGCAAAGTAGTGAGGGAACATTATCGCCAATGTCTTCCTCTTAATCTCATTTTCCAGTAAATCAAGACCCCAAAGTAGTGGGGTCAGGAACATTTCCGTCATATCCCGATGTCTTCCTCTTAATCTCATTTGTCATGTTATTCAAGTAGCATCATCTAAGCCAGTGTTTTTCAACCTTTTTAATAAATAAGCCAGTGTTTTTCACATTTTTTGACATTTACAAAATCCTGGGGCACACCACCAACCAAAATGACACAAAATGACACTCTAACACAGTAATACATATAGCTAATATGTTTCTAAATGTATTTATACACTCAGTGTGAAACCTGGGCCTGTTTCGATGAACACAACATAGATATCCTGGCAGGAATGGCAGAAACACACACACAAAGGTCTTGCTCAACAGCTGGGAGTTATAGTTCTCCCACAATCAAAGAGCATTCTGAACTCCACCAATGATGGAATGGAATCAAACTTCCCACACAGAACTACCATAACCAAGAGAAAATACTATAAGAGTTTGGTGGGCATTGACCTTGTAGTTCACCTATATCCAGGGAGCACTGTGGAGGGGAGGGAGGAAGACGTGGGGCGAGTCTGCGCAGTAGTGGAGAAGAAAAAGTGTTCGGCAGGAGGGGGAAGAAAGGGTATTGGGGGTTCCAATTTCCCACGACACACGTGATGATCACTCACGGCACACTGGTTGGGAAACACTGATCTAAGCCGTTCCATATTTTGTTCTTTCATAATTCCATGTTTATCTATTACGATGCATTTCCAAAAGCTTGTTCAGTGAGCCAGGTTTTTACTTTTTTTCAGAAAGTCAGGAGGGAGGGGCTGATCTAATATCCCTAGAGAGGGACTTCCACAGCTGAGGGGCCACCACTGAGAAAGCCCTGTCTCTGGTCCCCACCAGATGTGCCTGCAAATAAAGGCGGGACTGAAAGGAGACAATCTTAAGTTCCTAGATAGTTCATAAGGAGAGATACGTTTGGACAGGTAAGCTGTGCAATAAATATAAAACAAACTACATATATCACACAATAACAAAATATCACAGTAATAAATAACAACAAATATTAAAATGGCATAATAATAAAGTAATAAAACATGCATAAATTCTACTATGCCCATTTATTTATTGCAATGCATAAAGGTCTATACAAAAACAAAACAATACAGAGTTAAAAACAATATAAACGGCCAAAAATATAATAATATAATAAACTCTTCACTAATTCAAAGGCAGAAACCACACTCAGAAGCACATGTGGAACGCACTAGTGGAAATCTTTTAAACACTGACACGAGAAAGTACCAAACCCCATATATATATATATATATATATATATATATATATATATATATATATATAAAAGAGCTTGGGGACCCGGCAGTGCCCGGGGTTATTTGAAGAAGGCATTGTGTGCCAAGGTTGGTTCCTATTAGATGTTTATGTGGCTTGCAGTGGTCTCAGGAACTTAGTGAAGGTACTGCAAGTCCCATTGGCCATGGTCCACCCCCCTCCAAACAGCACCAGTGGGTCATGGGGGCTCTGTGTGTCACATTTGGTCTTGATCATTCTTTGGATGAGAGTTGCAGCGGTCTCGGAAGGTGAGTGAAGGTATTTCAAGTCCCATCATCTGGGGTCCATCCTCCTTGAAACAGCACCAGGGTGTAGAGTGGGTCAAGGGGGCTCTGTGTGCTAATTTTGGTCTGTATTGGTCATTGGGTGAGAGTCGCGTTGTGAAGGGGGCCATTGGGCCCCTGTGTGGCAAATTTGGTCCTGATCCGTCACTGCTGTGGGCCGCAGTGTTTGACTGCCTGAGGCCTTTCCTTTTCCCTCAGCATCACCTTAGAATGTTGGAATGTGGATGGCCAATCGTCCTTTATGCAAATACAATTTCAGTGGCAACCAATCCCCTCTGTCTGGGGCCGTAGAATGTTGGAGTTCTGAGGCTGCCCAATCAGAGTCCTTTATGCAAATATTCCCATAGTGGCAACCTATCGAAACGCTGTCACATATTCCTTGGCACCTCCGCACCTCCCAGAAAATGAGCATTCCATTTCCAACGGGAAAAAACTGTCATTTGGCTAACTCAAGCATTCAGTAGCATTCTGTTTTGCTGGCCAATCAGAGTCCTTTATGCAAATAGTGTCTCAGTGACAACCAATTACCGCTGTCTGGTGCCTTAGAGTGCTGGAGTTCTGAGGCTGGCCAATCAGTCCTTTATGCAAATAATCTGGTGCCTTTGAATGTTGGAGTTCTGAGGCTGGCCAATCAGAGTCCTTTATGCAAAATATTGCCACAATGTGGCTGAGGCTGGCCAATCAGAAACCTTTATGCAAATATTCCCACAGTGGCAACCAATCGAAACACATATTCCTCCCGCCCCTCCGCCCTCCACCACCGCAAACACTGACTTTTATTATATACATACATACATACATACATACATATATGCTGCTATATATCCAACATTCCATTTCTAGCACAGAATTTACATTTGTTTGTTTGTTTTTCTTATTTAACTGTGGGGATACGGGTTGTGGGGTGAATTTAGATTCCTGAGAGGCAATAAGAAAAGAGCGATGCATTAGCATATCTGTTCATCATTCAGCGTAGAAACACAACCCAAAAGTAACATTTACAAATAATGAATTACTTGCGATTAATTCATCTCCCTCAAGAACCAACGTATAATTAAGCTACATTATGGTGATAACTTAATGAGGAATAATTGCATCCCTTTTTGCAGTTTAACTGTATTTATTATTATTCTAATTGTTACTTTTCCAGTAACCCCCTGTTGATTTCAGACTGTATGCCAGGTAGGTGCATCTAGGGGCCCTTCCACACAGAATATCAAAGCATATAATTCACAATATCCACTTTGAACTGGATTTTCTAAGTCCACACTACCAGATAATTCAGTTCAAGGTGGTTTTTATATAGCTGTGTGGAAGAGCCTTTTGCTATTGGACCCTTCCACACCCAGCTGGGTTTTTAAAGTCTGATTGGGCTCGCATTAGAGTACATACATGCCCCAGAGAGCTCGTGCAGCATTTCCCTGCTGCTGGTCCTTTCCTGGCACATAGATATGATGTCACTAACGAAACCTAGGTTGCTAATAATAGGCTATAGACAGAATTAGTATCAAAATGCTGTTATTACAATAATAAAATTCCTTCGTTCAACACAGGCATGTAGCTGGGGCTAAGGGGCTTCAGCCCCCCAATTCTCAGAGTGGTCCGCGAGAAGGCCTTACTGGTACATTTTTTAAACTGTTACGTTTATTCATATCATGATCTGATCACCATGCTCATTATATCCCACATTAATGGGGTTATTGGGATAACAATACAAAAGGTTTGCTAGGGTAGACCCTCTTCCACCCAGTCTCACCCCCCCCCCCCGAAACCAAACTCAGCCCCCCCCCCCAAACCAAAATCCTGGCTACAGCCCTGGTTCAACACATAAAGTATAAGAGTAATCGTTCAATACAAAGAGGTCAACACATGTGGTATGATATTAGTAGTACAGACAGGCCCAGATTACCCATAAGGCCATCCGAGGCCATGGCCTCGGGCGGCAGATTTTGGGGGGCGGCATTTCCGGGCCTGAAGGAAGGGGTGAGGGGAAGTCCCGCTGCCCCTAGGGCGATTAACGCAACTTCCCCCGCCGCCGCCCCGCTCGCGCGGGTGGATGCCACTCCTTCCTTCAGTAAAGGGAGGAGGGGCGCTGGTGCGAGCGCGGCGGCGGCGGTGGGGGAAGCTGCGCGAGTAGCCCTAGGGGCGGGACTTCCGGCGGCGCCTTCTCCTTCTCGCCGGCAGCGGCTCCGCCCCTCCTCCCTTTAGTGAAGGGTGGAGGCGGAACCGGCGTGAGGGGAGAAGGCGCCGCTGGAGGTCCCGCCCCAGGGCGACTCACGCGGCTTTCACCGCCGCTGGCCCGCTCGTGTTTGGGGCACGGGCGAGCGGGGCGGCGGCGGCGAAAACCGAGTCGCCCTAGGGGCGGGACTTCCGGCGGCGCCTTCTCCCTTTCGCCGGCCCCGCCCCCCACAAGAGGCCCCACCCCCCGGGGGGCAGCATTTAGACAGGCGACCTCGGGCGGCACAGTCCGCTAATCCGGGCCTGAGTACATAAGGCAGTTTGCACTGTTATGATTCGCAGCAACACAATGTCAGGACATACAATACAGTAAGTAGTATGTACAGATATAGTTCACAGCAACACAAAGTATGGATCAAATTACTTCAGTCCTGAATCATAGGTGCAACAAACACGCTGAAGTTCTGGCTGAAAAGCCACAGAACTAAAGGCACTGCAGGAGTGAGCGAGGGAAGAAACCAGATAGTATAGGGATAATACCTGTAGCTAGGTCAGTCACTCAGGAAAGTCCTGGGGGGGTCGCGTGGGTAAGTCACTGGTTCAAGTGGAGACGCCCAATGGCGTTCCATGGAGGCGCTCAAGCGGCAACGCCCAATGGCGCTGGTCGCTGAGGACGCTGGTCCTTGTAGTCCTTGTAGTCCAAATGCCCAAAGCACGCCCTTAAGTGACGAGCCAGAAGTCTGGCCTGAGACCGTGTTACAAAGAGCACAGTCCCCAAACGGAAAACCAAAGGGAGCGTTCCGTGGGGGGGGGGGGCTAACAGCTGGAGCACTCTCCGAAGCCGGCAGAGGGCCGTTTCGTCTCTCAGACGCCCTCTGTGTCGATTGAGAAAGCCTCTATGAAACTGTACATCTCTGAGGACGACACGACCACTATATGCTGCCTCTGAGGAAGTCTCTGAGAGATGAAACGGCCCGCTGCCGGCTTCGGAGAGAGCTCCACGTAAAAATCCAAGAGGACACGCATTTTGTACCCTGGACTCAGATAACCCAGTTCAAAGGAGATATTGTGGGATTTTCTGCCTTGATATTCTGGGTTACGTGGCTGTGTGGAAGGGCCCTCAATGTTAGTGTGAGGTTTCTTTACTAAATGGCAAGAGAAGGATTTCACGCAGTTCACGGTGCTCTGTGCTGTTCCAGTCATTTTTTTTAAAGTAGCTAAACTGTGCAATCCCATTTGTAACCACCACATTTGGCAATACCACCCATGATCCAACTTCTTGAAGATCTGTATTTATTTATTTACTTTGCTTCTAGACCGCCTCTCTCAGCCCGAAGGCGACTCGAGGCAGTGTACAAATGGCAAGAACAGCCCAAGACAAACATATCAACAATTATCAACACAATTCATATACAAATTAGCACTTAACATTAAAAACACAATATCAACGTCTCATTATTAAATCGGTTTCCAATTGCATCGTTGTCATTCCGTAGGTCTCAATTTGGTAATCATACTACATCTGCAAATGCCCGGTCAAATAGCCAGGTCTTGAACTTCTTGCGAAATGTCAGGAGGGAGGGGGCCAATCTGATGTCATAAGGAAGGTCATTCCAAAGCCGAGGAGCCACCACTGAAAAGGTCCTGTCTCTCATCCGCACCAGTCGCGCCTGCAAAGCAGGCGGGACCGAGAGCAGGGCCTCTCCGGATGATCTTAAGCATCTTGAAGGTTCATAGGGGGAGATGCGTTCGGACAGGTAAGTTGGACCAGAACCGTTAAGGGCTTTAAAGGCTAAACAGACAGAGGGGGAGTTGCTAAAGGCAACGTAACACACTAAGTGTAATCAGTCAACACAATAACAAGGTCAATACGAACCTTCGCAAGTGTTAATACACACACACACATATATATAAAACGGTTACAAATGCATATATTGCATGCCGCTTGTGGCTCCTACCCCAACGCCAGTGGCGCGAATCAATGTCAGGAAACTTGGGTTTAGAAGGGAAAGTTCAGAGGATCATAGAAGAGGACAGGGTTTCAAGGTAAGTAAACACGGGAGGAGATGCACAAGCCCGGCGGGCTGTGTCCCATCAAACAGCGGGTGGGCTAGCAAGCCGTCTCGAAGGTCCGGAGGAATGCTGTAGTAAGGAGTTGTTTGCTGGCTGGAACCCAGGTCGTATGCAGTCAAACAAGTGGGGTGCACGGTGGTGATAGCTGGGTGGCCCAACGTTACTTCCAGGCGACCCAGCTATCACCACCGTGCACCCCACTTGTTTGACTGCATACGACCTGGGTTCCAGCCAGCAAACAACTCCTTACTACAGCATTCCTCCGGACCTTTCGAGACGGCTTGCCAGCCCACCCGCTGTTAGATGGGACACAGCCCCGCCGGGCTTGTGCATCTCCTCCCCGTGTTTACTTACCTTGAAACCCTGTCCTCTTCTATGATCCTCTGAACTTTCCCTTCTAAACCCGAAGTTTCCTGGACATTGATTCGCGCCACTGGCGTATGGGGTAGGAGCCCACAGCGGGCATGCAATATATGCATTTGTAACCGTTTATATATATATATGTGTGTATTAACACTTGCGAAATTTCTTATTGAACTTGTTATTGTGTTGACTGATTACACTTAGTGTGTTACTTTAAAGGCTAAAGCCAGCACGTTGAATTGTGTCCGGTAGCAAACTGGTAGCCAGTGGAGCTGGCGCAACAGAGGCAGGCATGTAGCCAGGGGGCTAAGGGGGCTTCAGCCCCCCCCCCGAAATTCTCAGGGTGGTCAGCGAAAAGGCCTTACTGTAGCAGTGTCTGGAGTCCCAGAACTCCCAAGGCAATACCTTTTGTCTTAGGCTGCTGTTTCTAGCGAGCACAAGGATGGAATGACGCGACAATTTTACTGCGATTCAGGAAACCAGCTTTATTTGCATGACATCAGCTGATGGGTCTGCCCCCCTGTGCGGAAACGCAGCCGCTGGTGGACAGAACCCCGATCTTTCCCAGTAAACAGATTTTATACAAACAATGGCTGCAATATTTCAGTCCCTCCCTTCTTCATGCATTGTTACTGGCTAGCATTCATGAACCCATATTACTCTACCCAATTAAACAAAGCATTCCTAGCATCTCAATTCTATTTGCTAACAAACGTTGCGCAGGGTAAATTTCCATCTTTCCCTCTATGTTATCTGCCTTATGTGCAGGCTGTACTTGAATCGATACATTTTACTACCGAGTTCCCACTGGAAGCCTGCCAAGTGGAAACCTTATTTGCCATGCGCATCTCCTAACCCAATTGCTACCTTTGTAAACAAATGCACATGGCGAGTGCTAAGCCAATCACGACTGTTTCTTATCTTTTAGGCACATGATGTTCTCTGGGCTAATCACAGCCTGTGCTTGTGTGGACTAATCAGAGTGGATTATTCTCGTCACTGTTGCTGGCAAACTGACCCCACTATTCAGAGCCTATACTAAGCAGCACTTTCTCCTGGCGTTTCTTCTGTTAAAGCATCATTTTCTCCTTTATTACTGGTACATTATTTAAACTGTTATGTTTATTCATATCATGATCTGATCACCATGCTCATTATATCCCACATTAATGGGGTTATTGGGATAACAATACAAAAGGTTTGCTAGGGTAGACCCTCTTCCACCTAGTCTCAGCCCCCCCGAACCAAACTCAGCACCCCCCCCCCGAATCAAAATCCTGGCTACGGCCCTGAACAGAGGTGTTGTTGGTGTTGTGCGCTCCCTGAGTGCCGCTCGTGTTATCAACCTGGCTGCTGTCCGTTGGACCAGTTGAAGCTTCCAAACAGTCTTCAAAGGAAGTCCCAGGTAGAGGGTGTTGCAGTAATCTATACGGGATGTAACCAGAGCGTCGACCACCGTGGCCAAGTCAGACGTCCCAAGGTACTGTGTATGATGGCTTTTCTTTCTGTCCTCATGTTCTTGCGCTGACATAATGCTGATAAAGTGATCAGGAGATAGGCAGATCTGTCAAACTAATAAAGGAATTGTGTTGAAAACTATGCAATATGTTTCAAGGATCGTACTTAATTCTTTATTCTCCAGCAGAGAAACTCTACCAGCTGCTATTGCTGTTATTTTAAGAACTGACAAGCCAATCTCTCCTCCCACAGCCTCCCACTCTCAGACTTTTCTTGCTGTCTCTTTATCCAAATCCTAATCCTGGCTGACTCTCATCCTCTCAGTCTCATCACTCCTTTTTCGCATTGCCTCGCCATCTCCTCCCTTCTACCAATTTCCATTCATAGGCCACCCCACTCTGGCTAATGCACAGCCCAGCCCAGGAATCTCCTATCCTTTCCTAGCTAGTGACTATTTGTGGCTACAAATTCCTTGTTAAGTACGGATTATTTGAAGAAGCAATTTCTCTGTCTTCAATCTCTTACAGATCCATATCAATGGAGAGACATTTTGACCAGGGGATAAGGGACCTGAGTACAGTCAGCCTTCCACATCTGTAGGTTTTGCTTCTGCAGATTTGATTCACGGATTTGATCAATATGTTGTTTTTTTTCTAGATATCTCTAAGTCCTCTAGTGTGATTCTATGGTCAAATTCTAGTGGAAGATCCTAAAAACTTCTAGAATGGACACTTCTCTAGACATTTGTACATCTTCCAAGGTGCCTCTATGGTTAACTTCTCCCAAATTCCTCAAAATTATTATCCTGTTACATGAGGGCCAGCGCAGTCAAGTCAGATACGGCGATGCTCTCTCGGAGCCCCTTCTAATATCTAATGGAGTGAAACAAGGTTGTGTTCTTGCACCAAACCTATTTACAATCTTCTTCAGCATGATGCTCCAAAGGGCTAGGGCAGACCTCAAAGAAAAAGGCGGCATATATATACGCTATCGTACGGATAGCAGCTTGTTCAACTTAAGCCACCTGAGGGCTCGCACTAGGACTCTAAACTATCTAGTCTGTGAGCTGCTTTTTGCCAATGATGCTGCCCTTGTCGCCCAGTCAGAAGCAGCTCTGCAGCGCCTCACATCCTGCTTTGCAACAGCTGCAGAGCTGTTTAGGCTGGAAGTGTCAGCCTGAAGAAAACGGAAGTCCTCTACCAGCCCGCACCACAGGAAGAACACCACCATCCCCACGTCAGCATAGGCAAATCTGTGCTGAAATCCATTCAGCAGTTCACCTACCTGGGAAACATCATCTCTTCAGTCACCAAAATTGATAAAGAGATAGATCACAGATTAGCAAAGGCATATAGTGCATTCGGAAGGCTTCACAAAAGAGTCTGGAGCAACAAGCACCTGAGGCAAAGCACAAAAATCAGTGTGTACAGAGCTATCATACTGTATATTCTCCTATATGGGTCTGAAACATGGGTCACCTATCTCCAACACCTATGACTCCTCGAACGCTTTCATCAGCGCTGTCTTCGCACAATCCTAAATGTACACTGGACTGACTGTGTGACGAATGTTGCTGTCCTTGAGCAAGCAGGGATCACCAGCATTGAGGCCATGCTATTGAGAATTCAGCTGCGCTGGGCAGGGCACGTCTCTAGGATGGAGGACCACCGCCTCCCTAAGATACTACTCTATGGTGAACTCGCCATGGGTTAGTGCAAGAGAAGCGCCCCCAAAAAGAGATATAAGGACTCTCTGAAACAACATCTCAGGCTCGGCCAGATTGATCACCACCAATGGTCCACCCTGGCCTAACATCGGGAGGCATGGAGACGCACTATGCACAATGCTGTGGCCTCTTTCAAGAAGACATGCCAAACGGGTCTCGAAGAGAAACGACAATGCAGAAAGAACCGCAACTTGGAAACAACATCAGCCAAGGAGACTTTTTGCTGTGCTTTCTGCAACTGGACTTGCCTATCTCAGGTTGGCCTTTTTAGTCATCAACGCTCTTGTAAAAAGTGTGGGATGAGTCCTTCCTAAGAATCTTCGTTCGCGAAGAAAAGCCAAGAGAAGAGACTGATAGTTGACCATAGTCATGCTGGAAGTTCCAAAAGAAGTGTTTTCTCACATTAAAAATAGGGGTTCATGTTTTTTCCATTTTCACAGGGGTCCTGCAACTCTTACCAAATATGGCGTGCTGTGAACGTCCACGTGTTCTACGTAACTTATTTTTCTACTCTGAAAAACTCTCAACATTTGAAGGATTTTTTTTTCTCATTGGGAAAATTCTACAATCTTTTGATTGTAGGTTTACTTACCTTTCCAACGCCATAATAATCCACCGATTTTTAAAGTATGGTAAAGTATTCTCAACACAGATGTAGTTTACATTTATTTAAAGCAATTAGAACTGTGACATTTTATTATCAACCACATTACATTTCTTGCGATGCCTATTACAATAAAACCAGTCTTGGATCTATTGCAGGGGTGCTCAGAATGGTGATCTCGATCACCAGGGTGATCTTCGGGCCTCATCCTGGTGATCTTCAGACCCCTGACCAGGTTTTTTTTGCTGTTGGTCCTCTTCACGCGCCCCTGCACGCTGCAAAGAAGTCCTCCGTCGTTGCTCCTCCCCACTCCCTGCTCACGCGCCGCCTCCAAAAGCTCAGTCCAAAGTCCAAGAGGCAGAATGGGCCCCCTCTTTTGGATTTCTCCTCCTCCCCTCCGTCCTTCTCCAGCCACTCAGAGTCGTAGGAGACCAAAGGGGGCGGGCCTGGATGACGCGATGCATGGCTGGCCCCGCGCACATGCGCAGAAGTGCCCATTCTGCCTCTCGGACTTCTCGTGAGCTCTTGGAGGTGGCACGCATGCTGGCGGTGTGGAAATAGGAGCAACGACAGAGTAGAAGAAGAAGGACGCTTTGGGGGTCATTTCCGTACCGCATCTCAAAGGTCGGTCTTTTTACTTTGGGGTGGGTGCTTGATTGTTCTGTGGCATGTCTCTGTTTATTTTTAATGTTTAAAATGGCCTTTTTAGCTCCAAAGCCTCTCTGCTTGCTTTGTTCCTTGAGAAATATATGTTGGGGAACATGGAAATGTGGGAGAAATGGGGTGGTTGGATGTATTTTTGCATGCCCCTTTGTTTACCTTGCTGAGTATTAAATGGCCTTGCAGTTCAAAAGCCTCTCTTCTTACTTCCTGGCTGATAATATGTGTGGTAATATGGCAGTGTGGGAGAAATGGGGTGGTTGAATGTATTTTTGCATGCCCCTTGTTTAAGTATTAAATGGCCTTGCAGTTCAAAGCCTCTCTTCTTACTTCCTGGCTGATAATATGTGGGTAATATTGTGGGAGAAATGGGGTGGCTGGGTGTATTTTTATGCTCTGTTTTATATTGTTGTTATTAAATTGAAATGTTGATGTTTTATAACTTCATTTTATGTAAACTGCCCCGAGCCTGCTGGAAGGAGCGGTACATAAAAATGAATAATAAATATAAATAAATAAATAAGAAAAATAGTTATACATTTTACATTTCTGGGTAGGTGATCTTTGGGACTTGGTTTTTTAATCAGTAGCTCCCATGCTGAAAAAATGTGAGCACCCCTGATCTATTGTATTACGGACACAGCATCTTCCTGTGTTTGTAACTCGTTCTTTATTACAACTTTCTGAAGTATCCAAAAAAGCTGATCGGGCTGGGGTTTTTTTTGTTTTGTTTTCTGGGCAGATCACAAAAAAGCCCCTGAGGAAAGAAACAGACTTGCTGCATGTATAGGCAGAGCTGGGCACAGCTGTCACGCTTTGCATAACATCTGCCCAAATTGCTTTTCAGCTACACCCAGACCTTTTGTTCCTAAATTGCAGTGAAACCCATTAAGGGTCTTGGCAACATGCACAGTTTTCACAATGTGGCTCAGACACCAATCTCCCCCTCCCCCCCCCCCAAAAAATCCCTGACTGTTTTGAGTGTCAATATTTTATTTGACTTCTTCTTTCTGAGCTTTCTTGAGTAGGCATTACCTCTGTGGATTAGTTGGCTTCCCTTTTCAATACTTTTTTTAGAATATAGCTATTAGGGTTGGATATCTCCGATTTTAAATTCTTTGAAATCGGTTTAATTTCGTATATAAAATGAATTTTATAGTTTTTTGACCCACCTGGTCCAACCCGGAAGTGTAATTTCTATACCAGGGCTGTCCAACTGGCGGCCCGGGGGCCGTATACGGCCCCCCAGCCCCTTCCCTACGGCCCCCTAAGCTTTTTAATAAAAAAAAAAATGGAAAAATTAAATAAATAATAAAAATTAAAAAAATACCTACTTCTGGGTTTGGAGCAAGTATCGCGAGAATACGCAATCCACACGGGATTTCACTGTCAACGCGAGATCACGCCGGCGTTGACAGCGAAATCCCGTGTGGATTGCGTATTCCTGCGATACTCTTCGGCTACTCTACTACTGTATCGCTGAGGCCCACAGACACGATTAGGACCTTCTTAGACTCATTCGGTCGTCGCCTCTCTCGTCGTCCGGGTACTCCTGGATCCTGCGCGAAGCAGGGGGCTCCTCCCCTCATGTATTAAATATAAAATTAAATATATTTAAAGATGAAATAAGGAGATGGGATACATTAAAATAAGGGGGGAGGGGAGGATGGAATTAAATATATTTAATATTAAATAAAAATAAGGGGAGAGGGGAGGATGGAATTAAATATATTTAATATTAAATATAAATACAGGGAGAGGGGAGGATGGAATTAAATATATTTAATATTAAATAAAAATAAGGAGAGGGGAGGATGGAATTAAATATATTTAATATTAAATAAAAATAAGGGGAGAGGGGAGGATGGAATTAAATATATTTAATATTAAATGAAAATAAGAGGAGAGGGGAGGATGGAGTTAAATATATTTAATATTAAATAAAAATAAGCGGGCGGAAGGGGGCGGAGCCGGGGGCGGGGCAGACCCTACGGCCCCCCAGGTCATCAGTGACCGGAATTCAGGCCCCTGGGCCGGTAGAAGTTGGACAGCCCTGTTCTATACCAAACCTGAAGGCCGCCATTTTTCTTAATTTTTGTAAGTAGATCGCATTTTCCCCTTTCAGTTCTCATCTCGCGAGAGGAGACTGGAGGGCAGTAGCGCCCTTTCTCCTCTCGCGAGCTGAGAGCTGAGACAATTTTCTGCCCTCCTCCTTCCCTGGATGGGAAAAACGTGGGTTATCCCCATCCAGGGAAGGAGGAGGGAGGGGGCAGGTTTTCTGCCCTCCTCCTTCCCTGGATGGGAAAAATGCGGGTTATCCCCATCGAGGGGAGGAGGGGGGCAGGTTTGTCTGCCCTCCTCCTTCCCTGGATGGGAAAAATGCGGGTTATCCCCATTGAGGGGAGGAGGGGGGCAGGTTCGTCTGCCCTCCTCCTTCCCTGGATGGGAAAAATGCGGGTTATCCCCATCGAGGGGAGGAGGGGGGCAGGTTCGTCTGCCCTCCTCCTTCCCTGGATGGGAATAACTCACGTTTTTCCCATCCAGGGGAGGTGGGGGGGAAGCACTCCCTTCTTCCCTCCTTGCTGCTCCCAGCTGACAGGCATCGCGTGTGATGCCTGTCATCTGGTAGGGGCAAGGAGGGAAGAAGGGAGAGCAAGCCCTCCATTCTAGCCTCCCAGCTGGCATAATGAATAAAAACGAAAATTCGTTATTAATAACGTTTCAATCACGAAATTTATTTAAAATTTTTTGTATTAATTTCTATAACTAACCAAAAATGAATTCCCCCCCCCCCAACCGAGTTTAGAATCAAATTTTTCATGGATCAACCAACCCTAATAACTATCTTCTCCAACCTCATGCCCTTCAGATGTGTTGAACTACGTCTCTTGAAATCTCTCTATTAGATATTTTTCTCTATGGACATGACTAGGCTAGATGTTTGGAATGTGTGGCTTTGTGTGTTCATATCACCACAACAGTATTTATTTATTTCATTTATAACCCGCCTTTCTCTACCCCCGAAGGGGGACTCAGGGTGTCTGACAAAAGGCAACAAATCAATGCCGTATACAAAAGTACAAAACTACAACACATCAAACATAACTGTGGCGTCCCGCCAGGGTCAAAAAAGGGGGCTTTGAGAAATGGCGGAGCTTCTATAGACCCTGGGGTTCACGTTCTAGCCCTCCCATGTACAGAAGACCTGGAGTAGATTTAAGAATGAGCGCTAGATTCAAAATAGTGAACCAAAACCAAGATTTATTTGATTAACAACCAGTAAAAGCACTGGTGGCCCAAAAAAGCTTGAAGTAGGTTGCAAAAGTGTCCTTTGAACAACGGGATTGATTTCACTTGCCTTTAGCAGCGTGAAGGTGCCTCTCTTAAGTTCCAGGTTTTCCTGTAGCTCCTCAAATGGTCCTCTGGCGCACGAAGTCCTTTGGTCCCCAAGAAAAACAGTCTCTGTTGAAGGGTTGGCCCTTCCTATTACTGAATTTCTTGGTTTGAGAGCGTTGGAAGGCTATACGTGAATGAAGTTGCTTTGTCTGAGCTTAGCTCCAGATTTCAGCCTGCTTCGTCCATGTGCTCTTTGCTGGAAGTGAGGCCAGAGGGGACGTCCTGCCCTCAGGTGACCTCTGGAAGAGGAGGAGCCAAGGCGATGACCTCAGGTTTGGAGCCAAGACACAACTCCTCCCATTTGTCCACATGGCTGGAGTGGAACAAAGGCCCATGAAGATAAATGGCAAACCAAATACATAATACAGATATAATATCAGCCCCATGGGGGCTTCAAAACAACAACAACAGATTAAAATCAGTTAAATATCAAAACAACTACATGACAACACAACAGTACTGACATTTACACAAAAGTCTAGAGTTCACTAGGTTGCAGGGAATTATTTTAGTTTAGGCTTAATAAAAAAAATAATGGCTATACCTCAATTTAAATGTAAATTTTAATTTGCATAGCATATGAATTAAATATATCCAAACAAAACAAGAGTGGTGAATTTTGTGCTTATAAAATAAGGATAAAAGGAGAGGTGGATAATAAATAAATTATTGATATTGATATTAATAGGGGAAATTAAGTGAGAAAATAAATGCTTTTTGTTTTCTTGAATCAGGGACAAGAAATTGTGTAACCTTTCAGATTTTGATAGATTGCAACTCCCATCAACTAAAGCCAGCATAGCAAATAAATGGCGGATAATAGGAATTTTAGTCTAGCAGTATACGAAGGTCTACACTTCTATCTTAAGCACTAACTGAGGAAGACTGTGGAATTAGTTTTAATATTCCAAATATATTGCTAATCCACTTTCATTAACCTAAGTGGGAAATCCATATTTTAATCATACATATAAGGGGCTTATCTAATTGTATAGATCAGTGATTTTCAACCTTTTTTTGAGCCGTGGCACATTTTTTACATTAACAAAATCCTGGGGCACACCACCAACCAAAATGACACAAAATGACACTCTAACACAGTAATACATACAGTTAATATGTTTTTAAATGTATTTATAAACTCACTTAGTGATCCCTGTCACTCGCTTGTCTTGCTGTGATCCCAAATTGCCACTGTCACTTGACGCGCAGCTGCAGCACTAACTCTAACTTTGTTTACGTAGCCGCGTCTGAGCGAATCCAAGATGGCGCGACCATAGCACTCTCGCGTCACTTCATAAGTGACGCGAGAGTGCTGTGGTTCCATTTCTTAAAGGGACAGATGTGCCTTATAGTTTATATATGAATGAAGTTCGAAAATAATTTCCCACGGCACACCTGATGATCTCTCTCACGGCACACTGGTGTTCCGCGGCACACTGGTTGAAAATCACTGGTATAGATACATAGTAGGGTTGGTTTAGAATCCTAAAATCGGGATTCTAAAATCAAATGGGGGGGGGATTTTTTTTGATTAGTATATCAAAGACTTACAAAAAATTTTCCAAAAAGTGCTAAAATGTAACTTAAGTACTAACGAAATTCTAAAGTGGTTCTAAAGTAGGAAAAGCAGGGAAACAGTTAAAAATCAAGGGGGGAACATTCCCCTTCACCTCTGCAGTGCAATTAAGTGGAGCTGTAATGTATAACATAAATATAAGAGGTAGTAGCTACTAGCTACTAGCTCTCAGGACAATTGTGAAAGTGACGTACGATTCTCCCCCGCCCTTATTATTTCCCCTTTCCTCCTTTCTTCCTTCTCTACCCTCTTCTTTCATTCCTTCCTTTGCTCTTTGGTTCCCCATCCCTTCTTTTCTCTTCTTCGCCCTCTTCCCCCCCCGCTGCCGGTGCCCTCGCTCACCCCTCGCCTCTCTCTAGCCTCGATCCATGGATCGAGGCTAGAGAGAGGCAGAGAGGCGCCGCGGGCGCCTTTCAGCGAAAATAAGCCGACCCAAGCCTGGGTCGGCTTATATTTTAGCCTGGGCGCCTCTGCTTCTCTCTAGCCTGGATCCAGGCTGGAGAAGCAGAGGCGCATATTTTCCAGCTGGATATAAGCCACCCAAGCCTGGGTCGGCTTATATTTTAGCTGAGATCCCTGAGCCAGGCTAGAGAAGCAGAGGGAGCGCGGAGCGCCTTCCAGCTAAATATGCTCCGGCCCAAGCCTGGGTCGGCTTATATTTTAGCTGGAAAGGCGCCCCGCGCGCCTCTCCGCCTCTCTCTAGCCTGGATCGAGGCTAGAGAGAGGCAGAGAGGCGCGCGGGGGCCTTTCTCCTCAGCCAATGACAAAACACGCTTAAAAAGGGCAACGAAGCCATACGAATGCTTTACGGCCCAGATACAAAAATGGCGCCGCGAAGTGCCGTAAAAGGAAGTCTACTTCCGGGTTCACGACAGCGAGCCGTAAAACAACAAAAGTCCCATTAATTACGAATTTCTAACGAATCAATTAGATTTCCGTTTCAATTTTAGCATGCCTAATACATAGCTTTGGGCCTTGCTCCTTTCACTTTAACTAGACTTATTCAATAACTTCAGGGCGGTACCAAGTCTTGATATTGCTAATGATTTTGATGTAATGCACTTTTATGGACATTCCCAGTGGAATATATACAAAATTTCAGATCAGCAGCATTGTAATACAGTTATTGTGAAAGCTGCACACAACACCAGGTGGCACAAAGGAATCAGATACCCACTATTTTTTAAAAAATCATTTAAATATTAGGAAACTCGATGCTGAGATAATTGTTCCAGGAATGTAAATTCATACACCATTCCAGGGCTGACCACCTGGCATACTGACAGTAAGAGAGCCCACATGTGGTGTAATTGATCTCACGTACAAAGGCCAGAATTGTTATAAAAATAATATCTTATGTTATCTTACATTTTTAGTTTATTTATATATTAGACTCTATGAGGGGGAACCCAGCCTGCTGGTAGCATCCACCCCCACTTCATTTCCAGATGTCTCTGTTGTCTTTGTAAGGCTGGATACTGTTTCTGCTACAGAGAAAGTGGCCCAGCAATTGAAGCCAATAACCTATTTAATTTATTAATTTACGGTATTTGTATCCTGCCTTTCTCAGCCCGAAGGCGACTCAAGACAAACACTAAAAGAATAGTCCTAGTAGGGAGGAACTTAAAGACTATCCAGTCAACAAATAGCAGTTTCAAATAATATATTGTATGATGATCTATATAATCATAAACATATCAAACATTCTTATCATCATAATGTTTTGCCCGCAATCGGGTAAGCATACACATCAGTAATTTCATGCAGTGATCAGTACAATAATTCATTGATATTCACAATAATTCATTGGTATTCATTCAATTACATACTGTAAATTCAACACATTCTGCATCAGTCCCATCTCATGAGTCCCATAGTCCATTACTGCAAAATTCACAATTATAAGACAATCTTGGGTAAATAATAATAATAGTTCAAAGTAGGCTCATTGCGGTCTGACGATCGCGGCAATACCCGCGCTGAAATCGTTTCGCTGGTAACAGCTTTATCAAAGACCGGGGACGATTCCTGTTGCTTTGATGTGATGTGTTGAGGATCTATAATGAAAAACAATATGCCACAACCATTCTCAATATATACATGGAAGCAAGTTTCTCATAGAGCAGTGTTTCTCAACCTGGGGGTCGGGACCCCTGGGGGGGTCGCGAGGAGGTGTCAGAGGGGTCGCCAAAAACCATCAGCAAACACAGTATTTTCTGTTGGTCATGGGGGTTCTGTATGGGAAGTTTGGCCCAATTGCTAGGGTTCAGAATGCCCTTTGATTGTAGGTGAACTATAAATCCTAGCAACTACAACTTCCAAATGTCAAGGTCTATTTCCCTCAAACTCTGTCAGTATTCACAGTTGGGCATATTGAGTATCTGTGCCAAGTTTGGTCCAGATCCATCACTGTTTGAGTCCGCAGTGTTCTCAGGATGTAGGTGAACTACAGCTCCCAAACTCAATGTCAATGCCCAGCCAAAGTTCCAAACCCTTCCAGTATTTTCCGTTGGTCATGGGAGTTCTGTGTGGCAAGATTGGTTCATATCCATTGTTGGTGGAGTTCAGAATGCTCTTTGATTGTAGGTGAACTATAAATCCCAGCAACTACAACTCCCAAATGACAAAATCAAGCCCATATCAGGTATTTGTGCCAAATTTGGTCCGGTGAATGAAAATACATCCTGCATATCAGATATTTACATTTATGATTCATAACATTACCAAAATTACAGTTGTGAAATAGCAACAAAAATAATTTTATGGTTGGGGGTCACCACAACATGAAGAACTGTATCAAGGGGTCGCGGCATTAGGAAGGTTGAGAAACACTGTCATAGAGTGACCATAGAGGAGAATATGAAAATAAATATATACATACCAATTATAACAGAAGTATATCTTAATGAGGCACTGAGCCTTCCTGAGGCACTAAGCCTTTCTGGGTCAAATCATGGACTCCATGTGGAAACAAAGGGTAGGCTTATAAACAATATAGAGTCTCTAATTATCTTAAATGAAATCCGCTGGAGCTCACACCAGGAGCTCGCTCACAGCTAGCTTGTCATTTAGTCCGAATGGCGTCTCGCATCTGAGGCGAATTATCCAATCTCTTTCTAATTGTAATAATTTACGCTTGATGTCACAGTGTGGTTGGGGTTCTATCCTGTCAAGCACAAGGACGGAAAAGTCTTCATGATGGTGTTTTTCAGCAACAAAATGCGAATATAATAAGGAGCTTTCATTCTTGTTTTTAAATTTTGATTTATGCTCCTGGACTCTCTTCCGTAATTCTCTCCCAGATTCCCCCACATAAATATGTCCACAAACACATTTTAGGCAGTAAATTATGAAACTGCTATTTGTTGACTGGATAGTCTTTAAGTTCCTCCCTACTAGGACTTTACTTACTAGAGTTACCACTCTTTGAATCAAACACTAAAAGAATCCCTACAGGTTCTTGTCCCTGACAGCTCACTGTTTTTGTACAATTCCCATGCTTCCTGTTTTCCCCATTCGCTTAAAACAGGGGTAGGGAACCTACGGCTTGGGAGCCAGATGTGGCTCTTTTCATGATGGCATCTGGCTCTCCAGAGCAGCCTAGGCCTCGGTTTCCCAGCATGCAGTTTGGAGGAGTGATGCAAATGCGCCACGATTGCTGCTTCCACGCTGCCATCGCCGCCTCTTCTTCATCCCCCGCTGCTCTCGGGGCCCTGCGCCCTCTTCACCAGGGATGGCGGAGCCCGCCGGCAGCGGCACCTCATCCTCCTCTCTTCGTCCTCTGCCATGGGCCTCGGGGGAGGCAGCGGAGGTGGGCCTGGCCCTGGCGCCCAGACTTGGCCTCGCTGCTCCTGGGGGGTGCCCAGCTCATCGCCCTCATCATTGGGCAGCTCAAGAGCCGCTGCCTCTTCAACGCCTTCTGGTCCACCTTGGTCCCGCGCCCTCCTCCCCATTCCTTCCTTCCTTTCTCTTCCTTTCTTTTTCCGTCTCTTTTTGTTTCATTCTTTTTCCTCCCGCTCACCCTACCTTCTTTTCTCCCTCCCTCTTCGTTCATTCCTTCCTCTTCCATTCTTTCCTTCTCGCCTTCTTTTTCCCTCCCTCTCTCCCCTTCCTTCTTTCCCCCATTCTCCCTCTTCCTTTCTTCCTCTTCCTTCCTTTCTCCCCTTCAACCTTTCCTTCTCCTTCTCTCCTTCCTTTTCCCTCCCTCTCTCCCCTTCCTTCTTTCCTCCATTATCCCTCTCCCTTCCTTCCTCTCCCTTCCTTCCTTTTTTTCTCCCCCTTCACCCTTTCCTTCTCCTTCTCTCCTTCCTTTTCCCTCCCTCTCTCCCCTTCCTTCTTTCCTCCATTATCCCTCTCCCTTCCTTCCTCTCCCTTCCTCCCTTTTTTTCTCCCCCTTCACCCTTTCCTTCTCCTTCTCTCCTTCCTTTTCCCTCCCTCTCTCCCCTTCCTTCTTTCCTCCATTATCCCTCTCCCTTCCTTCCTCTCCCTTCCTTCCTTTTTTTTCTCCCCCTTCACCCTTTCCTTCTCCTTCTCTCCTTTTCCCTCCCTCTCTCCCCTTCCTTCTTTTCTCCATTCTCCCTCCCTCCCTTTTTCTTCCTTCCTTCTTCTTCTATTCTTTCCCCCCAAGTCTTCCTTTCCTTCTCCTTCCTTTTCACTTCCCTCTCTCTCCCCTTCTTTCTTTCCTTCTTTTCCCTTCATTATTTTACTTTTTCCTCACTCCCTTTCCTGTCTTTTCCTCACCCTTTCCTCCCTTCCCATTTCCTCCTTTCTTTTCTCCTCCTTGTCTCTCTCCTGCTTTTCTTTTCTTCCTTTTCCATAGTTTGTTCTTCTTTTCTTTCTTCCTCCCCCCCTCCCTTCTTTATTTCTTCTGTCTTTCTTTCTTTCCTCCTTCCTTCCGTCTTCTCTTCCTTCCCAGAGTCCTGAAGAGAGCCAGGTCTGAAGTGTCTCGTAATTCTGCCGGGGGAATCCTTTTCTCATAGTATGTCCATATATACTCATATTTAGTTGAATTCAGTCTTAAAATATATTATATATATATTATATGTCTCTCACTGAAATAAATTTCCAAATATTTTGCTTTTATGGCTCTCTGAGTCAAAAAGGTTCCCGACTCCTGGCTTAAGAGAAGCCAGTGTTCACCTTAAGGTAACGGAACGCCAACACTGACAAGCTCATAAAGAAACATCCCCAGCTTTTCACATACATCTATCTCCTTTCCCCAAATAAAAACCCATGAACCCAAAAGTGGCTTTTACAAGCCTAAAGAGTCAACGGGCCCTCTCTGGCTATCTTCAAAAAGAACCTGGACAGATAGGTGGGTTCTTTAGCTGGATTTCCTGCACTGAATAGAGGGTGCGGGCCCTTTCCAACTCCACGATTACATGACCACTGTTGTTGTTATATTTACTTATACTCTGCTTCCCTCTCTTAATCAAGACCAAAAGCAGTACTCACAACATTAAAAGCAGAGCCCCCATGACCCACTCTACATCCTGGTGCAGTTTGGAGAATGGGGGACCATGGATGATGGGACTTCCAGTACCTTCCCTCACTTCCAGAGACCACTGCAACCCTCATCCAAAGAATGATCAAGACCAAATGTGACACACACAGCCCCCATGACCCACTCTACATCCTGGTGGTGTTTGGAGGGGGATGGACCATGGCCAATGGGACTCGCAGTACCTTCACTAAGTTCCTGAGATCACTGCAAGCCACATACACATCTAATAGGAACCAACCTTGGCACACAATGCCTTCCTCAAATAACCTGGGCACCGCCGGGTCCTCAGCTAGTTTTTAATAAAATTCTTTGGCTTTATCTTCTGAGGTTATACACTGTAGGCCTGGTTGATCCATGGTTCTAAATGCTTCAAAACTATTTACAAAACAAAATTTCTTGTAGCGAACATTTCAGAACTCTAACAAAACTTTCAAAATTTCGTTATAAATGGCAGTTCCTAATTGGTTCTGTCTTAAAATTGCCGATAATGAAATAATAATGAAATTTTGATAGAGTTCTGAAATGTTCGCCACCAGAACTTTTGTTTTGTAAGTACTTTTGAAGCATTTAGAACCATGGATCAACCAGGCCTATTATCCAGTATCTTTCTTCATTGTATGTTAGCATTAGGCCTTCAGATCTTTCCCAGCGGAACCTTATATTTCTTGAGTTCTTCTGTGAGGAATATATATTTCCTTCTCTTGTTTAGGCTTATTTGTGGGAGTTATTTTAGTATAGCCACTTTCATTTGTTTGTAATAAATTGGATTAATCGCATTATTTTTAAAGATTTCATCTCTGATCCTCCGTCTTCCAAATTGAACTATTACATCCCTTGGGACTTTGTTTCTTCTTGCATAATTTGTGTTAGTCCTGTAGACCTTCTCAATGTTGTCTTCCATTTGTTCTTGAGCGATCGTGAGTGATTTCGCTGTTAATTTTACAATATTTTGGAGGATACTATCTTTAGAAACTTCTTGTAAGTTCTTAAATCTTAATTGAAATTCAAGTTCACGCTGCTCTATCAATTCTTTTCTTTTTTCAAGTTTTGTATTCACATCTTCTAATTTTCCAATTTTATTTTTTATTTTTTCTTGTTCTTTTCCCATTTTCTTGCTGTCCTGTTTTATTTCTTTAACTTCCTCTTTGAAAGTTGACATCTCCTTTTTGAACCAGCTAGAGTTTCCAAACTTGGTACAAAGGTAGCCTAATGTAAAGTGCATTGCAGAAATCCACCTTACAGTACCCCAAGGCCTGTTCTTTTAAACTTTTGTCTTTAAAAGCCTGCTTAAATAAAAAGTTTCAACCTTCCGTCAGAAGGACCAGAGGAAAGGGACCAAGCAGAGACCTCCAGAGCCTATGGACCAGGGGTGCCCATACTTTTTCATCACGCAAGCTACTTATAATAAAACCAAGTCAGAAAGATCTACCTACTTCCTCAAGGCTGGAGAGGGGAGGGGCGTGGGAGGGGCTTGGCATGGCCTGGCTTCCGCTCTACACAGTAGCTTCTCCAGGCTTGAGGATGGCAATGCCAAGTCAGTGGTGGCATAGCTAGCACAAGGCTGGCTTGGCATTACCATCCTCAAGCCTGGAGAAGCTGCTGGTAGAGCGGAAGCTGGGGGGGCGGAGCAAAGCTGTGCCAAGCCCCGCCCCTCTGGCTTTGGAGCTCCCAGCAGCTTCTCCAGGATTGAGGAGGGCAATGCCAAGCCAGTGGCGACATAGCTAGCACAAGGCTGGCTTGGCACTGCCATCCTTAAGCCTGGAGAAGCTGCTGGTAGAGCGGAAGCCAAAGGGGGGCGGCGGAGCAAGGCTGCACCAAGCCCCGTCCCTCTGGCTTTGGAGCTCCCAGCAGCTTCTCCAGGCTTGAGGATGGCCATGCCAAGCCAGCCTTGTGCTAGCTATGTCGCCACTGGCTTGGCATGGCCATCCTCAATCCTGGAGAAGCTGCTGGGAGCTCCAAAGCCAGAGGGGAGGGGGCGGGGCTTGGCACAGCCTGGCTCCGACCCCTCTGGCTTCCGCTCTACCAGCAGCTTCTTCAGGCTTGAGGATGGCAATGCCAAGCCAGTGGTGGCATAGCTAGCACAAGGCTGGCTTGGCATGGCCATCCTCAAGCCTGGAGAAGCTGCTGGGAGCTCCAAAGCCAGAGGGACGGGGCTTGGCGCAGCCTTGCTCCCCCTCTGAAGGCTGGCTTGGCACTGCCATCCTCAAACCTGGAGAAGCTGCTGGGAGTGCTGAAGTCGGGAGGGGGCAGGATTGGCGTGGCCTGGCTCCGCCCCCCTCTGAGAAGCGTCCCATCCGGCTGGGATCGACCTCCTTTGGTCCCGGGATCGACTGGTCGATCACGATCGACTTCCTGGGCATTCCTGCTATGGACAGACACCAAGAAGCTTCTGTTTTGTGTGGAGCTAAGAGAAGGGTCACATACACACTTTTCCAGCCCCCAAAGGCTTAGAAGTGTACTGTTTAGCCTAGTAGGCCTCACTTTGTCCCATTCCCAAATAGTAAAAGATACCATCATAAAGTGACTGAAAGTAACATAGAGTCGCTATGGCCTGATGTGGCTCTCCAAGCGTCAGCAGATACCAAAATGACATTCTGATCTTCACTGTCTGAGTAATTTTTCTTTAAATATTTTTGTGATGATGAAACAAGTCAATGCCCTATCTGGCTTGTTTAGTCAGTTCAAAAATATTCAAAGGTAAATGTATATACTTCCCCCAACAGCTTAAACTCAATCAGTATCTTTTACATGGAATTATCTGTTTCTTCCAGTTTTGTTTTTAAAACAGGGCAGGCTGTCACCTAAGTAGTATGCAAGGTGGGAAAGTGGGGAATGCTTAAGCCAAGGACAACCAAGGTGTGGCCCTTCAGACATTGCTGAAATGCAACTCTCCCTCATCATCTTGTCAAGTGATTTCAGCTACAGCAAGAACCGCATGGTCGGAGGCCAGGTGTGTCCAGTTTTCCAGAAGGTCAGATGAGACACAGATAGCAACATCAGAGGTATATTCTCAATGGCCAGAGAGGATGTCAGCAGAGACATGCCGCAATCGCAGACACAGAACATTTTGATGCATTTTTACAGCTATTCAAGGAACCTGCACCAACTCCTGATGCATTAAAAAAACTGTCTGGCTAGGATCTGTGACCTGAGTGGCTCAGAACTCCATCTGATGTCATTGTTGGTTGGTTTGCGTGTGGTGTCAGGACATTTTTGGCTTGCGTGTGGTGTCAGGACATTTTATAAACTACTAGCTTTGGGACCCGCCAGTGCCCGGGTTATTTGAAATGGGCTGAGGCCTAGGAAGCCTTAATTTATTTATTTATTACTTGGACTTCTTAGTCGCCCTTTCCCACAGGCTCAGGGCGACTCACATACATAAGAACCACAAAACACAATAAAACAGTTAAAAAACAGTGGCAGATCCACCTATTAAAATTACAACATGTTAAAATATCAGTATTTAACTACAATTACCACTACAATATACATGTTCCAGTGCCTATGGGCCAAACGCCTGAGTGAAGAGGAGGGTCTTACAGGCCCTGCGGAAAGACAACAAATCCGATCTGGGACCGGATCGTGGAAGGAAGAGAATTCCACAAAGCCGGCGCGACGGCACTGAATGCCCTCCTTCGTGTGGAACTCAGACGGATAGAATGGTGGCTAGGCACTACCAACAGATTCTGGATTTCGGAACGCAGTGGTCGCGGAGGGCTGTAATGGGAGAGGCGGTCCCTTAAGTACACTGGCCCCAGACCATTCAAGGCCTTGAAGGTCAGAACCAACACCTTGAAGGTGATCCGGTGCTCTATTGGGAGCCAGTGCAGTCTGCGCAGCACAGGCGTGATGTGGCAGCGAGATGGAAGGCCTGCCACCAGCCTGGCTGCAGCATTCTGCACCAGCTAAAGCTTCCGGATCATCGACAAGGGAAGGCCAATGTAGAGGGCATTACAGTAGTCCAATCTTGAGATGACCGTGGCTTGGACCACTGTGGCTAGGTCATGACGGGACAGGTAGGGAGCCAGCCTCCTCGCCTGTCGGAGGTGGTGGAAGGCCTCTCCGCTGACAATGGAGATATGTTTCAGGGTCGGAAGCCAGATCTCTCCCGTACCTGGACAACCCAGCCACAGGATCTCCGTCTTAGCCGGATTCACCTTCAACCTACTGGCCCGCAGCCATCCAGTGACGGCTTCAAGGCAACGATGGAAATTATCGGGTACGGAGTCAGGCTGGCCTTCCATCCCCAGAATGAGCTGGGTGTCATCCGCATATTGGTGACACTCCAGCCCAAAGCTACGTACCAGTCGAACAAGTGATCGGACGTAGATGTTAAATAACAAAGGGGAGAGAATTGCCCCCTGGGGCACCCCACAGGGAAGTGGGATGCCCCCGGAGACAACCTCGCCCCTTCTCACTCGCTGAGACCGTCTCCGGAGGAAGGAGGACAGCCAATTAAGAACTGTCCCCCTCACTCCAGCCCCGGCCAGTCGGTGGGTCAAGAGATCATGATCGACATTATCGAACGCTGCCGTGAGGTCCAATAACACGAGCAGTGCCGATCCACCCTGATCTAGTTGGCGATGCAGCTTATCTGTGATGGCGACCAGCACTGTCTCCGTCCCATGCCCTGAACGGAAGCCGGACTGGAAGGGGTCAAGCCAAGTTGCATTATCTAGGTAGGACTGCAGCTGCTCCATTGCTGCCCTTTCAACCACCTTGCCCAGATACGATAAATTCGACACTGGGCGGTAGTTGGAAGGGACCGTCGGATCTAAATTCGGCTTCTTCAGCAATGGAGTGACCACCACCTCTTTCAATCCCCCTGGAAACACTCCTTGCTCAAGGGAGCTGTTGACTAACTTCAACAGGGGGTCACGTAACCCCTCCAGGCTAGCTTTCACCAGCCAGGAGGGGCACGGATCGAAGGAGCAAGTGGTCGGTCTAGCTGCAGTAACTATCCTATCAACAGCTTCTGCGTCCAGTGGCCGAAACCGGTCGAAGGTGGGCCCGGCAAGAGGCCACGGAGTCTCAAGTTCACTAACTGTATCAAGAGTAGGGGGAAGGTCCCGGCGGAGGGCCGAAATCTTGTCCGCAAAATAGCTCTGAAAAACCTCGGCGGAGAGGGCCTGATCAGTATTATTTGGGATGGTAGGGACCATCGTAAGAGACCTAATGACTTTGAACAATTGGGCCGGGCGTGAGCTGGCGGACGCTATCAAGGTTGTATAGAATGAATTTTTCGCAGCCTTGATAGCACACTCATAAGCTTCCATAACAAGCTTATAGGCCCATTCAGGTTGAAGCCTAGGAAGCCTTACTGTCCATTCAGGCTGAGGCCTAGGAAGCCTTACTGTCCATTCAGGCTGAGGCCTAGGAAGCCTTACTGTCAATTGAGGCTGTGGCCTAGGAAGCCTTACTGTCAATTGAGGCTGAGGTCTAGGAAGCCTTACTGTCAATTGAGGCTGAGGCCTAGGAAGCCTTACTGTCCATTCAGGCTGAGGCCTAGGAAGCCGTACTGTCCATTCAGGCTGAGGCGTAGGAACCCTTACTGTCAATTCAGGCTGAAGCCTAGGAAGCTTTACTGTTAATTTAGGCTGAGGCCTAGGAAGCCTTACTGTCAATTTAGGCTGAGGCCTAGGAAGCCGTACTGTCAATGCAGGCTGAGGTCTAGGAAGCCTTACTGTCAATTCAGGCTGAGGCCTAGGAAGCCTTACTGTCAATTTAGGCTGAGGCCTGTTGGGAAAAGTGGTGTTTTCACCTTTGGCTAGAAGGATGTATGTCTATTTTTGGGCTTAGCTTGTAATGCTAGTAGTGATCTCAGTACATCAGGAAACCCTCTCTCTGTAGTGAAATCCTATTAGGAAATGAACATTCCATTTCCAACGGAAAAACTGTCTGGTGCCTTAGTGTTGGAGTTTTGTGACTAGCCAATGAGAGTCATTTATGCAAATAATCCCACAGTGGCAACCAATCGAAAAGCTGCCACATATTCCTCCCCACCTCTCGCCCTCCGCACCTCCCGCCGCAAACACTGACTTTTATTATATACATAGAAGCAGGGCCGTAGCCAGGATTTTGATTGGGGGGGGGGGCTGAGTTTGGTTCGGGGGCTGAGACTGGGTGGAAGAGGGTCTACCCTAGCAAACCTTTTGTATTGTTATCCCAATAACGCCATTAATGTGGGATATAATGAGCATGGTGATCAGATCATGATATGAATAAATATAACAGTTTAAATAATGTACCAGTAAGGCCTTCTCGCGGACCACCCTGAGAATTTCGGGGGCTGAAGCCCCTTAGCCCCCGGCTACATGCCTGCATAGAAGATAATTGGAGCATTTGAAGTGTCAGGGCCCTTCCAGACAGGCCCATATCCCAGGATCTGATCCCAGGTTTCCGTTTATTCCAGATTATATAGCACTGTGAACTCATATATTACAGTTTAAAGCAGAAAACTTAGGATCAGATCCTAAACTTAGGATCAGAGCATTAATAGCATAGGGCCTGTCTGGAAAAGCCCTCAATTTGTTTATTAATCTGCCTCCAAGAGGGGCGTGATCAGAAAGAAATGCGGTGTGGCAATCACCAATGAGTTCATGATGAGCTTAATGGTTGGGCTCCAGTGAACATAATAGGGTTAGTCCAAAGTACACAATGGATGCTTGAGGGTGATGACCACTTCGATGGCTGCTGTGCAGGTGAGGTTGACTTGAGGCTGGAGAGATGGATCATTCCCACTAATAGCCCCGATCATATCAGGGGAAACAGGAAAAGGGATCCAGGAGTTCTGGCGCAAGTTTCATTATGTGCTCTCCTCACATCTCCCAGTCCATTGTGAAGGGATTATGGAGATTTTAAAGGATTGTTTCTGGGGGTCTGGCAGGGTGTTAGACAACATTTCAAAGTCAATTCATAAAGAGGATTACCGCAGGGTAAAGGCATGTGCTTGCTGCGAGCTGAAATTGAGCCGCAGCTATAGATTTATATATTTTATATTATTTATAATGTGTTATTTCTTGATAACAATCCCTTGCCATATTGCCTAAGGACAATAAAAGCAGAGATCAAACAATACCTGGAGGGCAACACATTCCCCAGTCCTGGGCACTGAGGCAGAACCAACAACGTAGGACACGTTATGGAACAAAGCACCTCTGAACGCTATCTCTGAAAATGCCAGAGAACATTTCCTAAAACAATTGCACATTCTGTCATTTATAATTAAGACCTATCTATAACATACATTCATGGTATCCATGCAAATAATCCCACAGTGGCAACCAATCGAAATGCTGGCACATATTCCTCCGCACCTCCCACCCTCCGCACCGCCGCAAACACTGACTTTTATTATATACACTAGTTTGGGGACCCGGCGGTGCCTGGGTCATTTGAGAAGTGCAGCAGGATGTAGAGTGGGTCATGGGGGCTCTGTGTGGCAAGTTTGGTCTTGATCCATCATTATTGGGAGTTGCAGTGGTATCATGAAATTACTGAAGGTAGTGGAAGTCCCATCATCTCTGGTCCACCCTCCCCCAAAGTGTAGTAGGATGTAGATTGGGTCATGGGGGCTCTGTGTGCTAAGTTCGGTCTGTATTGGTGAATGGATGAGGGTTGCATTGTTTTTAGGAAGTGAGTGAAGGTACTTCAAGTCCCATCATCCGTGGTCTGTCTCACACAAAACAGCACCAGGATGTAGAGTGGGTCATGAGGGCTCTGTGTGCCAGGTTTGGTGTTGATCAGTCATTGGATTAGGTTTGTAGCAGGCTTGGAAAGTGAGGGAAGGTACTGCAAGTCCCATCATCCATGTTCTGGCCCCCTCCAAACTTCAGTAGGATGTAGAGTGGGTCGCTGGGGCTCTGTGTGCCAAGTGTGGTCTTTCTCGGTGTTTTTTGGGGCCCGCAGTTGTTTGTAGGAACAGAGGGTGTGAAAGTACTACAAATCCCATCATCCATTGTCAGTCCTCCCCCGAACCTCACCAGGACGTGAAGGCAGTCATGGGGGTTATGTGTGCCAAGTGTGGTCTCGATCAGTAATTGGATGAGGGTCGCAGCCGACTTGAGAAGTGAGTAGAGGTACTTCAAGTCCCATCATCCATAGTCCACCCTCCTCCAATCTGCACCAGGATGTAGAGTGGGTCATGAGGGCTCTGTGTGGCAGGTTTCGTGTTGATCAGTCATAGGATTAGGTTTGTAGCAGTCTTGGAAAGTGAGGGAAGGTACTGCAAGTCCCATCATCCATGTTCTGGCCCCCTCCAAACTTCAGTAGGATGTAGAGTGGGTCACTGGGGCTCTGTGTGCCAAGTGTGGTCTTTATCAGTGTTTGTTGGGGGCCACAGTGGTCTGTGGGAACAGAGGGGTGTGAAAGTACTACAAATCCCATCATCCATTGTCAGCCCTCCCCCAAACCTCACCAGGACGTGAAGGCAGTCATAGGGGTTATGTATGCCAAGTTTGGTCTCGATCAGTGATTGGATGAGGGTTGCAGCAAACTTGGGAAGTGAGTAGAGGTACTTCAAGTTCCATCATCCATGGTCCACCCTCCTCCAAACTGCACCAGAATGTAGAGTGGGTCATGGGGGCTGTGTGTGCTAAGTGTGGTCTGTATTGGTCCTTTTTGGTGGCCTCAGTGGTCTGTGGGAACCAAAGTGTTTGAAAGTACTACAAATCCCATAATCCATGGGTCATGTCCCCCAAACCGCACCAGGATGTACCGGGGGTTTCGGGGGTTATGTGTACCAAGTTTGGTGCAGGTCCATCACCCGGGCTGGTCGCTGTGGCCTGTGAAAGTGGCTGCCACATATCCGCCCTTCCGCCCTCCCGCCCTCCGCACACATACATATACATACAAACATTCAGCTTTATAAAGGTATACAGATAGATAGATAGATTTGTTCGAGAGAAAAGCAAATCATAATAATAATAATAATAATACTTTATTTATACCCCGCCACCATCTCCCCAAGGGGACGTGGGGAGGCTTACATGAGGCCAAGCCCATCAGTAAACAACCAAGCAGTATAGCAAATAAAAACAGTGCAATTAATATAATTGAGAGGAAAAACTCACACATACCAAAGAGGCCTTTCAGAAACCATTATTGAAAGCCTAAACAAACGAGTTTGTCGTTTTAAAATTACGTCTTCACAGAACAAAGCAGGACGACACTCGGCTTCTTAAGGCGGCTTTCCCACTATTTAATGGAAATTTAGTGGGGATTTTCATTATTAATTAAGACTATATTTATGGTTATAGAAGGAATGATTAAAAAAGATGGGGTAGAATGGCTAAGAAATTACTCAGGAAAAGTGGAAGAAGAAATATGGAATATATTTTTTAAACAATTCACGAGGAAAGAAATTAGGGAAATTAGAAATCCAATGTTGAGTAATATATTAGAAGTATGGAATAAATACAGGAGAATGTTAATAACGGATGGATCAGTAATAACCCCAATTGTAATGGAAAAGAAATTTCCAAAGAATTTAAAACAAATAATGGATAAAAAGTTAAGGGGAAAAAAATTAGATAAAATGGGGGATTGGACAAAAGTAGGAACGAAGAAGGAAATGATTATGGAAGAATTTAGAGAAATAAAATTGACATGGTTCCATTGTATACAATTAGAACAATGGTTTAAAAATTGGATAAAAAATAATAAAAAAGGAAGTAAGGTTAACCAATTTGAACAAATAATACAAAATGGGAGGGATGTAGAAGAGCACGAAAACTTGAAAGGAATAACTAGCAAAATATATAAGATAATAATTGAAATAAAGGAAGGAAAAACAAAAAATAACACCCTTAAGGAGGTCTGGGAAGAAGACTTAGGGATAAAAATAAAGGAAACAGAGTGGCAACAATTGTGGAGACAAAGACATCTTAAAAATTTATCAATAAGGATTAAAGAAAATTATTATAAATTAATATGGAAATGGTACCTTACACCAGTAAGAATGGCAAATATAAATAAAAACTACTCGAAAAACTGTTGGAGAGGATGCCAAGAAACAGGAACATACATACATATGTGGTGGCAATGTAAATATGTAAGCAAATTTTGGGTGAAAGTATTTAAAGAAATAGAAGATATAATGAATATTAAAATAGAAAGAAGTCCTAGTATAGCTTTATTATCATTATTGTAGCACAGCAGTTCTCGTTTGTGCCTGGAGGGCAGGGGTCAGGACCTGGGGTCCCATTAGCATTAGAACCAGCAGTGCCAGAACAGGATTCAGAGGATGAGCTAGATGACTGGGGCGAAGGGCAGCTTTCCCTGATGGGCCTCTTTCGCCCACAGAGAGAGCTTGGCATGGGAGAAAATGTTGTTTGGCCCTAGCGTAGTGATAGAGAAGCAGGTGCAGAGGGACAGCTATTCGGGCATCTATGAACATCCGGGAGGACGGAATTCTCATGCTCCCCAGGGGAAACCATGGAAGAAAGCGCATGGGAAATGGCTAGGGAGGAGAGCTCTCAGGGAGATAGAAACACAGCTGCAGAGAGACAAGGTCGAACCATTGATAGGAGACGGAACATCGAGTCTAGCAGAAGGGAATGGTCTAAGAGCATAGACCGGCCGAGGTCCGTGAGCAGCGATGGAGACGAAGAAGCCTAGGCGTCGGGGACCTCGGCCGAAGGATTAAGTATAGGATCCGTGGGAACGAATCCTCAGTGCTCCGGCCACGTCTCACCTGAATAGGCGTGAAAGCGGAGTAGGACCACGAAGCTAAGCTAGCCAGTGGTCATCCAGCCTTGCCTTGCCTTGCCTTGTTTCCTGATCCGCCTGGTTGTGCGGAGCCTTGCCCTGTTTCCTGATCCGCATAGTTTTGTGGAGCCTTGCCAAGCTTTTTGCCTATTTGCTACGTTACCTTGGACATCGTTACTTCAAGCCTTTTGGATTGCTTTTATATTCTATTGGACATTATCTTTTGAACTGTTTTTATATTCAATAAAGTAGTTAGCCTTCAGTCCGTCTCTGTGTGTGTGATTAAGGGGCCGGTCAAGTCCGTGCATCGTGACAATTATATAATAGTATACAATTGGAAAAAAGGATAAAGATGCGATAACAAACCTATTAACAATAGCAAGACTGCTTATAGCAAGGAATTGGAAAAAAGAAATAAATATACAAATAGAGGAATGGTACAAGAAAGTATGGAAACTGGCAATAAATGACAAGTTAACATGTATATTAAAAGTAAAAAAAGAGGTATATGGAAACAAAGTGATTTTTATGAGGTATGGAGAAAATTTATTGAAAAAGGATTAGAAAAAGAAGAAAGAAGGTTACCTCCACAAGAAGAAATGAAATTTTGGACGAATGATATGTAAAAGCAATGGCTTGGGGAGGGGAGGGGAGCACAGCGGTGAGGGACACAAAAATGTATAAGAAAAACATAATGGCAGATGCTAAAGATTGAAGTATTGTACCTAGAAATGAATAACATGAACCTGCTGTAAATAGACATCGTATAATATTGTGTTGATAATGATAAAACAATAAAAATATTTTTTTTAAAAAATTAAGACTATATTTATAATTAAAGTCTCTCTTCCAATATCCTGATTAATGTACTTTTGTCAATGTTATACAGATGTGTGCTATCAAGAAGATATGCCCTTTGGTTAAAATGAATCCGGGGGAAATGTATTATTATTGGTATCATTATTATGTCATGCAACAAAGAGCCTTCATCTTTGTGATATATGCGTGCATTTTCCAGAGAAGGAAAAAAGTGGGAATGAAAGACACCTTGAGGCTGTGTGCCATGATAAATAAAGTGCCATAATATATTTAGGCAATGATAAAATGAAGCTTAATATATGGAGAAAATGGGTCAGGGGCAATACATCCTTTCTATCTGGGGGGTGGGGAAGATCAGGGGCTCAAGTGTCAACACATGACCAGATGATGGATAATTTACATGAGTGGAAGAGGACTGTTTGTTTCTTTCCCTTTTGTCAAATAAAAAATAATCCCTATAATTTATTTTATATGTGAACGCACTCTTCTGCTGAAAGTGTTGTGCATCCTTCACCAGGTTTGCCTTGGCTGTGGGGATAAAAATGTTTTCTCTCTTCTCTTCTCTTTCCTCCATGATTCATTCCTGACTTTCGCAGGCTGGTAAGAAGGGGGGGTCTCGCTTCCGAATGCTTGGGCAATGGCCAGAGGCAGCTCCAGGATCACACAGCTGTGCCTTTGCTGCCCATTATCCAAGTCAGGTCCAGCTTGCCAATCAAACAATCTGTTTCGTCTCATCTCATTTTGCCCCCCAGCCCCACCCCACCAAATTCAGCTCTGTAATGAAATTGGCTTCATCTGTGGAAGAAACTGAGATATCAGGCTTTTGTTTTTAAACAAATCCCAACCTCACTCCAAAGGAGAATTAGCAATTATATGTCTGTCTGTCCTGATTTTCTAAAACAACAATAGTACTGTAGAAAAATAACTAACAACACCAAAGGGATGATGTATCAAATATATAGAATATAATATTCATTAATGTGCAAATGCATATAAAATGTAGCAAGCTCCACACACAATATAATTGTAATCCAATCGCTGTTGCGAAGCTTGCGGTGGAGTGTAGGATGCCGAGCAGGCCGCGACGGTCGAACTGTAGGCAGGGGCGGCCTTTGCCATTACGCGGCCTACGCAACCGCGTAGAGCGCCATCTTGGACGTGGCGGGGTGGGGCGCCATCGTGAGGCGCCGTGGCGTCGCCCTGCTGCTGCTGCTGCGCTGCCTTCCGCGGTTTCGCGCGCATGCGCTGTGCCTATGGAGCTCTCTTGAATTCCGTAGGCACAGCGCATGCGCGCGTAAATCCAGCGCACTGCGCATGTGCGCGGAGATTTATACGCACGCATGCGTTGTGCCTACGGACCTCAAGAGAGCTCCGTAGGCACAGCGCATGCGCGCGTTGCCCTCCCGCGCATGCGCTGTCCCTATGGAGCTCTCTTGAATTCCGTAGGCACAGCGCATGCGCGCAGAGGGCGACGCGTGCATGCGCTGTGCCTACGGAGCTCAAGAGAGCTCCGTAGGGACAGCGCACGTGCGGGTCGCCCTCCCGCGCGCATGCGCTGTGCCTACGGAGCTCTCTAGAGCTCCACAGGGACAGCGCATGCACGCGGGAGGGCGACACAGCAGCAGCACAGATGGCGTCGCCCTCCGCGCGCATGTGCTGTGCCTACGGAACTCAAGAGAGCTCCATAGGCACAGCGCATGCCGCGGAGATAAGGCCTCTCCTAGCGCTTCCTGGTGCCTGCTGCCGGCCCCACCCACGGGGCGTTGCAGAGGGAGGGGCCGCGGGAGAGCCGTCGAATTGGACAGGGCAAGGAGCGGCGGCGCGTGGGAGGAACGGAAGGAGCGCGCGCAAGGTACCAAGAAAAATATTTGGGGAGGGGCAAAAATAATGTGGGGGGGGGCGCCGAAATAATTTTCGCCTACCATGCGAAATTACCTCAGACCGCCCCTGACTGTAGGGCCCGATCACGTTTCGCCCAAAACAGGGCTTTCTCAAGCGGCAGATAACATGCAAAATATCTGCGTGTCACAGGACACAATATGTGTGACTATGATTATGCCTAGCCTTTATGTACTCTTGTGACACGCCGATATTTTGCATGTTATCTGCCGCTTGAGAAAGCCCTGTTTTGGGCGAAACGTGATCGGGCCCTGCAGTTCGACCGTCGCGGCCCACTCGGCATCCTACCCTCCACCGCAAGCTTCGCAACAGCGATTGGATTACAATTATATTGTTTAGAATCTACAATCCGGGGAACACTTGGTACATTTTTGATATGGATACATCTTCGAGCCCGGGACTTTGGTGTTGATTTGCATCAGGCGTATGTTGCCTTGGGACTACTACGGACTTCCGTCAGCCACTCCCTCTTGAACTCTCCCATTGCTCCGGTCTTCATTTCCCCATCCTCATTGTGTTCCTACGGTAATCCTGTATTCTTCCACATTATTGGTATATGCTGTGTGTGGAGCTTGCTACATTTTATATGCATTTGCACATTAATAAATATTATATTCTATATATATGATACATCATCCCTTTGGTGTTGTTTGTCCTGATTTTCTACCATCTTGCCCACTGCTTTGACTTTCTGAGAGGATCCTATTAACATCCATCCATCCATCCATCCATCCATCCATCCATCCATCCATCCATCCATCCATTTATTTATTTACATCATTCATATTCCGCCCTTCTCACCCTGCAGGGGACTCAGGGTGGATCACAATGCACATATACAGTACAGGCAAACATTCAATGCCGTAGACCAGTGTTTTTCAACCTTTTTTGAGCCGTGGCACATTTTTTACATTTACAAAATCCTGGGGCACACCACCAACCAAAATGACACTCTAACACAGTCATACATATAGTGAATATGTTTTTTAATGCATTTATACACTCAGTGTGAAACCTGGGCCTGTTTCGATGAACACAACATAGATATCCTGGCAGGAATGACAGAAAGACACACATGAAAGTCTTGCTGGGAGTTATAGTTCACCCGCAATCAAAGAGCACTCTGAACTCCACCAATGATGGAATGGAATCAAATTTCCCACACGGAACTCCCATAACAAAGAGAAAATACTATAAGAGTTTGGTGGGTATTGAGTTTTGGAGTTGTAGTTCACCTATATCCAGAGAGCACTGTGGACTCAAACAATGTTGGCCCAGGACCAAACTTGGCATAAATACTCAATATGCCCAAATGTGTACACAGATGGAGTTTTGGGAAAATAGACCTTGACATTTGGGAGTTACAGTTTCTGGGATTTATAGTTAACACAAAATCAAAGAGCATCCTGAACTCTTGCAACAATGGAATTGAACCAAACTTGGCATATTGAACTCTCATCACCAACAGAAAGTACTGAAAGGGTTTGCTTGGGAATTGACCTTGAGTTTGGAAGTTGTAGTTCGCCTACATCCAGAGAGCACTGTGGACTCAAACAATATTATGTTATGTTGTTGTTTGTTTTCTATCCAGAATCACAATGTTGGAAGGAGGCTCACCACTTTAAGGTCCCTAAAACAGGCATGGGAAAACTTCGGCCCTCTGGGTGCTTTGGACTTCAACTCCCACCATTCCTAACAGCCTGAGGCCCTTTCCTGCTTAAGTGGCTGAGGGGAAATGGGGCCTGAGGCTGCTAGGAATGGTGGGAGTTGGAGTCCAAAACACCTGGAAGGTCCAAGTTTGCCCATGCCAGCTTTCGACAGAGACCTCTTCCTCCCCCTTCCCCTTCACGCCCTTTCTTCCCCCTCCTGCCAAACACTTACTTTTTCTTCTCCACTAGGGCTCTCTTCTTCCCAGCCTCACTCTGCTCGCTTTGCTCACGCTGCCGCATGTACAGGAGGGGAGGGGGGAGGGAGGAAGGCGTGGGACGAGTCTGCGCAGTAGCTCCCGCACGGGTCACGTCTTCCTCTCCCCTCCCCTCCTGAACACGCTCACGCTGCCCCCTCGGATCAAAATGGCGGCAGAAGCGGCAGAGTGAGGCTGGGAAGAAGGGAGCCCGAGTGGAGAAGAAAAAGTGTCCGGCAGGAGAGGGAAGGAAGGGTATTGGAGGTTCCAATTTTCCACGGCACACCTGATGATCGCTCACGGCACACTGGTTGAGAAACACTGCCATAGACATACAACATATATAGACAGACATGGAGGCAATTTAAAATTCCATCTTCTTGCCACCAGGTGGAGGTGTCACATTCATTCTTTTTTGTGTACTTCCTGGAGATTTTTATGGCCTCGTAAATCAGTTAAATTTAGCCTCCCCACAAAGTGGTACCTAAATTTCCTAGATGCAACTGTCTTTTGGGCTGCAAAGGTCGGCAACGAGCTACATAAATTGGTCTAGAGCTCACCCCGACCCGGGCAGGCCTCGAACTCATGACTTTCTGGTCAGTAGAGATCTTATGCAGCTGACTCCGAGCCAGCTGCGCCACATTCCCAGTGCAAGAATCCCACACTAGGCTAAATCCCACAGGCTCCAAGCGTTCTCATTTTTGGGTACCACTCTGTAGTCTTCCGAGGAGCTGCACAAACATTTTTAGAGATATGTAATAGGTTTCACTCAGTTTTAGTGAGAGGATTCTGCTTAAGTCTGTAATTCTGTTATTGCTGCCATGTGCCATCAAGTTGTCTTAGACATTCGGTGACACCATGAACTTCATTCCACGGGATAAGTAATGCGTTTGGGATCGTTGTTTTTCCCTTCAGCGTCGCAATGGCCCATTTTGAAATTAAACAGATTATTTCACCACCCCTATCACACAGTTGCCATATTTCCATTTTCTTTTCTAATTATCCATTTGCCTTCTCATAACAAGGGAAACATATTTCTCTACCCACTGTCTCCTCCTCCGTTTACCGTTTCTCTTTATAAGCTCTCAATTCAAAACCGTAAGTCTATTTTACTTTTTTAATATAATCTTTATTGAGAATTTTCAATTAAAATCATTTTAAAAGGGGATCTAAATTACCGTTCCCTTCCTCTTTGGCCCCAAAACGATAATGGCAGAAGAAAGGAATTATTGCTGCCCGTCTTGTCTCCTCCCTCATTATGTTTACATGTAGGCATCAGGAAATTCCCATCACACGTTAAATTGGACGTTTTTACACATCTCTACATGGAGAAATAAGTTGATTGCAAAAAAGGCAAAGGGCAGATTACTACAAACAACCATGAACACAGAAGCCCAAAAGGGATCGAATAACACACATTAATATTTATTTATTTATTTATTATTTCGATTTATATACCACCCTTCCCAAAAAGGCTCAGGGTGGTTCACAACAATGAATACACAACACAACGTAGTTAAAAACAGAATAAAAACAGATTAGGACCAGAATGGAAAGCACAACCTTAGAGATTAAACACCTAGCGGGACAGGGTGGCTTTACAGGCCCCCCTGAAGGCCTGTAACTCCGTTATTGCTCGTGCCTCTGCCGGGAGGGCGTTCCACAGGGTAGGCGCTACTACAGAAAAGGTGCGCTGCCGAGTCGATGACAATCGGCAAATCTTGAGTGATGGAACCTCCAATAGGTTTTGGTCCATGGACCGTAGTGGTCTCTGGGGAATGTGCAGGGAGAGGCGGTCCTTCAGATACACTGGCCCCAGACCATGCAAGGCCTTAAAGGTTAACACCAGCACTTTGAAGGCAATCCGGTACTCGATGGGAAGCCAGTGCAAACGCTGGAGGACTGGTGTGATGTGGCATGTTAGTGTCACTCCAGCCAGCAGTCGAGCCGCAGCGTTTTGCACCATCTTCAGTTTCCGGATTACCGACAAAGGAAGGCCAATGTAAAGGGCATTACAGTAGTCCAGTCTCGAGATGACCGTGGCCTGGATTACCACGGCTAGGTCGTCCCCAGAAAGGTAGGGCGCCAGCTGCCTCGCCTGGCGCAGATGGAAAAACGCTGCTCTGCTCACGGTGGAGACCTGAGCCTCCATCGTCAGCAGAGGGTCCAGTTGGACCTCCAGGCTTTTAACCAGCGGCAACGGACTAACCACCTCACCATCCATTATTGGCAATCGGAGCTCCCCCCCGACGACCCAGCCACAGGACCTCCGTCTTCGACGGGTTCACCTTCAACCTGCTGGCCCGTAGCCACACAGTCACGGCTTCCAGGCACTGATGGAAATAATTGGGTACAGAGTTCGGCCGGCCTTCCATCCTCAGTATCAGCTGGGTGTCTTCAGCGTACTGATAGAACCACAAGCGGGACAAGTCATTCAAAAGGTATTCAAAATATATCAAAGTAAGTATATTATTCAATAGGCTAAATCATCTTATCATGCAAGCCATATGTACATAGAATGTATCAAGGCAATACAATTACATTTCATGGTATAGCACACACACATAGAATAACAGGGGTACCTTAGGGATAGATGTTGAGGGAAAATATACAGACCGGTGTTTCAAGGGAAAATCGCAGGAAGGAAGTGGTGAGTCCTTTACTCAATGTCCATATGGTCCATGAATACGATAACTCCCAACACATTGGAATGTAAATGTCCAAAATCCTCAAACAAAATCCAAATAGTCCAGGTACTCAAATGATAGTCCAAATTCTTATAGGGCGTGACCGAAATAAGCCAGAGTAAGGCTTGAAGAGAGCCAAGGAGGACGCTGGGCGGGCCGCAACGGTTGAGCTGCAGGGCCCGATCCGTTTCGCCCCAATGGGCTTTTTCAAGCAGCGAAATTCAAAGTCAGATATAGCGCGTCACAGGAAAGTATTATTCATGGCAGAAGTGGAAAATTGCGCCGTATTTCCTGTGGACCCGTATTTCCTGTGCGCCCCTTGAAAAAGCCCATTGGGGCACCACACTTCACTTAATAGTAAGACCTCTTGAATGGAATATTGATTGATTGATTGATTGATTTTATTATTTGTGAGTCGCCCTCCACGTCAGTGCTCCGGGCGACTTACACATAAAGCGTATAAAACAGTTCAATAGTAAAAAGCTAAAAAAATGGGAATTTAATTAAAAGAGTTCCGGTAGCTCAGGCCAAGTCTGGGAGGTGTCCTTAGCCGTAAGCCTTTCGGAAGAGCCAAGTCTTCAGTGCGGTCAGGAACTGGGGCATGTCCAAGATAGCTCTCTGCTCCGCCGGCATCAGATTCCAGAGAACAGGGGCCGCAATGGAGAAGGCTCTCCGTCTTGTGATGTCGAGGCGGGCCTCACTCACACCTGGAATGCGGAGAAGGTCCCTGTTCACTGAACGTGGCGACCTTAAATGAACTGGTTCGAACAAGCGATCTTTTAAATAGGCTGGGCCGGCACCATGGAGGGCCTTAAAGGTGAGCGACAAGATCTTGTGGATGGCTCTGAGCTCGACTGGCAGCCAGTGTAAGCGTTGTAAAGATGGCGCAATGTGGCATCTCAGCGGTGTCCTGGTGAGGAGTCTGGCGGCTGCATTCTGCACTAGCTGGATTTTACGAGTGGTTGACTGTGGCAGCCCCATGTACAAGGCATTACAGTAGTCCAGCCGTGATGTCACTGTGGCATGGACCACCGTAGCCAGCGCATCCGATGGAAGGTAAGGTGCCAGTTGACGTGCCTGGCGCAGGTGGAAGAAAGCTCCCTTACTTGTCGCAGCAACCTGGGCCTCCAGCGAGAGTCTCGAGTCTAGTATCACACCGAGGCTCTTCACCGACGTGGCCGGGATCAGCGGCTCACCCTCAAAGAGCAGCAGCGGAATGGGTGGTTCTGGGCGTCCCGGCCATAGAATCTCCGTCTTTGATGGATTGATCTTAAGTTTGTGTGAGCGAGCCATCTGGTCACTGCCTCTAGTCCTTGTCTAAAGTTCTCAGGCACCGATGTTACACCTGGCTCAAGCTTCAGCAGGAGCTGGGTGTCATCTGCATATTGATAGCACCCAAAACCAAAGCTTCTGGCTATGTTTGCCAAGGGTTGGACGTAGATGTTAAAGAGCGTTGGTGACAAAATGGCGCCTTGGGGGACTCCACAGTCCAGGGTGGATTTCTTGGATACTTGGCCTCGCCACTCGACATGCTGCGAACGGCCCCGCAGGAAGGAGTCGAACCAGGCCAAAGCTGTGCCTTGAATCCCAGTGGCTGAGAGTCGCCGCAACAGCAGGTCATGGTCCACCGTGTCGAACGCCGCGGTGAGGTCGAGTAGCACCAAGATAGCTGAGGATCCCTTCGTCAATTGGCGGCAGATGTCATCGGTGATAGCCACCAGAACGGTCTCAGTTCCGTGTCCGGAGCGGAAACCCGATTGGCAGGGGTCCAGGCTTCCTGAGGTTTCCAGGAAATCCTGCAATTGGATCGCTGCTGCCCGTTCAATCAGTTTCCCGAGGAAGGGTAGGTTTAATATGGGACATATTAACATGCATAGGAATGTACTGCAGAATAGTAAACAGGATTCTGTTATCGTTCACTTTGGCATGAGGGTGGAAGGAGTGTACTTAGAATAACAAAGGAATATCATCTTATTTCTCAACATCAGCCTTCCCTAAGCTGGTGGTCTCCAGATACGTTTACCTACAGCCCCAAGCAGCCCCCCAGATAGCATTGAGTATAGTGAGGAATTATGAGTAGTCCAAAGCAATTGGAGGCCTCTGCCTTGGGGAAGACTGCCCTAAAAAACTTCTATAACAAATGGAAATTATTCCTATCATACTTAGCATTTACACAGGGCTTTTTAATGTCTCCAGAGTGCTTTGCATACATTATCTCTGCAAGCTTTGGAAAAACCCAGTAAAATGAGTCAGCAAAGTCAGTAAAATGACCCGCGTATTGCAGATGTGACGGCTGAGCCTGAGAAAAATGGCTTGTTTTTCTAAGACCACCTAGTGGATTTTTGACAAGAATGAGTTCGGATCCAGGAGGGATTTTCTAGTTCAGTGTTTCCCAATCAGTGTGCCGGGGCACAGTAGTGTGCCGCGAGCGATCATCAGGTGTGCCGTGGGAAATTGGAACCTCCAATACCCTTACTTATTAAAGGAGTGCCGCTACATCACAGTACAAAATGCACAAGTAATCATACATTATCATATACAAAAAAACACATTCAAAGTACCCAATCCTGCTGGAGAAAATCAAAAGTCTTACATAAGGTAGTTTGCCGGCGTCGCCACAGAGAGCGGAGGAGTTTCGAACCAGGAAGTAGTGAGTTCACGGAGCATTCCTCTACGGAAAACTCACAATATTTGATGAAATCACGGAAGTGAGTGCAAAAAACAAAATGTATCCTCACAATGTTATCCAATGTCAGTTCTGTGATCCGCACAATAACACAGTCAGTTTGCAGACAATTTAAAGAAGGAGCACCATAATCATCGCGACAAGGTAGAAAATCACGTAGATAATCACATATATTCAAACTGCCAGAGGCTGAAGATAGATGTGGCGATGGAATCGAAAGCTGGCATGGGCAAACTTGGACCTTTTCCTTTTCCCCCCTCAGCCACTTAAGCATGAAAGGGCCTCAGGCTGTTAGGAATGGTGGGAGTTGAAGTCCAAAGCACCCAGAGGGCCGAAGTTTTCCCATGACTGACAGCTGTTGAGCAAGACCTTCGTGTGTGTCTTTCTGCCATTCCTGCCAGGATATCTATGTTGTGTTCATCGAAACAGGCCCAGGTTTCATACTGAGTGTATAAATACATTTATAAACATATTAACTATATGTATTACTGTGTTAGAGTGTCATTTTCTGTCATTTTGGTTGGTGGTGTGCCCCAGGATTTTGTAAATGTAAAAAGTGTGCCGCGGCTCAAAAAAGGTTGGGAAACACTATTCTAGTTGATAACTTGGTGAAGGAATACAGGCGGATCGCTTGGAAATATGATTTTCCCAGGATATACGGTCTTTGATAGTTCCGCTGCTTGATTCCATTCCGTAATGGTTCGTTCAAATCTTCCCCTTCAGACGAGCTTCTCCAAATATTTCCATTGCTTTTACTATGCACCTCTATCAATAATTCACACATTTCATCTCTAGCTTGCAGTCTAATGCTACTTTTTATTAGGGCAGACTTTTGTTGGCTCTGACAGCCCAACTCTTTTCCTGATCCCCACCCCACCTCTTTTCTGTCAATCACAAACCCCTGCCCTTGTCACCACCCTCGTCTTTCCCATCCATAGGGCAACCACTGCTTTCTATTCATCATTATAAAGAAAAGAAGGAGCTTCCTAATTAGAAAACATGGCTGTGCCTTCTCTGTTATCTTTCCAAGCCTGCTCCCAATGGCATACACATCAGGCAGCACTGACATGCCCTCCTTCATAACAATGGTGGCAGGGTTATAGGTGCAAAGCTGTAGTAAGCAGCAAAAACATGTAGGGGGAAAAGGGAAATGGTTTGTGTATCTTTTGAAGGAAACTGTGTGTTGATCTGAGGCAAAGCTTTGGAAGACTGGAAGCGGATGAGAGAAAGATGAGGTGAAAATGAAGTAAGATCAAAGCCATTTGGACCAGTCTTGCCAACCAGAAGCAGTGGGATAGACAGGGGCGGTCCGAGCTCTCCCGGGGGTGTAAGCGAACATTATTTTGCCGCCCCCCCCCGACAGCTCCCAACTGCGCCCGCGCATGCGCACTGGCTCCCGAGCGCGCCGGTGTGGAGGAACCGGGGGGGAGGGGACTCACGGGGCGGGCGCCCAGACCCGAGGAGGAGCAGGAGGAGGGGGGAGGCCACGGGGGCGAACCCCACGGAGACTCCCCGGCAGCAGCAGCAGCGCCCCCGGGAGGGCCCGGAGCCAGAGGCGCATCTTCCTGACGTCACTTCGTCGCCGCCTCTGCCGAGGAGGAAGGGGAGGAAGGCCGCGCTGCAAGGACGCCCGGAAGGAGAGACGCCGGAGGAAAGGAGGAAGAGGCCGGCGCGCCTCCGCAGGGCTTCCTCCCTCCGGCGTCTCTCCCTTCCGGGCGTCCTTGCAGTGCGCGACGGCGAGGCCTTCCTCCCCTTCCTCCTCGGCAGAGGCGGCGACGTGACGTCACGCGGAGGGGGCGAGGGGGCGGCCTTGGCGTCCCTGTGGCCCCTCCTCCTGCCTTCCCGCCTACATTCATTCAGCAGGGAAGAGGAAGATGCGCCTCTGGCTCCGGGCCCTTCCGGCGGCGCTGCTGCTGCTGCTGCCGCTGGGTCTCCATGGGGGCCGCCCTCGTGAGTCTCCATGGGGCCGCCCTGCTCCTCCTCGGGGTCTGGGCGCCCGCCCCGTAAGTCCCCTCCCCGTTCCTCCGCGCCGCCGGCTGGCTGCGGCGGCACAGCGGCGGGGCGGGGCGGCGCCCCTCCCAGGTGGCAACGCCCCTCTCCGGGGACGTCGCCCTAAGCGGCCGCGTAGGTCGCTTAATGGGGAAGGCCGGCCCTGGGGATAGAGAAGGTGGCTTCCGATAGCTCCATAGGTTTTCCTCTGCCTCTGTGAGCTTTATGCCGAATTCTCACCTGTTTGACTGCTGCAGAAAGCCTCTTCATATTGCTTGCCATCAGGAAGACACCCCAACACAACTATTATTTATTTATTTATTTATTTACGTCATTTTAACCCACTCTTCTCACCCCCCGCAGGGGGACTCAAAGCAGCTAACATGGCAACAATTCAATGCTATAATAAAATACAGTATAATAAAAAGATAAAAAAATACACACAGCACAGATTAAAACAACATTAGTTACAACAACATTAGCTACACAGTCCAAAAAGCCTTTTCCATCTCAACAATCACAGGTTAGTTTCAATGTTCACTGCCATTATATTCCTTGTCCAAATGCCTGGTTCCACAGTCACGTCTTTAGTTTCTTTCTGAAAGAAAGGAGGGATGATGCCAATCTGATTTTGCTGGGGAGGGAGTTCCATACTCTCCCAGTCACCACTGAAACCTGGGGTTCCAGGATCAGCGCTGAATCCAGGGTCACTCCCAAGCTGCCAAGCTGCGTCTTCAGGGGGAGTATGGCCCCATCCAACACAGGCTGTAACCTTATACCCTGTTCAGCCTTTTGACTGACCAGGAGGACTAGGGTTGCCATTTTTTGATATAAGAAATAAGGGACATTTACGGGATTTTTCACAAAAATAAGGGACACTTCATTAAAAACTTGAAACTCAAACATTAGGTAGAAATAGTTTTATTAACAGACTAAGATAATGATTGAAACTCACAAAAGAAGCTGACTTATACCCTCTTAACAGTACATGATACTGTATGTTTCTGCATGCTTTGTCATGCATAAAAAACATTATTAGAACTACCAAATTTTCTCCATCTGTATTTAGTACTTGACTTTGCTGACTTTAAAAGTGCACTGTCTAAACATTAAAATAAAATAAATGTTATAAGACAGTACATCTTCATGATTATTATGTCAATAGTTAATGGTATAGTATAGTATAGTATGGGATACACAGCATTGTATAGTATTGGGATGCACAGCTAGGCCTATTTTAAGAGTAACTCTCAAGCAACCAGAAACTATCTTTATCCAACATGATCCAACATTCCCTTGGGTAACGGTTAATTAGTCTACTGTACTTTGAAAAAGTCCTGTCTCGCCCCTTCCTTCCAACGGGGATGCAGGCTGCCCTGCGAGTTGGAATCCCTGGGCAGGCATTGCCGTGGAAACCGCAGCGCGCACCTTCCTCTGGTCAACCCCGCCCAGTCCTGTCCTGCTAGTCAAAAATAAAGGACAGGGCCTGAAAATAAGGGACACAAATTTTAGGGCCAAAATAAGGGACGTCCCTTAGAATAAGGGACATATGGCAACCCTAAGGAGGACCTCTGTCTTGTCTGGATTCAATTTCAATTTGCTAGCCCTCATCCAGTCCGACACAGCAGTCAAGCGCTGGTTCAAGGTCTGAACAGCCTCGTTAGTAACAGGTGAAAATGAGTGACAGATTTGGACATCATCTGTGTACAGATAACACTTTACTCCGAAACTCCAGATGATCTTTCCCAGCGGTTTCATGTAGATGTTAAATAACATCGGGGACAGTACTGAACCCTGAGGGACTCCACAAGACAACAAAAGAACTATACCCACGGAGGGTTCAAAGTAATAAATCACAATTTCAATGGTTGATTTAAATGATATTGTATTAATTTCTCATATCAAAGTCACAGAAAGACTTGTCTATTAAGGAAGGGTAAGGACCCTAAATGAAATCCCACGCAGGGGTTAATGCAATAATTCACTCAATATCCCTCGCAGGGGTTAATTCAATATGGATATAACAGCTTGATCGCATATCATGAAATTATACAATGTAAACAGTCCCTGTGTAGGGGAAATTATAAATGTCGGACGCTGAGGAGTAATTAGTCCCCTCTAGACAGATGGTTCAGGCCGACGGAGTCGCCATGCGTTATGAAAGGCCCAGAAGTCCGTTTCACCGGTAATCCAGTTTTGTCAAGGCAAATCAATATGCGTCCATAATCTGTGAAACATAATTAAATAAGCCATAGGTACAATCGCCCACAATATAACAATATTCATACAGGCAGGGTAAAAGGAATACATACCAAAAGCACTATCAATGATGTATAACCCAGGCGTAATAGCCGATCATGGGTGACCCAAAGGTAAACAGTAAAGCACATGATGGGATATAAATGGATGAGAAGGGTTATGCAAATGAGCTGAGGGGGATTACGTCATTCAACCCGTTTGGCCATTCAGTGTCAAGGAGGAGTGTCCATTTAATTTCAGCTGCTCTCAGTAAATCATTACTAGATTGATGAAAATTGGGTCGAATTTGTTGCAGGATCATCAGTTTTAAAGAGGACACGTCATGTTTTTTCTCTTTGCAATGTTTATAAAACATAGAATCCTCAGAAGTTCACAAGTCAGCTGGGCCAGGAGGCGGCCGGAGCGCTTCAACCAATAGGAAAAGACGCGCCAAGATTCGAACGAGCCAATCCTGGCCGGCTATGCAAGGGGGGAAAGGACACAACGGAACACGACTGGGTGAAGGAAGTAACCTGTGGCTGAATGCCTTGCGGCTGGCGAGCTTCCAACGGGAGACTCAAGCCTTCCTGTCTATTGTTTGGTTTGAGTACCTTAATGGCAGTCTTTTGTCCTGGCCGAAACTCCTTTGTCTGGGAGTTTTGGCTAAGCGGGGAGCATGGTTTCTCAGTTCAAAATGGCAAAATCATAACTTATTGCAGCCGGTAAGCGGGGGTCCGAAGCCCACTTTGGTCCAACTATGGTGTGGCTGAGTGACTTGGGGTTGCCAGAGCCCATGGGTCCCTTGGGGGCCAAGCTCCGAGGCCAAGGGGAGACACGAGCGGGTGAATCCAGGTTCATAGTGGCGGAATCTATGTTCCACAGAACACCTGCCCTTCACCCAATTATTGCTGCAAAGCATCGTATGGCCAGAAAATGTATCATTTTGTTTGCCAGGGGAACTCTTCCTTCTTCCCTCCCTCCCTCTGGCCTCTCTTCCGGCCGTCCTTACAGCGCGCGGCCGGTGAGTCCTTCCTCCCCTTCCTCCTCGCCAGAGGCGCGATGGAGTGACATCACGAAGATGCGCCTCTGGCTTCGGGCCCTTCCGGAGATGCAGCGGTAGCAGCAGCAGCACCCCCGTAAGGGCCCGAAGACAGAGGCGCATCTTCGTGACATCACTCCGTCGCGCCTGCCGAGGAGGAAGAGGAGGAAGGCCTCGCCGGAGGGAGGGAGCCCTGCGGCGCTGCGGCCTCTTCCTCCTTCCCTCCCTCCCCCTCCCGCCCCGTGAGTCCCCTCTTCCACCCCCGTTCCTCCGCGCTGCCGACTGGCTGCGGCGACCCGGCAGCGGGAGTCTGGTTATGCGCGGGCGCAGCCGGGAGCCGCCGGGAGCCGCCGGGGGCAATATAGCGTGAGTATATCGCCGCCCCCCTGCTCCAGCCCCCCCCCGCCTGCATCTTCGCTCCATAAGACGCGGCTCATTTTTCTTCCTACTTTGGGAGGAAAAAAACTGCGTCTTATGGTGTGAAAAATACGGTATATCATTCCAGAGACTCCCTAACAGTTCTCTGATATAGATTATCCCAGTTATTCAGACATTTATTCTGAATGTAGTTGACTTTATTACTAGGCCTGGTTGATCCAAAAAAGGGGGGGGGGTTCAAAACTCGTTCCGGATGTAGGGGGCGCTGGCGCTTTGAATCTGATTGGCTTCCGAAATTTTCTCGAAACATTTCGGAATTCTCCGAATGAATTCCGAAATTTCGGAATGGCTTCGTTAATGGCGGACACACATGTTTAACGCAGTTTGGACGCAGATGCCTTCCCTCTGCGTCAGAACTGGGGTGATAGCCGTGTTCTGACATGGAGGGAAGGCATCGGCGTCCAAGCTGGGTTAAATACGTCAGCACTGCACACGGAAGGGAAGGCCAGGGAAGGGAAACCCGCTGATTCCTTTCCGAAAATGCCGGCGGTGACCTCGAAATGTCAAATTCACTTCCGGGTTGCTTACATCAGTGTTTCCCAAACAGTGTGCCGTGGCACACTAGTGTGCCGTGAGCGATCATCAGTTGTGCCGTGGGAAATTGGAACCTCCAATATCCTTTCTTTCCCCTCCTGCCGAACACTTTTTCTTCTTCCCTCGGGCTCCCTTCTTCCCAGCCTCGCTCCACTCGCTTTGCCTCGCTTTGCTCTGGAGTGAGTCTGCGCAGTAGCGCCCGCACAGGTCACGTCTTCTTCCCTCCCCCCTCCCGAACACGCTCACGATGCCCCCTCGAATCAAAATGGCGGCAGAAGCAGTGTAGAAGAAAAAGTAAGTGTTCGGCAGGAGGGGGAAGAAAGGGCGCAAAGGGGGAGGAAGAGGTCTCTGTCGAAAGCTGGCATGGGCAAACTTGGACCTTCCAGGTGTTTTGGACTCCAACTCCCACCATTCCTAGCAGCCTCAGGCTCTTTCCTTTCCCCCCCTCAGCCATTTAAGCAGGAAAGGGCCTCAGGCTGTTAGGAATGGTGGGAGTCGAAGTCCAAAGCACCCAGAGAGCCAAAGTTTTCCCATGCCTGTTTTAGGGACCGTAAAGTGGTGAGCCTCCTTCCAACATTGTGATTCTGGATAGAAAACAAACATAACATTGTTTGAGTCCACAGTGCCCTCTGGGTGTAGGTGAACTACAACTTCCAAACTCAAGGTCAATTCCCAAGCAAACCCTTTCAGTACTTTCTGTTGGTAATGAGAGTTCAATATGCCAATGTTGGCTTGGCACTGTCAATATGCCAAGTTTGGTTCAATTCCATTGTTGCAAGAGTTCAGGATGCTCTTTGATTGTGTGTTAACTATAAATCCCAGAAACTGTAACTCCCAAATGTCAAATTTTCCCCAAACTCCATCTGTGTTCACATTTGGGCATATTGAGTATTCATGCCAAGTTTGGTCCTGATACAACATTGTTTGAGTCCACAGTGCTCTCTGGATATAGGTGAACTACAACTCCAAAACCCAAGGTCAATGCCCACCAAACTCTTATAGTATTTTCTCTTGGTTATGGGAGTTCTGTGTGGGAAGTTTGTGTCTTTCTGCCATTCCTGCCAGGATATCTATGTTGTGTTCATCGAAACAGGCCCAGGTTTCACACTGAATGTATAAATACATTTAAAAACATATTAACTATATGTATGACTGTGTTAGAGTGTCGTTTTGGTTGGTGGTATGTCCCAGGATTTTGTAAATGTAAAAAGTGTGTCGCGGCTCAAAAAAGGTTGAAAAACCCTGGCTTACATCACTTCAAAACCGCTTCAAAAGTGAATTGAATCCGAATTCATTCCGATTTTACGAGCATTCCGGCAAACCTACCCAGGCCTATTCATTACTAATAAGATGTTGTGCCCATACCAGGCATGTAGCCAGGGGGGGGGGCGCTAAGGGGGCTTCACCCCCCCCCCCCGAATTCTCATGGTGGTCAGCGAAAAGGCCTTACTGGTACATTATTTAAACTGTTATGTTTATTCATATCATGATCTGATCACCATGCTCATTATATCCCACATTAATGGGGTTATTGGGATAACAATACAAAAGGTTTGCTAGGGTAGACCCTCTTCCACCCAGTCTCAGCCCCCCTGAAACAAACTCACCCCCGAAACAAAATCCTGGCTACGGCCCTGGCCCATACCATTATATTCCTTCTCCACTGCACTGTGTTGTTCTCCCAATTCCCTGCCTTATTCAATAACAGCAAGGAAAGCCCATTAATGTACCATCGCCTTCTGTAGCATGATGTTCCAGGTTGATTAATTTCACTGGGACTCCAGAAGGGAACATTCCTTTTCCTATGAGGCACTGTGTGGGCGAAAGGCCCTCCTGTGGATGCTGAATTCTTTCCAGCAAATTATATAGCCTTAGGCTGTGCAACTAATCAATTCTTTTAACACTTCCACCGTTCCAGTAATCTATGGACAGAAGCAAATCCCAACGAGCTGCAGTCACAACATGTCTTTACTATGTTTGAGTAGCATGGCCCTGCTCTTGCTCCCGCCGGCTTCCCAGGTGCGGCTGATGGGGACGAGGGAGAGGGCCTTCTCGGTGGTGGCTCCCCGTCTGTGGAATGCGCTCCCTAGCGACATACGATCAATTCCATCCCTCCTGACATTTAGGAAAAAAGTGAAAGCCTGGATGTGGGACCAGACGTTCACATAGTAGCACAGGACAGCACTTTAGTAGTTTTAATGGAAAGTTGGTGAATAGGGCTCAATGCTTTTATGGACGGAACACTGTTTTTAACATAGGTGAATGCATAGGACAGTGTTTCCCAACCTTTTTTGAGCTGCGGCACACTTAACATTAAAAAAATCCGGGGGCACACCACCAACCAAAATAACACAAAATGACACTCTAACACAGTAAAGAACGGTTGGGGGTTGGTGGCCTGCTGGGAGCAGCTGCTGGGAGTGCCGAAGCCGGGGAGGGGGCGGAGCCAGGCTGCGCCATGCCCCGCCCCCTACCCCTGGCTTCAGCTCTCTCAGCAGCTGCTCCAGCCTTGAGGGGGCAGTGCCAAGCCAGCGGTGCCAGAGCCAGCACAATGTTGGCTTGGCACTGTCCCCTCAAGGCTGGAGCAGCTGCTGGGAGTGCCGAAGCTGGGGGAGGGGGCAGAGCCAGGCCGCTCCATGCTCCGCCCCTCCCCCCAGCTTCAGCTGTCCTACAGAGGAGGAGCATGAGCGGTGAACGGGCTTCAGTGGGCGGGGCTCCTCCACGTGGCTTCAGCGAGCAAGGGGGAGAGTCATGGTGGAAGTCATGACGGATTGGAGGCTGGCTGGGGAAACAGCTGAAGGAGGCGGCGCCCCGGTCCCTTCTTCTTTTTCTTCGCCACTGCCCGGCCCTTCCTCCTCCCCCAAGCACCAGGAGTTCGGCAGGAAGGGGGGGGAGGAAAGGGGGCAGAGAGCTCTTCTCACGGCACAGCAGGAGGTCCGTCACGGCACACTAGTGTGCCACGGCACACTGGTTGAGAAAGACTGGCATAGGATGTGTGAATATAATTGTATTTTAATGCATTTTAGTGTCGGATGCTGAAGGGTTTTATATTGTGTTTTATACTGCGATTGTGATGTAGGCATCAAATTATGCCTTTTGGAAGCCGCTCTGAGTCCCCCCTCGGGGGTTGAGAAGAGCGGGGTAAAATGCCATAAATAAATAAATAAATAAATAAATAAATAAATAAATAAATGATCTTTCTGCTCACATTGGAGAACTGCTGGAGGATTCAGGCCTCTAATGCAGTGTTTCCCAACCGCTGTGACACGGCACAGTAGTGTGCCGTGACAGACCTCCTGCTGTGCCGCGAGAAAAGCTCTCTGCCCCCCTTCCTTCCCCCCTCCTCTTGCCAAACTCCTGCTGCTTGGGGGAGGGGGAGGAAGGGCCAGGGGGCAGCGGAAAAAAAGAAGAAGGGGCCGGGGCGCCGCCTCCTTCGGCCGTTTCCCCAGCCAGCCTCCAATCCGCCATGACTCCCGCCATGACTCTTGGCCCTTGCTCGCTAAAGCCGCACGGAGGAGCCCCGCCCACTGAAGCCCGTCCACCGCTGGCTCCGCCCCCTCCCCCGGCTTTGGCATGCCCACCAGCTGGCTCTGGCACGGCTGGCTTGGCACTGCCCCCTCAAGGCTGGAGCAGCTGCTGGGAGAGGTGAAGCAGGGGCGGGGCATGTCGCAGCCTGGCTCTCCCTGGCTCCCAGCAGCTGCTTTGAGGGGACAGTGCCAAGGCAGCATTGTGCAGGCTCTGCCACTGCTGGCTTGGCACTGCCCCTCAAGGCTGGAGCAGATGCTGGGAGAGCTGAAGCCAGGGGAGGGGCGGGGCATGGTGCGGCCTGGCTCCGCCCAACTCCTCCCGGCTTCGACACTCCCAGCACTTACTCCCAGCAGGCCACCATCCCCCAACCGTTCTTTAGTGTAACACATTTTGTGTCATTTTGGTTGGTGGTGTGCCCCCAGATTTTTTAAATGTTAAAAGTGTACCACAGCTCAAAAAAGATTGGGAAACACTGCTCTAATGTTTCTCTGAGCTGAAGGCCCCTTCCACACAGCTCTATAAAATCCACATTGAACTGGATCTATGGCAATCCAGATAATCCAGTTCAAAGCAGATATTGTGGACTATCTTCCTTGATATTCTGGGTTCTATGGCTATGTGGAAGGGCCCCAAGACCCCTTCTACACTGCTATATAAAATCCAGATTATCTGCTTTGAACTGGATTCTATGGTAGTAACATCCTGCTTTGCAACAGAGCTGTTTGGGCTGGAAGTCAGCCTGAAGAAAATGGAAGTTCTCTACCAGCCCGCACCACAGGAAGAACACCACCATCCCCATGTCAGCATAGGCAAATCTGTGCTTAAGTCCGTTCAGCAGTTCATCTACCTGGGAAGCATCATCTCTTCAGACACCAAGATTGATAAAGAGATAGATCACAGATTAGCAAAGGCATATAGTGCATTCGGAAGGCTTCACAAAAGAGTCTGGAGCAACAAACACCTGAGGCAAAGCATCAAAATCAGTTTGTACAGAGCTATCGTACTGTCTATTCTCCTATATGGGTCTGAAACATGGGTCACCTATCGCCAGCACCTACGACTCTTCAAATGCTTCCATCAGTGCTGTTTTCACACAATCCTAAATGTACACAGGACTGAGTATGTGACGAATATTGCTGTCCTTGAGCAAGCAGGGTTCACCAGCATTGAGGCCATGCTATTGAGAACTCAGCTGCTCTGGGCAGGGCACGTCTCTAGGATGGAGGACCACTGCCTCCCAAAGATACTACTCTATGGTCAGGCATGTAGCCAGGGGGCTGAGGGGCTTCAGCCCCCTGAAATTCTCAGGGTGGTCCGCGAAAGGCCTTACTGGTACATTATTTAAACTGTTATGTTTATTCATATCATGATCTGATCACCATGCTCATTATATCCCACATTAATGGGGTTATTGGGATAACAATACAAAAGATTTGCTAGGGTAGACCCTCTTCCACCCAGTCTCAGCCCCCCCCCCCGAACCAAACTCAGCCCCCTCCGAAACAAAATCCTGGCTACGGCCCTGTCTATGGTGAACTCGCCACGGGTCAGCGAAGTAATGCCAGAGAGATGTAGTAGTGTAGATTCAAGGCCCGTCCAGACAGTACCTTTTAAATTGTGTATTGATTAGATATTGGATTTATTCCGCATCTTCTTGGAAGGTGCGGGATAAATCCACTATTTCCGGTGTCTGGACTACAGTCCAGACACCATTCTGGCCTCTATTACAGGCTTCGAGCAGTTCTCCTGGTGCATAGAAATGATGCGCCAGGAGGGGGAAGGAGTTTTAATTACTTTTCAAAGTAAGTTTTCATTACTTTTCAAAGTAAGTTTACACTACTTTTCAAAGGGATTTGGGGGCTTCGGGGGAGGGGGGAGAAGGCCTCCAGACGTTCTTCCGTGCTAGTCCTGGGAGAACGTCTGGACACCCACCCGAGAAAGCGCGTGCTTTCTGGGGTGTCTGTCAACAGGCCTCCCGGAAAATTTGCGTTTTTTAAATGCAGATTCTCCTGGGATAAAGGCCTGTCTGGATCCGCCCTCAGATAATCCTGTTCAAAGCAAGTAATGTGGATTATTCGCTTTCATAATCTGGATTATATGGAAGCATAGAAGGAGCCTTTGAATGCTGTTTACTGACATGTCCCACTGAGTTCAATGAACTTGAACTTGAAGCTGGTTCTACACTGCCCTATATCCCAGGATCCAATTCTAGATTATCTGTTGGTCCCAGATTATCTGACTGTACATGCTTAGTGCATCCACCCCCACCACAACCTTCTACACTGCCATATAAAATCCAGATTTTTAAGGTACTTTAAGTGTAACTCCAGCCATCATTTAAAGCAGAGTTCTACTTTAAATGCAACTTAGATAGATATTTGCCTTGACCTATGATTCATATTAGCTTATTCTGAGGATGGAGGGCAGGCCGGACTCCATACCCGATAATTTCCATCTGTGCCTTGAGGCCGTTACTGGATGTCTGCGAGCCAGCAAGTTGAAGGTGAATCCAGCGAAGACGGAAATCCTATGGCTGGGCTGTCCGGGCGAGAGGGAAATCCAGCTGCTGACCCTGGACGGCAAGGCACTACGCCCGTCATCATCTGTAAAAAGCCTTGATGTCCTTTTAGACCCCCTGGTGTCAATGGAGGCTCAAATCTCCACTGTCAGCAGGACCGCATTTTTTCAGGCAGGAGAAGCAGCTGGCTCCCTATCTGTCCCGGAATGACCTGGCCTCGGTGCTCCAGGCTACGGTCATCTCAAGACTTGACTACTGTAACGCTCTTTACATTGGCCTTACCTTGACGGCGATCTGGAGACTTAAGCTAGTGCAGAACACCGCAGCCCGGCTCCTCGCAGGGGAACCTGAGAGCTGCCATGTAACACCTATTCTGCGAGAACTGCACTGGTTGCCTATTGAATTCCGGATCACTTTCAAGGTGTTAGTTCTTACTTTTAAGACCTTACATCAGGGGTGCTCTGAACGGTGATCGCGATCACGGGCCTCATCCTGGTGATCTTCAGGCCTCTGACCAGATTTTTTGCTGTTGGTCCTCTTCACGCGCCCCTGCACGCTGCAAAGAAGTCCTCCGTCGTTGCTCCTCCCCGCTCCCTGCTCGCGCACCCCTTCCAAAAGCTCCAGAGTCCAAGAGGCAGAATGGGCCCCCTCTTTTGGATTCCTCCTCCCCCCTCCGTCCTTCTCTAGCCACTCAGAGTCGTAGGAGACCAAAGGGGGTGGGCCTGGATGACGCGATGCATGGCTGGCTCCGCGCGCATGCGCAGAAGCGCCCATTCTGCCTCTCAGACTTCTCGTGAGCTCTTGGAGGTGGCACGCATGCTGGCAGTGTGGAAATAGAAGCAACGACGGAGGAGGAGGAGAAGGACGCTTTGGGGTCATTTCCTTACCGCATCTCAAAGGTTGGTCTTTTTACTTTGGGGTGGGTGCTTGATTGTTCTGCGGCATGTCTCTTTGTTTATTTTTAATGTTTAAAATGGCCTTTTAGCTCCAAAGCCTCTCTGCTTGCTTTGTTCCTTGAGAAATATATGTTGGGGAATATGGAAATGTGGGAGAAATGGGGTGGTTGGATGTATTTTTGCATGCCCCTTTGTTTACCTTGCTGCGTATTAAATGGCCTTGCAGTTCAACAGCCTCTCTTCTTACTTTCTGGCTGATAATATGTGTGGTAATATGGCAGTGTGGGAGAAATGGGGTGGTTGGATGTATTTTTGCATGCCCCTTTGTTTACCTTGCTGCGTATTAAATGGCCTTGCAGTTCAACAGCCTCTCTTCTTACTTTCTGGCTGATAATATGTGTGGTAATATGGCAGTGTGGGAGAAATGGGGTGGTTGGATGTATTTTTATGCTCTGTTTTATATTGTTGTTATTAAATTGAAATGTTGATGTTTTATAATTACATTTTATGTAAACTGCTCCGAGCCTGCTGGAAGGAGCGGTACATAAAAAATGAATAATAAATATAAATAAATAAATAAGAAAATAGTTATACGTTTTACATTTCTGGGTAGGTGATCTTTGGGACTTGGTTTTTTAATCAGTAGCTCCCATGCTGAAAAAGTGTGAGCACCCCTGCCTTACATGGTCTGGGGCCAGTGTATCTCAGGGATCGCCTGTTCCCTTACAATCCCCCGAGGTCACTACGGTCGGAAGATTTGAATCTTCTTGTTGTTCCTAGTGTCAGATCCTTTCATTTAACAGCAATCCGGCGGAGAGCATTCTCCATCATAGGTCCAGTCCTGTGGAACTCCCTGCTGCCTGAGACGCGAGCTCTTCGAGATCTGAGCTGCTTTTGCAGAGAATGCAAAACCCACCTCTTCAGGCAGGCCTTTGAAAATTGTTGAGTTTTAAACCCATTGTTTTTATTCTGTATGGTCTGTTCTTCTTTGTAAACCGCCCTGAGCCTTTGAAAGTGGCGGTATAAAATCGAAAAAACAAACAAACAAACAAACAAATATTACCTGTGCATATAAATGGCTAAACAAAAGACCCGGTAAATACACTAGAAGGAGTAGTAGAGAATACTCGCAGTACAAACACAAAGAACCCTAAGAATTATAACAAATTTGTAATGCAATGTCTTTAAACTGCATACAGGAGACACTACAGGAATAAGTGTAGTCTCAATCTATAAGGCGGAAACCAACATCATAACATAGAGAGAGATATAATCCTATACATACGGAGTGTGGATGTGTACCGCTGGCAGTCCGAACCGAACATACAAAGGCAATGGAGTTCAATGGGAAGAAGTAAAAGGGTTGGCTAAACAAAAGACCCAGCACACACTGCTGGCTGGTGCTGTCACCCATTTGTACCTAGGAGTTATATACAAGTCGGATGTTTTTCACTTGGGGAGTGCCTGTAGTAAAATTATGGTTCATACATACAGCATAGATTTAAATAAGGAAAGCAGCCCTCACTGCTTGCAATCTCTTCCACCTGTGTTCTTACAATACCTGTCTCTAACCTGGACCTTGCTGCTGAGATCTAGTGTAGCCAGCCCCAAAGACTAGGAGTGTGTAGGAGTAGGGAAATCTGCAATTTCAAAACTGCCCTGCTCCTTTCCTTCCTCACTAGGAAGATCCACTCCAACAGTATGTGCAGGAAGGAAGCAGAAAAGAAGTAGGAGAGGGGGGATAATAAGTGGCAATGAGCCATGGCGCAGCTCGGTAACCTGTCACTATGGAACCAGTGGGGTCTGGATTATACCTAAAATGGCATTGAAAAGGAACAGAAGTAGCTTCCGGCACCTTCGCTCATGGCATTCCAATGCAGTGGTTCTCAAATTCTGGTGTCTGAGGTGTCTTGAACTTCAGCTCCTCCAAAGTCTCAGTCAGTATGACCAATGCCCAGGAATGCTGGGAATGAAGACATTTATGAACCACTGTTCTAATGGAAAATAAACTTTTGCGCACGCATGAATTGTTACGCAGTAGTGTATTTTACCCAGAGTCCCAGCGCCCAAAGTCCAAATGCAATAGACTCACTGTAATGATGTCGATTATTTGTGTGTAAATGTTGTATAACATATGTTAAATGTATGTTGTTTTGTGTAGTTCAAAGGAATATTCTATGAATTGTTGCTGTGGGTGAAACAGAAGGGAGGCTTGGCAGAAGCTCTGAAGAGCTGTCGCCATAGCAACCAGGGCCAGAGCCTTTTAGAATGTTCAAGGTATGAATTTTACAGTTGGTGAAGAGCGGTTGGAAGCCAACTGCCATGAGAGGGGAGGAGTTTGTTTTGTTTTAGTTGGTCTTAAGGACTGTAAGAGAACAGTTCAGTCTTTAGTTGGTCTTAAGGTCTGCAAGAGAGCAGTCCAGTTTTATGGGTGTAGAGACCCTAGTTAAAGACGGAAGAGTCCAGGGGTTTATAGAGGGTTAGTGGAAACCCTATAGTATATCCCCATTGTGTTTTGTGTAACAGAATAAGTTTGTGCCTCTGAGGAAGTATAAAACCAATCAAGATTTGTACCCATTTGTGTCATAATAAATTATTTACATCTTAAAAGAAAAACACCTCTGTTAGTTCTTTTATTGGTGGTGGCCCTCAAGGTCAGTGGTCAGACAGACAAATGGTGGCAGTGTGGTCAAGTGGTTACTGAGAAATTTAAAGTCTCTGCAATTCAATGGTTAGTGGGGGAGATAGTCTACCCTGCCATAAGACAGAAGTTGCTGAGGTAACTTCGAGGCCCCCTTGCATTTAGGGTTAGCAGTTTGGATAGAGAAAGATTGTCCAGTCTGAGGCCGGTCAACAAGGGGTTGTCACACTCACAGACAGGAGTAAAAGTGAACAGAAAAATCATTACTCTTTACTCAGCAGAGATGAAACATAAACTTGCAATGTTGCATACAGAAACAACCACTACAACCTTACATAGTCTTTGTAAGCAGGCCCGGATTATGCCCTTTTGGCGCCCTAGGCCAAAGGCTCCGCCCCCGCCCCCGGTTCTGCCTCTACCTCCTCATGGGTGCCCCCACCCCCAGAGCCAATGCCGCGCATGCGCGGCAGTGCCCCCAAGGGCAGTGCTTCCCTCTGCGGCTCCGCCCCTTCCTCCTCGCGCCGGCCTGAGAAAAAAAGGGCGAGCTTCGGCCGCTTCACAGGCTCCCCACGGCTCCTCCCTCCCTCTTAAAGCCACCACGCCGGCCTCAGAAGCGGCCGAAATCGCCCTTTTTAGGCCAGCGTGGTGGCTTTAGGAGGGAGGGAGGAGCCGCGGAGAGGCTCTCCACGGCTCCTCCCTCCCTACTATTTATTTATTTATTTATTAGATTCGACTTACTATACCGCTCTCTCTGGCGCCCAGAGCGGTTTACAGAAGTGACAATATAAAAACATAAAACCCATAAAATACATTAAAATACTAAAGCCACCACGCCGTCCCGCCTGAGAAAAAAGGGGCGATCTTCAGCCGCTTATGCGACTGCGCGCAGGGCGCCATAGACTCTCAGAGGCAGCTGAACAGCCTCTGGGAGTCTATGGCACCCTGTGCAGAGGAGCACCCAAAGATCGAACTTTTTTTTTTAAAAAAAAATTTTTAATTTTGGGGGGTCAGGACTTGCCGCCTCCCTATGGCTGCCGCCCTAGGCCATGGCCTAGGGTGGCCTTATGTTGGCCATGTTTGTAAGTAACACAAAGTAAGTCATCTTCATCTTACACCAAATGAGAGAGCAAAAATAAACCTTGAATAAATGGCTATTCCACCATAGCCTCCTCTAGAGTAGCTTCTCCAAGCTGCTCCCTAGAGCAGTGCCTTTGAGCATAGATCTCCTCAGAGAAAAGGCTCTCCTGAAGCTCTCCAGGATCTCTCCTTCAGGATCTCTCCATCCTCCTTCTTCCTTTCTGCTGAACTGTATTTTAAAAACTCATGCAGATATACACCATTGGTTGTGGCTCAAGCTTGCTGGTTGACCTACATTACCAGCTGCACACGATAATTACCTCTGTAAGGTTTTTTCTTCAACACAGACACACTTGGTCCTGCTATGACTTATCGCAACCACTGTTCTAACGGAAAATAGACTTTTGCGCACGCATGAATGATGTGCATGCATGGGGCCACTGAATATTTAAAAAGCCATTAAAGTTAAAGCTTTGAAGAGAAGAATATTGTGATTTGGATGATGCCACTGCTCAATGGAAGCAGCATGGGCGCAGAGCCAATTTAGGACTCAGGGCAAGTGTTATAATTTTTGACAGCTTTTCTACGCAATGTAGAGATACATGGAGGTCCCTGTCAAATTAGGCACTTCCTGCAGTAGCAAAATGGAGACAACCTTTCTCTTTTCTACGATGCCCATAACACAGTAGATGCAATTTTGTGTTACATAAGTCATAAAGCAAGCCTTATTGCTTGAGCTACCAAACGCATAATACTTGACCAAACATGCACTGTCGCTTCCATTTTTGTTTGTTTCTCTCCTGCTGTGTATTTGAAAGTAAATAGCTGGGAAGACAATCAAGGGACAAGCCAGAGTTGTGCATTCAGACATCACAACAAAGTGCTTTAAACTACCCAGAGTCGTAAGCAACAGCCAATTGCATTTTTGGACTACTTAACTAACCATAGCAATGGTAGCATGGAATCTGAATAAGCTCAATTTCAACAAACCATACTATGACTTGTGGTACAGGAACACAGTTATTATTGAACTGGAGTCAATATATTTAGAAGGCAAATTCATGTGGTGCTTTTGCTCCTACATGATGCAGAGAGAGAGAGAGAGAGAGAGAGAGAGAGATACACACACACACACACACACACAGGAGATGCGAGAAAGTCTGAGCATGTAAGGGTTGGAATTGATGTTACTTACAGTCTTGGTGGGGGTCATGGCTGTGTCGTTGAGAGTTGTTCTGGTGGGTGGGATGTTGAAGTTCTGTGGAGTTGTCAGTGTGTGGTGTTGCTGGCCTTCTGCAGAGCTTGTGGATATACAATGTTTTTTGTCTTTCCGTCTGCTGTGTTGATGTAGAGGTTGATGCTTGTGTGGGTGGGGTACTTTGGAAGTGAGTGGAGGTACTTGAAATCCCATCATCCATGGTGTGCCCTCCTCTAAACTGCAGTTGGATGGAGTGTGGGTCATGGGGGCACTGTGTGCCAAGTTTGGTCTTTATCGGTCTTGGTTCTGGGCCACAGTGGTCTGTGGGGAATGAAGGGTTTGAAAGTACTACAAATCCCATAATCCATAGAGGTACATCAAATCCCATCATCCATGGTCCACCCTCCTCCAAACTATAGTAGAATGTAGCGTGGGTCATAGGGCTCTGTGTGCCAAGGGAGGTTACTGTAAATTCAGGCCATACACAATGTCCCATGAGCTGAGGCCTAGTCGGAAAAATCAAGTTAATGAAGCCTTACTGTCAATTCGGAGCTTAAGCAGCATCCCATTAAGTGAGGCCTAGTCAGGAAAATCATGTTAATGAAGCCTTACTGTCAATTTTGGGCGTGGTCTGTGATTTGTAGGGGTTTAAATTTTCTGTGGGAAGTGAATTGGGTGTTCGTATTGGCGGCTGCCTCAGGCCTTTGTCTTATCCTCCTCTGCCAGTTTAGAGGGTCGGAATGTTCATGTTGGCTGGCCAATAGAGGCGCTATGCAAATACTCCCTCACTGGCAACCAATCATGTTGTCAGAATGTGGAGGCTGGGAGATTGGCTGGCGGCCGCAGAGGACACTGGGAAATGTAGTTGTTTTTGTATCATTGTTTTGGGGGACTTCTAGGTTTTGTGGGGGAAAGGTTTTATGCTAAAAACCTACCTTGCCTGAGGCCTATTTTTGTTGCCAAGTTTGGTGTCTCTGCCTTGTCAGGTTTCTCTGCCTAGGACGGTCGTTCCATGATGGGACCTCCTTTATATATATCTATATATATATATATCTCTATCTCTCTCTATATATCTCTATATATATATATATATATATATATATGCATCATAGACCTGAATGCAGGTTACATTATATTTGCATTATATTTGAAATTGCATTTAAAAAGAAATACTCCCAACATATGAATCCACTGATATCAGTCACACGTAAGACTTGTCTAAGGCCCCTCCTACGCAGCCATATAAAATTCAGATTATCTGCTTTGAACTGGATTGACAGTGGGGACTTGTATAATCCAGTTCAAATCAGATAATGTGGATTATTTGCTTTGATAATCTGGATTATATGGCAGTGCAGAAGGGGCCTGACTAGGAAAATTAATTCATTTTATAGTTGGAGAGTACTACTGTGCATTTGTTAAAATATTTATATCCTAACATTTATCCAAATATTTCATGCAAACAACCAATAAAATCAAATAAAAAACTTTAAATGTAAAAAATGTGAAATTGTTTAATATTAAAGAAGTTTGAAACTATGTGCAGGGAGTGTTAGAGTGTCATTTTGTGTCAGTTTGGTTGGTGGTGTGCCCCAGGATTTTGTAAATGTAAAAAATGTGTCGCGGCTCAAAAAAGGTTGAAACACAATGAATTGTAGAGAAGAGATGGAAGAGCTTCCCTGGGTGGCTTCCCAGCTGCAAGGCTACCCCACGCTAAGCAAGCTCGCTTGCTGCCACATCCCTCTCTCTCGGCATTACTTCGCGAACTAAGATTCTTAGGAAGGACTCATCCCACGCTTTGTACAAGCACGTTGATGACTAAAAAGGCCAATCTGAGATAGGCAAGTTCGGTTGCAGAAAGCACAGCAGAAAGACTCCTTGTGTGATGTTGTTTCCAAGTTGTGGTTCTTTCTGCGTTGTCGTTTCTCTTTGAGACCCATTTGGCGTGTCTTCTCGAAAGAGGCCACAGCATTGTGGATAGTGCGTCTCCATGCCTCCCGATGTGAGGCCAGGGTGGACCATTGTTTGTGATCAATCTGGCTGAGCCTGAGATCTTGTTTCAGGGAGTCCTTATATCTCTTTTTGGGGACGCCTCTCTTGTGCTGATCCGTGGCGAGTTCACCATAGAGTAGTATCTTTGGGAGGCGGTGGTCCTCCATCCTAGAGATGTGCCCTGCCCAGCGCAGCTGTGTTCTCAATAGCATGGCCTCAATGCTGGTGATCCCTGCTTGCTCAAGGACAGCAATATTCATCACATAGTCGGTTCAGTGTATATTTAGGATTGTGCGAAGACAGCACTGATGAAAGTGTTCGAGGAGTCGTAGGTGTTGGTGATAGGTGACCCATGTTTCAGACCCATATAGGAGAATAGACAGTACGATTTTGGTGCTTTGCCTCAGGTGCCTGTTGCTCCAGACTCTTTTGTGAAGCCTTCCGAATGCACTATATGCCTTTGCTAATCTGTGATCTATCTCTTTGTCAATCTTGGCGTCTGAAGAGGCGATGCTTCCCAGGTAGGTGAACTGCTGAACGGATTTAAGCACAGATTTGCCTATGCTGACGTAGGGATGATGGTGTTCTTCTTGTGGTGTGGGCTGGTAGAGGACTTCCGTTTTCTTCAGGCTGACTTCCAGCCCAAACAGCTCTGCAGCTGCTGCAAAGCAGGATGTTAGGTGCTGCAGGGCTGCTTCTGAATGGGCGACAAGGGCAGCATTGTCAGCAAAAAGCTGCCACATCCACACTTGCTTCAATCTATCACTATTTCACAGGTATATATTTATTACACCCTCCCACCCCCACCCCCCACTTGCCTCATTGCCAACAACAAAACCTCTGAGCAGGGGCAGTCCTACAGGTAGGCCAAGGAAGCGGCCGCATAGGGCGCCATCTGGGAAGGGGCGAATTTCCCCGCCTGCCGGGCGCTGGCGCCAGACAGCGTCCTGGCCCTGCTGATGTTCCTCAGGCAGCGCCGCGGCTGTCTGCTTTTGGGCCCCGGCCTTGTGCACTCCGCTGAAGTTGAGCGCAGAAGCAACTGCACATCCGCGAAAACCTCCGCGCATGCCCAGTAGCTCCTGTGCGCAGAAGCCTGTAAGCAAAGCACTCCCTATCGGGCAGGCAGGGAGTGCTTCCCCTCTCCCTTTGTCTCCGCCCTGCCGCCGAATACGGTGACCCAATTGGGCAGGCAGGGGGTGGAGCCAAAGGGGTATTGGCGACATATTGCCTCTGACAGCCACCACCGGAAGTAGCCGCCACGCGCTGAGGCGAACTCCCTTGCCAGGCCTAATCACGTGTGAACCTTACCACACCCGCCCACCTCCCCGTGCCCGCACGCCGGCCAGGAGCATCAAGGAGAGACAGGCGCAACTGCGCAGGCAAATAGTAATATATAATATTTTATTTTACTTTATTTTGGGTTATTTGAGTTTTATAGGAGTAATGAAAATATTTAGTAGAGGATAATTTTATTTAAATAAATAATTTTATTTATTATTTTATAATAATAATAATAGAATAGAATGTTATATTATATTATAATGTCAATATATTATAATATAATTATATTGTAATGTAGTATCATATAATTATGATATAATATAGTATGAGTGTGTACTATAATATATTGTATATACATTGATACAATATAATACTAATGGTGTTGTGATATTATAATTGTATATTTGTTTTACATGGGGGAAATAATGGTTTTTTGGGGGGCGGCAAAATAATGTTCGCTTACCATTTAAAATTACCTTAGACTGCCCCTGCCTCTGAGGATGCTGCCTGGGTAATAACTAGGGTTGCCATATGTCCCTTATTCTTAGAGACGTCCCTTATTTTGGCCCTAAAATTTGTGTGCTGTTTTTTCAGGCCCTGTCCCTTATTGACTAGCAGGACAGGACTGGGCAGGGTTGACCAGAGGAAGGTGCGCGCTGCGGTTTCCACGGCAATGCCTGCCCGGGGACTCCAACTCGCAGGGCAGGCTGACAGTTGTGCGCTTGTGAGTGTGTGCCTGCCTGCGTCCCCGTTGGAAGGAAGGGGCGATACAGGACTTTTCAAAGTACAGTAATCTCCATTAACCGTTACCCTAGGGGTATGTTAGATCATGTTGGATTTAGATAGTTTATGGTTGCTTGAGAGTTATACTTAAAATAGGCCTAGCTGTGTACCCCAATACTATGCAATGCTGTGTATCCCATACTATACTATACCATTAACTATTGGCATAATAATAATGATGTAATATCTTATAAAATTTATTTTATTTTAATGTTTAGACAGTGCACTTTTAAAGTCAGCAAAGTCAAGTACTAAATACAGATGGAGAAAATAAGGTAGTTCTAATAATGTTTTTTCTGCATGACAAAGCATGCAGAAACATACCATGTCCTGTTAAGAGGGTGTAAGTCAGTTTCTTTTGTGGGTTTCAATCATTATCTTATTCTGTTGATAAAACTATTTATACCTAACGTTTGAGCTTCAAGTATTTATGAAGTGTCCCTTATTTTTGTGAAAAATCCCATAAATGTCCCTTATTTCTTATATCAAAAAATGGCAACCCTAGTGGTCCTCCATCCTAGAGACGTGCCCTGCCCAGCGCAGCTGAGTTCTCAATAGCATGGCCTCAATGCTGGTGATCCCTGCTTGCTCAAGGACAGCAACATTCGTCACATAGTCGGTCCAGTGTATATTTAGGATTGTGCGAAGACAGCGCTGATGAAAGCGTCCGAGGAGTCGTAGTAGGTGTTGGCGATAGGAGACCCATGTTTCAGACCCATAGAGGAGAATAGACAGTACGATTTTGGTGCTTTGCCTCAGGTGCTTGTTGCTCCAGACTCTTTTGTGAAGCCTTCCGAATGCACTCTATGCCTTTGCTAATCTGTGATCTATCTCTTTGTCAATCTTGGCGTCTGAAGACATGATGCTTCCCAGGTAGGTGAACTGCTGAATGGATTTAAGCACAGATTTGCCTATGCTGATGTGAGGATGATGGTGTCCTTCCTGTGGTGCAGGCTGGTAGAGGACTTCCGTTTTCTTCAGGCTGACTTCCAGCCCAAACAGCTGTGCAGCTGCTGCAAAGGGAGGATGTGAGGCGCTGCAGGGCTGCTTCCGAATGTGCGACAAGGGCAGCATCGTCAGCAAAAAGTTGCCACATCCACACTTGCTTCAAACAGACAAGGGTTCTTTCTTTCTCTATCACTATTCCAGAGGTATATATTTATTACACCCTCCCACCCCCACACCCCCACTTGCCTCATTGCCAACAACAAAACCTCTGAGCAGGGGCGGTCCTACAGGTAGGCCAAGGAAGCGGCCGTATAGGGCGCCATCTGGGAAGGGGGCGCCATCCTGGCTGCATGGGGCGCCATCCTGGCCCTGCCAATGTTCCTCAGGCAGCGCCACAGCTGCCTGCTTTTGGGCCCCGGCCTTGTGCGCTCTGAAGTCGCTTCTGGGCATGCGCGGAGGTTTTCGCGCAGGCGCAGTTGCTCCGGAGCTAAAGTTGAGCGCCCTGGGGGCGTGGCTTTCTGCGCCCTGGGGGGGGGGCAGCGCGGGGCGTTTTGGCCTCAGGCGGCCGAAGAGGCTCATCCGGGCCTGTTGTATATACATTGATACAATATAATACTACTAATGGTATTGTGATATTATAATTGTATATTTGTTTTACATGGGGAATAATGTTTTTTTGGGGCGGCAAAATAATGTTCGTTTACCATTTAAAATGACCTTAGACAGGGGCGGTCCTACAAGATTGGCCAAGTAGGCGGCTGCCTAGGGCGCCATCTGGGAAGGGGGCGCCATCCTGGCTGCATGGGGCGCCATCCTGGCCCTGCCGATGTTCCTCAGACAGTGCTGCAGCTGCCTGCTTTTTGACCCCAGCCTTGTGCGCTCCGACGCCGCTTCTGGGCACGCGCAGAGGTTTTCACGCAGGCGCAGTTGCTCCAGAGCTGAAGTTGAGCGCAGGAGCAACTGCACATCCGCGAAAACCTCCGCGCATGCCCAGTAGCTCCCTTGCGCAGAAGCCTGTAAGCAAAGCACTCCCTATCGGGCAGGCAGGGAGTGCTTCCCCTCCCTTTGTCTCCGCCGTGCGCGTCTTTTGCAGGAAAGGAGAAAAGAATCAGTGAAGGAAGTGTAAGTGAAGGAATGAATGAAGGGCTTTCCTCCTCTGTGACCTCTTCTCTCCCTCCTTCCTTTCTTCGGCTCTATTTCTGTCTAGACCTGAGGGGCCTGAGGCTATGAGGAGTTGTGGGAGTTGGAGTCCAAAACACCTAGAGGAGGGGGGGCCAAGTTTGCCCAGGCCGCTGCCTGTATTCGACCTCATTTGAACATTTTGGCTGTTTTTCTATTTACATTTACATTGGGATCCTAATTTTGGACTTATGGGAGACTCCTATGAATTATGAGTCGGGTGGTAGGTAATATATTCTGATTTTGATGCATTTACATTGCATTTCTTGTTGATTATTATACAGTTCTGCATAATATTGCCATACAATATAATACAAATACAATAAAACAATAGAATGATGATACATTTTATATTACATGTAATATTACAAACAATATTGCAGTATAGTGGTATTGTACAAAATAGTAATATATAATATTTTATTTTACTTTATTTTGGGTTATTTGAGTTTTATAGCAGACATGAAAATATTTAGTAGAGGATAATTTCATTTAAATAAATATTTTTATTTATTATTTTATAATAATATAATAGAATGTTATATTATATTATAATGTCAATATATTATAATATAATTATATTGCAATGTAGTATAATATAATTATGATATAATATAGTATGAGTATGGTATAATATATTGTATATACATTGATACAATATAATACTACTAATGGTATTGTGATATTATAATTGTATATTTGTTTTACATGGGGGGGAAATAATGGTTTTTGGGGGGGGCGGCAAAATAATGTTTGTTTACCATTTAAAATGACCTTAGACCGCCCCTGCCTCTGAGGATGCTGCCTGGGTAAGAACATGAAAGCTGGAAGCTCTGGGCGTTATGCTGTTTCCGGAAGGAGCGCTGTTTGCGCGACGCAGAGCGGAACACAGATCTTATATAGATACAGCCCAGGGCAGGCTGCCTTTTAAATTTTTTAAAATTTATTTCGGGATTTTACCCCGCTCTTCTCAACCCCCAAGGGGGTACTCAGAGCGGCTTACAGTACGGCACAATTCGATGCCCACATAATAACAATATAAACCCCAAAACACTTCAACAATTAAAATACATTAAAAATACATTAAAATACAACTACATTAGCACCATACACATTCACTCTGGATTAAAACAATGTTCAGTCCATAAACACATTGGCCATAATCACCCACTTTCATTAAAAACCAATCTAAAATGCTGCCTTGTGCTGGTGTACGAATGCCTGGTCCCACAGCCAGGATTTTACTTTTTTCCTGAAGGCCAGGAGGGATGTGGTGGATCGTACATCAATAGGAAGCGCATTCCACAGGCGGGGAGCCACCACCGAGAAGGCCCTATCTCTCGTCCCCACCAGCCTCATCTGAGATGTAGGTGGGAGCGAGAGCAGGGCCTCCCCGGATTATTTTAGATTATGGGGTGGAACCGTATAGATGTTCTCAGCGGGTCCCCAGGTGATTTGGCCTACAACTCCCAGAATTCCGACAAGTTTACCAGCTGTTAGGGTTTCTGGGCCAGAACCCACAGGTTGAGAACCAGCTTTAAAGGTCAAAACCAGCACTTTGAATTGAGCCCGGAATTGACAGGCAGCCAGTGGAGCTGACACAACAGCGAGGTGGTATGCTCCCTGTATGTAGCTCCCGTTAGCAATCTGGCTGCCGCCCGCTGGCCAGTGTTTCTCAACCTTCCTAATGCCATGACCCCTTAATACGGTTCTTCATGTTGTGGTGACCCCCAACCATAACATTACTTTTGTTGCTACTCCATAACCGTAGTTTTGCTACTGTTATGAATCGTAACGTCAATATCTGCACCAAATTTGGCACAAATAACTGATACTCCCTAATTTTAATAGTGGGTTGGGCGGGATTGATTTTGGTCATTTGGGACTTGTAGTTGCTGGGATTTATGATTCATCTATAATCAAAGAGCGTTTTGAACTCCACCAACGATGGAATTGAATCAAACTTGGCACACAGAACTCCCATGACCAACAGAAAATACTGGAAGGGTTTGGTGGGCATTGTCCTTGAGTTTGGGAGTTGTAGTTCACCTCCATCCTGGGAGCACTGTGGACTCAAACAATGATGGATCTGGACCAAACTTGGCATGAATATCCCATATGCCCACTGGTGGAGTTTGAAGACAAAAGACCTTGACATTTGGGAGTTATAGTTGCTGGGATTTATAGTTCATCTACAATCAAAGAGCATTCTGAATCCCACCAACGATAAAATTGGGCCAAACTTCCCACACAGAACTCCTAAGACCAACAGAAAACACTATGCTTTCTGATGGTCTTTGGCGACCTCTCTGACACCCCCTCACGACCCCCTCAGGGGTCCCGACCCCCAGGTTGAGAAACACTGCGCTGGACTAATAGCAATTTCCGAACTGTCTTCAAAGGCAGCCACACGTAGAGTGCGTTGCAGTAATCTATCCGGGATGTGACCAGAGCGTGGACCACCGTAGCCAGATCAGACTTCCCAAGGCCTCCTTTGATTGGTAGCGCCCCAATCTGGATTCCCCCCTCCCGCCGTCTCCCAGTAGTACAGTCCAGTGCCTCGTCCTCTTCCTCCTCCTTAGGATTGTACCACTTCGCTCAAATCAAGGGGAGGGAGGGGGGGGAAGCTCTCTTTTTGGCAGGGAAGGCGGAGGGAGGGAGGCTGTCAGCGGTTGTGGGCGGGGCTCCCGCACGCGAGGGGGGCGTGGCTTCTCCTCGGCGAAGGGGGGGGCGGGGCTTGGCTCCGGAAAGCTCCACTTCTGCTAAGGTCGCGCGGCGCGAGCACCTCTCTCCCTCCCGTGATTGATTGATTCCCTCAGAGCCCGCCCGCCGGACGGACGTCTATCTCTTCAGTCAGTCAGTCAGTCAGTCAGTCAGTCAGCAGCGCGCCCACCGCCCTCACGGAAGCGGAGCCTGAGAGGGAAGGCAGGCAGGCAAGCTGCCGAAGGTGAGCGGGAAGGGGAGGCTGAGGGGAGTGTTTATATATGGCGGCGGGGGTGTCTGTGGCTGAGGGGAGCCGAGGCCAGGCCGCTCGGGGCCTTCTCCTTCCTGCCTGAGGGGAGCAGCAGCAGCAGCCTTGGCCTTCCTGGCGCTGCAGCTTCCATTTATATCTGAAGGGGGCGCTGAGGCACTGATATGCCACGGCTGTGTTTGGCCTGGCTGGGAAGGTAAACAATGCAGGCAGTTGGCATGATGCAGGCCTCCCTTTCGGGGAGGGGGCTGGTGAATTGGACCCCCCCCCGTTCCTTCCCCTTCCCCCTGCGTTTCCTTTCAGCCTTTCCTCCCAATAATGCCTTTCAGGAAGCCAAGCTGATCTACTACCTCTAATGTGGCTGCCAAGAGGAAGCTTGCCCCCCCTTCACTGGTGCAGAATCCCAGCCATTGAAATAATAATAATAATAATTATTTGTTTACACCAGTGTTTCCCAACCTTTTTTGAGCCGCGGCACACTTTTAACATTAAAAAAAATCCGGGGGCACACCACCAACCAAAATGACACAAAATGACACTCTAACACAGTAAAGAATGGCTGGGGGTTGGTGGCCTGCTGGGAGTGCCGAAGCCAGGGGAGGGGGCAGAGCCAGGCCGCGCCATGCCCCGCCCCCCTACCCCCGGCTTCACCTCTCCCAGCAGCTGCTCCAGCCTTGAGGGGCAGTGCCAAGCCAGCCGTGCCAGAGCCAGCACAATGCTGGCTTGGCACTGTCCCCTCAAGGCTGGAGCAGCTGCTGGGAGTGCCGCCGAAGCCGGGGAGGGGGCGGAGCCAGGCTGCGCCATGCCCCGCCCCCTACCCCGGCTTCACCTCTCCCAGCAGCTGCTCCAGCCTTGAGGGGGCAGTGCCAAGCCAGCCGTGCCAGAGCCAGCACAATGCTGGCTTGGCACTGTCCCCTCAAGGCTGGAGCAGCTGCTGGGAGTGCCGAAGCCAGGGAGGGAGCGGAGCCAGGCTGCGACATGCCCCGCCCGCTACCCCCGGCTACACCTCTCCCAGCTGGTGATCCAGCCTTGGGGGGGCAGTGCCAAGCCAGCCGTGCCAGAGCCAACACAATGCTGGCTTGGCACTGTCCACTCAAGGCTGGAGCAGCTGCTGGGAGTGCCGAAGCCAGGGAGGGGGCGGAGCCAGGCTGCGACATGCCCCGCCCGCTACCCCCGGCTTCACTTCTCCCAGCAGCTGCTCCAGCCTTGAGGGGGCAGTGCCAAGCCAGCTGGCTTGGCACTGTCCCTCAAGGCCAGAGCCAGCACAATGCTGGCTTGGCACCGTCCCCTCAAGGCTAGAGCAGCTGCTGGGAGTGCCGAAGCCACCTGGGAGGGGGCAGACAGGCCTTGGCACTGCCCCTCCCCCGGCTTCATCTGTCCTACAGAGGAGGAGCATGAGCAGTGGACGGGCTTCAGTGGGCGGGGCTCCTCCTCCACGTGGCTTCAGGGAGCGAGGGGTGAGAGTCATGGTGGGAGTCATGGCGGATTGGAGGCTGGCTGGGGAAACGGCCGAAGGAGGCAGTGCCCCGGTCCCTTCTTCTTTTTCTTCGCCACTGCCCGGCCCTTCCTCCTCCTCCCCCCAGCAGCAGGAGTTCGGCAGGAGGGGGGGAGGAAGGGGGCAGAGAGCTTTTCTCGCGGCACACCAGGAGGTCCATCACGGCACACTACTGTGCCACAGCACACTGGTCGAGAAAGACTGATTTACACCATCTGGCTACGGTGGTCCACGCTCTGGTCACATCCCGACTAGATTACTGCAACGCAAAAAAAATTAATAGATTACTGCAACGCACTCTATGTGGGGCTGCCTTTGAAGACAGTTCAGAAACTGCAATTAGTCCAACCAGGGCAGTAGCCAGGATTTTGATTCCGGGGGGGGGGCTGTGACTGAGTTTTGAGACTGAGTTTTGTTCGGAGGGGGGGTGAGACTGGGTGGAAGAGGGTCTACCCTAGCAAACCTTTTGTATTGTTATCCCAATAACCCCATTAATGTGGGATATAATGAGCATGGTGATCAGTTCATGATATGAATAAACATAACAGTTCAAATAATGTACCAGTAAGGCCTTCTCGTGGACCACCCTGAGAATTTCGGGGGGGGCTGAAGCCCCTTAGCCCCCCAGGCTACATGCCTGAGTCCAACGGGCGGCAGCCAGAGCTACATGCCTGAGTCCAACAGGCGGCCCATCCTGCCAAGATCATCCGGGAGGCCCTGCTTTTTATTTACGCCTTCTGGCTACAGGGAGCATCACCATCTCCCTGTTGAAGACAGTTCAGAAACTCAGCTCCACTGGCTGCCTGTCCAATTCCGAGCTCAATTCAAAGTGCTTGGTTGTGACCTTTAAAGCTCTATATGGTTCTGGCCCAGCTTACTTGTCCGAACGCATCAGCCGCTACGTCCCATCCTGTACCTTAAGATCATCCGGGGAGGCCCTGCTTTTTATTTACGCCATCTGGCTACAGTGGTCCACGCTCTGGTCACATCCCGAATAGATTACTGCAACGCACTCTACGTGGGGCTGCCTTTGAAAACAGGTCGGAAACTGCAATTAGTCCAACGGGCGGCGGCCAGAGCTACATACAGGGAGCATACCACCCCCCTGTTGTGTCAGCTCCACTGGCTGCCTGTCCAATTCCGAGCTCAATTCAAAGTGCTGGTTTTGACCTTTAAAGCTCTATACCAGGGGTGCTCAGAACGGTGATCGCGATCACGGGCCTCATCCTGGTGATCTTCAGGCCCCTGACCAGGTTTTTTGCTGTTGGTCCTCTTCACGCACCCCTGCACGCTGCAAAGAAGTCCTCCGTCGTTGCTCCTCCCCGCTCCCTGCTCGCGTGCCGCCTCCAAAAGCTCCAGAGTCTAAGAGGCAGAATGGGCCCCCTCTTTTGGATTCCTCCTCCTCCCTCCGTCCATCTCCAGCCACACAGAGTCGTAGGAGACCAAAGGGGGCGGGCCTGGATGACGCGATGCATGGCTTGGCCCGACGCGCATGCGCAGAAGTGCCCATTCTGCCTCTCGGACTTCTCGTGAGCTCTTGGAGGCAGCACACATGCTGGCGGCGTGGAAACAGAAGCAACGACGGAGGAGGAGAAGGACGCTTTGGGGTCATTTCCTTACCGCATCTCAAAGGTCGGTCTTTTTACTTTGGGGTGGGTGCTTGATTGTTCTGTGGCATGTCTCTTTGTTTATTTTTAATGTTTAAAATGGCATTTTAGCTCCAAAGCCTCTCTGCTTGCTTTGTTCCTTGAGAAATATATGTTGGGGAATATGGAAATGTGGAAGAAATGGTGTGGTTGGATGTATTTTTGCATGCCCCTTTGTTTACCTTGCTGAGTATTAAATGGCCTTGCAGTTCAAAAGCCTCTCTTCTTACTTTCTGGCTGATAATATGTGTGGTAATATGGCAGTGTGGGAGAAATGGGGTGGTTGGATGTATTTTTGCATGCCCCTTTGTTTACCTTGCTGAGTATTAAATGGCCTTGCAGTTCAACAGCCTCTCTTCTTACTTTCTGGCTGATAATATGTGTGGTAATATGGCAGTGTGGGAGAAATGGGGTGGTTGGATGTATTTTTATGCTCTGTTTTATATTGTTGTTATTAAATTGAAAAGTTGATGTTTTATAACTCCATTTTATGTAAACTGCCCCGAGCCTGCTGGAAGGAGCGGTACATAAAAATGAATAATAAATATAAATAAATAAATAAGAAAATAGTTATACGTTTTACATTTCTGGGTAGGTGATCTTTGGTACTTGGTTTTTTAATCAGTAGCTCCCATGCTGAAAAAGTGTGAGCACCCCTGCTCTATACGGTTCTGGCCCAGCTTATTTGTCCGAACGCATCAACCGCTACGTCCCATCCTGTACCTTAAGATCATCCGGGGAGGCCCTGCTCTTTATTTACACCATCTGGCTACAGTGGTCCACGCTCTGGTCACATCCCGAATAGATTACTGCAACGCACTCTACGTGGGGCTGCCTTTGAAGACAGTTCGGAAACTGCAATTAGTCCAACGGGCGGCAGCCAGAGCTACATACAGGGAGCATACCACCCCCCTGTTGTGTCAGCTCCACTGGCTGCCTGTCCAATTCCGAGCTCAATTCAAAGTGCTGGTTTTGACCTTTAAAGCTCTATACGGTTCTGGCCCAGCTTACTTGTCCGAACGCATCAACCGCTACGTCCCATCCTGTACCTTAAGATCATCCGGGGAGGCCCTGCTCTCGCTCCCGCCTACATCTCAAATGCGGTTGGTGGGGACGAGGGATAGGGCCTTCTCGGTGGTGGCTCCCCGTCTGTGGAACGCACTCGCTTATTGATATTGGATCAGCTTCATCCCTCCTGGCATTCAGAAAAAAAGTGAAATCCTGGTTATGGGACCAAGCGTTTGCACTTTATTGCACTTTGATTGAATTGATTTTATTTATTATTATTTATTATTATTTATTTCCGGCATTTTACCCCGCTCTTCTCAACCCCCGAGGGGGGACTCAGAGTGGCTTACAAAAAGGCACAATTCGATGCCCACACAGTAAAACGCAATATAAAACCGCATAAACATTCAACATTAAAATACAGTTAGCCTACATTAAGCATCATACACATTCAATTAAGTTAAAAACAGTGTTTTTGAGATGGCAATCTGGTGGACAAGACCTAATGCTTATGGATGGAATACTGTTTTAACTGTTGTGAATGTACACGATGCATTTTAATGTTAATTGTATTTTTAATGTATTTTAATTCTAGCTGTATTTTAATGTATTTTATTCGTAACTGTTTGCTTTTATTCTATGTATACTATGTGGCATTGAATCGTTGCCGTTGTTAGGCTGCTCGGAGTCCCCCCTCGGGGGTTGAGAAGAAGCGGGATAGAAATGATGGAAATAAATAAATAATATAAATACTAGCTTAAGGAAGGCATTGTGGGCCAAGGTTGGTTCCTATTAGATGTTTATGTGGCTTGCAGTGATCTCAGGAACTTAGTGAAGGTACTGCAAGTCCCATTGGCCATGGTCCACCCCCCTCCAAACAGCACCAGGGTGTAGAGTGGGTCAAGGGGGCTCTGTGTGCTAATTTTGGTCTGTATTGGTCATTGGGTGAGGTTCGCGTTGTGAAGTGGGCCATTGGGCCCCTGTGTGGCAAGTTTGGTCCTGATCCCTCACTGCTGTGGGCCGCAGTGTCTGACTGCCTGAGGCCTTTCCTTTTCCCTCAGAGTCACCTTAGAATGTTGGAATGTGGATGGCCAATCGTCCTTTATGCAAATAGCATTTCAGTGGCAACCAATCCCCTCTGTCTGGGGCCATGGAATGTTGGAGTTCTGAGGCTGGCCAATCAGAGTCCTTTATGCAAATATTCCCTTAGTGGCGACCTATTCAAACGCTGTCACATATTCCTTGGCACCTCCGAGGAAATAAACATTCTATTTGCAACAGAAAAAAACTGTCAATTGGCTAACTCAAGCATTCAGTTGCATTCTGTTTTGCCGACTAATCAGAGTCAGTGAAATCCTGGTTATGGGACCAGGCGTTTGCACATTAGCACGATACAGCACTTTAGATTGGATTGAAATGGCAAACTGGTGGACATGAACCAATGCTTCTATTATGGACAGAATACTATTTTTAACTTATGTGAATGTATATGATGTATTTTAATTATAATTGTATTTTAATGTATTTTAATTGTATTTTAATGTATTTTAATTTTGACTGTTTGTGGTTTTCTATTATATGTACACTGTGTTTTTGGCATCGAATTGTTGCCGTTGTTGGGCCGCTCTGAGTCCCTCCTCCGGGGTTGAGAAGAAGTGGGGTAGAAATGGTGGAAATAAATAAATAAATAAATTTATGCAAATTGTCTCTCAGTGGCAACCAATTACCTCTGTCTGGTGCCTTAGAGTATTGGAGTTCTGAGGCTGGCCAATCAGAGTCCTTTATGTAAACAACCCTACAGTGGCAGCCAATCGAAACGATGGCACATATTCCTCCCTCCGCACCGCCGCAAACACTGACTTTTATTATATACATAGATTTATTTATTTACATCATTTATATTCCACCCTTCTCACCCCAAACACTGACTTTTATTATATACATAGATTTATTTATTTATTTACAGGGGACTCAGGGCGGATCACAATGCACATATACAGGCAATCATTCAATGCCATTTGACATACAACATATATAGACAGACATTCAGATGCAATTTAACATTCCAGCTTCTGGCCACCAGGGGGAGCTGTCGCATTCCTTCATTCTTTTTCGTACTTCCTGGAGATTTTTATGTCCTCATAAATCAGTTACATTAGCCTCCCCACAAAGTGGCACCTAAATTTCCTACTTGACAGATGCAACTGTCTTTCAGGTTGCAAAGGTCGACAATAATAATAATCTTCTTACCCATCACTTCTCATGCCTTGAGGCAGGTTACAAAGCCATTAAAAATACTTAAGCACAGCAAAAACACTACAGAACACACGCTAAAACGTACCCCCATACAAATTACACACCAAAACGTATCTCTACAAAATATATATCAAAACACACAAAACTGAACAAAGGAAACTTAAAATTAATGTTTGGGTAGGCCAGCCAGAAGAGATAGCTTTTTACATGGTTTTAAAATTCCTACAGTTCATTTAGCTGAAGGCGATCTTTCGGCAGGTCGTTCCCCAGTCATGGGGCGGCTGATCCTCCTCCCAGAAGAGGATAGGATTTTCTGTTTATTTACAAAATGCAATGGAGGCTTCTCACCTCAATCACCCACATTGAGAGGTACAAGCCCTCCAGTCCTTGGGGACTGTCCAGCATGGCTTTGAAGGCAAGGAAGAATGGGGGTTGCATGTCTTTTTCTGCACCAGTTATCTGTGCCATTGGAGGAAGAAGTGGTCTCTGAGGACCCTTCCGTACAGCCAGATAACCCAGAATATGAAGACAGAAAATCCACAATATCTGACTCCAGTTCAATGTGGATTTTATAGAGTATATCCAGTTCAAAGCAGATAGATAATGTGGATTATCTGGTTTGATATAATATAAATAATAACACTTTGTTTATATTCCGCCCTTCTCACCCCGAAGAGGACTCAGGGCGGACCACAAGTACACATATACGGCAAACATTCAATGCCGTTTTGTATAGACCTACACAGTACACAGACAGAACCGAAGGAGGTTTTTGTGTTGTGCCACAGGGGGTGCTGTTGCTCCATCCTTCATGACGAAGAGCTGTCAGGGCTTCCGCGTTCCAGCCTTTTCAGATCTTCTTTTTCCTTTATGGCATTGTAAAAACCTTCCCCGCTTTTTAGCGGTACGCAATTTCTCTAATTACAGCTAAAGTTGTTTTTGAACTGCTTAGGTAAACAGTGGGCAGGGCTGACGGTTAATCTGGGTTGCATGGCAGTGTAGTTCTAGGGTCCTTCCAGACAGGCCCTATATCCCAGGTTCTGGTCCTAGGTTTTCCGTGTTAAACTGGATTATGTGAGTCAATACTGCCAAATAATTTGGGATAAACAGAACATCTGGGGTCGGATCCTGGGATATAAGGCCTGTCTGGAAGGGTCCCTAGCCAGAGCACACACCCCTCCCCCGGTCCTTTCACACAGCCGTATAAAACAGACTATCAAGGCAGATAATCCACAATATCTGCTTTGAACAGATCTATCTGAGTCCACACTGCCATATAATCCAGTTTAATGTGGATCTTATACAGCTGTGTAGAAAGAGCCTCTGCTTTGCAAAAGATGGAACTGTATTCAGAGGTCTGTTCTGCCCTTTTCTCTCCCAATAAGGCCAAGTTTTTTTGAGCTTTACAGCATGAGCTGCAATTAATTGGGATATTCCAGCCCACAGGCTGGTGGCAGTGTAACGTTTTGTTAAAACCCCAAAATGAGGTTAGAAATTAATAATAGACTGTTGTGTTTCTCTCAGAGGCGCAGGCAGCCTGAGCTGTTCTCCTGCTCAAGTAATTGAAAGCCACTGTGCATGGCTTGGAGTAAACACCAACGGAAGGGCTTTTTCGCTTATGCTATCTTCACTACTCCAGGATGTGACTTGAAAATGAGTCATTCCAGATCAGAAGTGGCTCACAACATGGACTGAAATGCAGAACCTTTTGGTGGAATCAGGTCATACGTTCAGTTTAGCAGCATGCACGCAGGTATGGAGCAGCCACACAGGATTGAAAAGGAAAGGATCTTTCATATGAGATTCCCTCGACTCATCATTCTTGGGGATTTTAACGTGCAGGTGGATGCGTCTTCACCTTTCCTAGCGACTAAGAACCTTGTGACAACTATGGAAGCACTGGGGCTCACATTACTTAAGACTGGTCCCACCCATTTTTGGGTGGGGCCTGATTTTTGGTTCGGGCTTGCAAATGTGGATCTGCATCAGTGGAGGTCCCGTGGTCCGATCCTTCAGCTCTGAATGTTTGGATAGATATATGCGCTCCTCACACCCAAGAAGCCAAACCAATCTTTGCCCGACATAGGAGACTCATGGAGCCTACCAGCTTTTTGAATGCCCTCAAGGGCTTGGAAACGTCGAACATCCCTCTCACCGAGCAAGTTAACAACTGGAACGCCAGACTGTTGGCAGCTTTAGAAGAGATTGCTCCAAAATGCCCCCCCCCATCCAAACCGTGCCCCTTGATATACCAGCGAGCTAAGGACGATGAAGTGTAAGCGGAAACGGCTGGAACATCGGTGGCGCCGGAACCCAGATGAGTGGTCAGCGTTTGCTTTTAAGGCTTTCCGGAAGTCCTATGAGGCAGCAGTGAAAGAGGCCAAAAAAAAGTATAACTCCTCGCTAATAGCCACTGCAAGATCCTGCCCAGCGCAGATATTTAAAATTGTCCGAGCTCTGACAAACCCAGCTCCTATGGTTCAGGATCCTACAACATTGACTGTTACAGCTGAAGCATCTCAGAATTTTTTCACTGACAAGATCAACATGCTACGGCAGGAGCTGCCCCGACAGCAGATACTCTGAATGAGCTAGAGACCCTGTGGCCATCTGATGGACCTATTTTTGACCAGTTCACCCCTCTTGACATGGAGACCGTTACAAAAAATCCTGACTGTGGCAAAGCCCTCCACCTGCTCTCTCGACCCTGCCCCTCTTGGCTGGTTAAATGCTGTCTGGATGGATTACAAGATCCCTTAAGGAAAATCATCAACTGCTCACTTGAGCTTGGGGTCTTTCCAGATAATTTAAAAGAAGCTTTAGTTCGTCCTTTATTGAAGAAACCAAACCTGGATCCTGCAATTTTATCCAACTATCGCCCTGTCTCCAATCTTCCATTCTTGGGCAAGGTGATCGAGCGAGCTGTGCTGAGACAACTGCAACTGTTTCTGGACAATACCGCTGGCCTGGATCTTTTTCAGTCTGGCTTTCGCCCGTGCCATCAATATGCAGATGATACCCAGCTGCTTTTACGGCTGGAGCCTGGAGTCACCTCAATACCAGACAATTTCACCTTATGTCTTGAGTCTGTATCGAGATGGCTGCGTGCCAGTAGGTTGAAGGTGAATCCTACTAAGACTGAGATTTTGTGGCCTGGCCGCCCGCCTGGAGTGGCGCCCTCCCTGCCCAACTTCGATGGTGCCCACCTTCATCCATCTTCTACTGTTAAGAGCTTGGGTGTCGTCCTGGATTCACAGTTGACTGTGGAGGCCCAGATCGCTAATGTTAGTAAGCAGGCCTTTTTCATCTCCGGCAGACGAGACAGCTGGCCCCATCTACGCTGTCATATAAAATCTGGATTATCGTCTTTGAACTCTATTATATGAGTCTACACTGCCATAAAATCCAGTTCAAATCGGATAATCTGGATTTTACATTGCATTGTAGATGGGGCCGAAGACGTATCCATCCTCACCATTCCAGTCACACATAATTTCTGCTTTACCCTTTAAAAATATGTAATGACATCAGGATTTTTATAGTAACATATATAAGGTTGACACATTTTTCTTGGACTCCCCATTTGAGAATATCTCCCTTGGGGTGTGTGTTAATTATTGTGATTAGTTTTGTGGAAAGGTTAGGCATGGGTGAACTGTCAGAAAGCTAATTTTCATTGTGAATCTGGCAGGGAAGAAGATTTAAACACTGGTATTGTTAAAAGTTGTAATTTATAGGTGTGTTGGCAAGTGTCTGAATAACAGACTGCTGGGTGACGTGACACAAAGATTATGACTTCTGTTTGTCTCCATGCAATTATTTATTTTGAAAATCCATGTTATGTTCCTTGCTTAATAGCCCATGCTGTAGCAGCGGCAATGCACAGCAGGGTGTGTGTTTTATTGTGCAATAATGTTCAGTGGCTGGAAACCATTCTTATCCACTTTCTGTCTTGTGGGGTTTGGTGGTGTTAAACAGCATCTGTGTGCTGTGTCATTTTGCAATATGTAGTGCTCCAAAACATCAACACTAAGGCAGATGCGTTTGAAGTTTGCTTTTGTTGAGTAGAGAGTCTTTTCTGATGCCCAGTGGATCGGAAAGAATGGGCATGCTGGATCCTGGGCATTGTCTGTGAAAAGAGAGGACTGGTTGTTGTGTGGAGGCCTCCTGCCAAAAATGCTAGCTTGATTATTTTTAAACCTAAATGTGATTTTCAGCCCTCCTCATCTCTGCAGTTCTGGCACGTGAGTCCCCCCTCTGTCCATTCATTCTCCCAATCATCCATTCTTACTGAGAACTCTGTGTGGCTATTTTCACCCTTCTTGGGCTTGATTCTATTCCTTTTTACTATTGCACCTGCTTCTCCTTTCTTTTCAGGGTCTCTCTGCATATGTGAATGCAGGGAAGATGCAAAATATAACTGGGGAGATTTGCTAGTAGTAACTGAGTTTTTAGGACGCTTTTAAGTTTGAATTAGTTGTTAAACAAGTCTCAAACTATTCAGAGATTTTTTAAATAAAAAAACCCACTTTTTTCAGCCTAAGCAGTGCTATAGTTTTCTGTTTAAAGAGAGCCACATTTACATTTTTTCAACCATACACTCCTAAAACTTCTTGTTGGTTTGGATGATATGTTAATGTGATGTCATAATATCTATGTTCCATTGACATATGCTAGACTTGATTATCGTGGCATCAATGACGGAGTAAGTAGGAACTTTTAGCCTTCCAGTTGTTCTGAATCATGGCTTCCACCATTGCTTATCCTTGGCCTTGCTGGGTGCAGCTGATGTGAGTTATAAACCAAAACATGTTCCTTATACATGATAAGAATATTAATGTGTTTAGGAAATTGAAATTTTAGGCATGGGTTAAAAATGAAGTTGTTTGTTGCTGTGCTAGTTACACTTCGTTGGTGTATTTGGATTGCTTATTGTAATTGAAGCTTGGTGTGATGAGTTATTGAGATTATGGTATAGCTGTGTCACATGACACTATGGGTAAAAGAGCAAGGGGCTGTTGTGGGATGAGGAGTGGGGATTTGGGTGAACATGAGGGCAGTTACTCTCGTGTGTTGATTGTGTATCGGGGTATTTTTGGTTAGGTCTTTGATTCTATGCAATGAGTGGCCATTGATACATTTTTATTACGCTGATTATGCATGCGAAAGGCAAAAATCCTACAAAGAAGAAAGACTTATATTGATAATGCTCTTACAAAGATACTGGTGTAACAAAGTCTGGATGAATGTTATCAAAAGATATAGTGTTTGCTTTTTAAAAATAAACATTGACTCCTAAAATGTATTCAAGGAACTTAAATTTTTTATTGGAGTAAGCCCTGTCCTTTTTCTTTCCTAGTGATGCATATTCCACACAGGTTTTTTTTTGCGTTTGTGGTAGTACAGTTTTCCTGCTCTAGCATTTTTTTCATTGTCAATGATCCAAGACAGGGGTGCTCACACTTTTTCAGCATGTGAGCTACTTATAAAACAACCAAATCAAAATGATCTACCTACCCACTACTCAGAGAGCCATAAAAGCAAAATATTTGGAAATTTATTTCAGTGAGAGCCATATAATATATTTTAAGACTGAATACAACTAAATGTGAGTATAATAAACCCCTGAATTTATTCATAATAATAATAATGATGATGATAATATTCATTCAGCCTCTGCTACTACTAATAATAATAATAGTAACAACAACAACAATAGGTTCCTAGAGTAGAAGGAGACCTCCAAGGGCCATCCAGTCCAACCTCCTTCTGCACCTGGGTGGCGTAGGGAGCCTGCGGGGTGGGACTGAGCCTTCCTTCCCGCCCTGTCTACGATCTACCAGGACGCCCTACGCGATCTACCTGTAGATCGCGATCTACCTATTGAGCACCCCTGATCCAAGATAACATTTTTATGGATGTTAGAGAAATCAATTGGCAAATCTCCTTGCTAACTTTGATGTTTCAAAAATGTGTAAGACAACGTTATTTGTTAAAACTGAAAGAAAGTCAAGAAAGAGTACTAACGGATTTTGCTTTTCCTTGTGCTGAAAACATACTTCTGTAACGGTACTATCTTTTAATAACTTTAATGCAAAAACCTTCAGATGCAGAAGGCACCCAAATGGCCAATGACATTAATGCAAGAGAATAGCAGTGATATGAACCACAAGTGCATTTCCCCGCTTTTGCTATTGAAATCTTAAATGCCTGATATCTAAGGCATGAGAAGTTATTTGTCTGACATTCATCTTGGACTGACTAGCTTATGATGATTAAGAAGCATAACTCCCACATTTATGGTTTTGGTAGTCTGTGCAAGGTACAGATATATGGAAATTGAATTCCCAAGATGTGTTCAAATATGAGTACTGAATATAAAAGTTGGAAATATGTGAATATAACAGGAAATACAGTTGTTTACTTTCTTCCTTCGTCCCACACCTATCTCTGCATGAGTAGCTTCAGCAATTGTAATGGTCATTTCTATCCATACCCCTTTCTTCATGGCTAGTGCAACTTATCTGGAGCTGGGAAGAGAATTTAAACACTGCATTAAGGTGCTTTAAGGTTATTGACACAATTGCACCAAAACATTCCCTCTGAGCTGTTACTCACTGGCCTCTTTCTGTTCTCAGGGAACTGAAAAGGGAAGGATATTGACTAAAGTGCAAATGGTGGAAAGCATTTATTTCTTTATTTACTTCATCACTGTTAGATTGGGTGGCGGATGGCAGGAAAAGTGTGTCTGATCATTGGAAGCTAAGCCATTTTTAAACAGATAATGTTTGCCAATCCCACATTCTTAATTTTTTGCAATATAAAATTGGATTAACTAAAGAGGCTATTGATTCTATGGGGTGATCTTTATACCCCGCCCTTCTCATCCCAAGGGGGTCTCAGCAGCTTTACAAAATACGGTAAAAATTCAATGCCGCATCGTACAAATAACATACCATATTAAATCGTCAAACAATTAAAACATATAAACTGTTAAAACATATAAAACAGTAACACATACTAAAACATAACAAAGTGCCAAGTCATAATTTCAGAGTTCCAAGTTTTCCCATGGACATTATTCGGACTGGCAATATGGACTAACAGATCAGAACTGAAATTCATTCACACTATACAGTTACTGTGCTGCTATTCCACTTTTAACTGCCATGGTTCCATCTATGAAATTCTGGGTTTTGTAGTTCAGTGAGTCACCCGAGTTCTTTTGCTAAGAATCCTAATTATATTTTCATACACTGCAAGTATCAGAATTATGTGGGATGTTGCCATGGTAGTTAGCATGGAATATAACATTCTTTATGTATAGTGTAAATGGGCCACTAGGCTGCCACTGAACAATTGGAAAGCAGTGGAGGGAAATAACTTATAGTAGCAAATGGCTGGTTAGGAAGCAGTCAAAGTACTTAATTTTGCTCCCTTCTGTCACTTGTCTCCTAATGTTGTTCTGTCCCCATGTTTCTGGGAATGTTTTAAGCATGTTGTTGTTTCTATGAAGAGGTTAAGTTGTAGGACAGGGATGGGCAGAATCTGGCCCCAGGTCATTTCTTGCAACCATTGACCCCTCCAGGACTTCCCAGACGGTTCTTTTTCTGTTCAAACAAAATGATACATTACCTGCTATAGAACCTCTAGGACAGGGATGCTCACACTTTTTCAGCATGCGAGCTACTTATAAAACAACCAAGTCAAAATGATCTACCTACCCACTACTCAGAGAGCCATAAAAGCAAAATATTGGGAAATTTATTTTAGTGAGAGCCATATAATATATTTTAAGACTGAATTCAACTAAATGTGAGTATAATAAGCCCCTGAATTTATTCATAATAATGATGATGATAATATTCATTCAGCCTCTGCTGCTACTACTACTACTAATAATAATAGTAACAACAACAACAATAGGTTCCTAGAGTAGAAGGAGACCTCCAAGGGCCCAGCCTCTGCATTCAGCCTCTGCTGCTACTACTACTACTAATAATAATAGTAACAACAACAACAATAGGTTCCTAGAGTAGAAGGAGACCTCCAAGGGTCATCCAGTCCAACCTCCTTCTGCCATAAGGGAAAAACACAAAGCATTCCTCACAGATGGCCATTCAGCCTCTGATAATAATAATAACAATGGGTTCCTAGAATAGGAGGAGACCTCCAAGGGCCATCCAGTCCAACCTCTTTCTGCACCTGGGCGGCGGCGGGAGCCTGCGGGGCAGGACTGAGCCTTCCTCCCACCCTGCCTGCGATCTACCAGGACACCCTACGTGATCTACCAGTAGATCGCGATCTACCTAATGAGCACTCTGCTAGGAGACGCAGTTCTTCTTATAAACATGTTGCCAAACTATTATTCACGGTTGATTATTCCACACTAGTTTTGAAAACTAGGATTTCTAGACATTTTGGGATTATGGGGGCATTTTTGTAATGACTGTAGCCTCTGGAACATCCCAGGGGCAGAAAATTGATTCCTGGTCCCATTGTTGCTGTGTACCGCTATTGTAAGGGTTTTACCTGTTTGACCTGCTGTCTCTCTCTTTGCCACCACAAATCTCACTTTTACCTGCGGACTCAGCAGCTGTTTGGTGAGTTGTATTATTAGATAAAGATTTACTGCCAAATGTCACGTCAATCTATGCCTCAGGTATTTTCTGGAACTAAGCAACGATAGTATGCTGGTGTGATAATATCATTTACAATTATGGCAAAGGAACTTGTTTGGCTGGACATCATTGAATGTTTGTAACTACTCTAAAACATACAGTTATTTCAAGTATTGGTCAATACAAGACTATTTTGTCTTCCCAACTATAAGAGTGTTTCATAGAAATTGAAAAAAATAGAAGTACTGGGCAAAGCATGGATTATACTGAAGTTTTACATTGTCTGGATTGGCTATACAATTAAAAAGACAAACTGTTCACAGAATGAGATCCTCATTTGGAAACAGCTTGAGTACATGAAAAGATGAATTAATCACCTTGCTTGGAGATTGTACCTGAAAAAAATGGAAAGGTGAAGTAAACAAACAAACAACATTTTTATTATTTATTTATTATTATTTACTTATTACTTCGTACTTGTCTGCCCCCCCCCCCCCCAAACGGTTCGGGGCGGCTCACAGCATTTCATAAAGGACAAGTAACAGACCAATCATAAAACCACAATAAAACCACAATAAAATACAGTTAAAATTACAGTTGAAACCGTGAATCAATCACAGTGAGCTGCATGTTAAGCAGCGTAAGCAGGAAACAGTAGTCTAGCCAGCCCCGAAGGCCTGCTGAAACAGCAGAGTCTTAACTGCTTTCCTAAACGGGAGAAGGCTCTGGATGGTGTGGATGCCGGCGGGTCCAAAGACCCTTATTACAATGTAGCATACAAGTTATACAGGTAATGGGATTAAGAACATCCAGTTGAATATATTTTGCAAACAGAAAAAACTGCTTAAAATACGTGTTGGCTAAATATAAAGGTAAAAGACTACAAGAAGTGCCGGCATGTTTCAGTCTCAAGGTTTGCAGGTAATGCGATTGAGAACAACCAGTTGATTGAACACACAGATGGGTAAAATTTACAACAGTTAAAAACTGCTTAAAATACATGTTGGCTAAAAACATAGGTAAAAGACTACAAGAAGTGCTGGTGTGTTTCAGCCTGTGTCAAAAAAATTGGGAAATATCTAATTCTGGCTGCCTCAGGGGAAAAAACTTGGCAACTGCCAAGGTCACGTGGGGAAGGTTGTCACTTAGTGGAAACTTCACATAAAATTTCACTGAACTTGTTGGTAAATTCCTTAGTAGGGGGTTGATTATGTCTGCTTGGGCCTGTTCATAGAAACTGCATGACAGTAGAATGTGGTAGATGCACACTACTTCCTGTTTGTTACAGGGGCAGAGTCTTTCATTATGTGTGGTACCTGCAAATCTCCCACACAGCAATTCAGACGGGAGCACATTGCGATATTTGGCTGCCGTCAAGTTCTTTAGATAGTTTGCTGCATGAAAAGCCCAATATAATGTATGGACAGGGCACTAGGAGAGCAAGATACATAAGAGTGAGAGTGCATCTCACAAAATGCAATGTTTGATTGATTTGAGAGCCATGTCAAAACCCAGATGAGTTAGGAAGGATGCGGAAAGGCCAATGGAGGAAGCTTTCTTATAATTGATCTTAAACCAACTGCTTATGTACTCCTCCTGAGCTTAGTGGTGCATCAAACCGGACCCCAAACTAAAAACTCTAATCTTGATCCAATATTCAAGTGCCCACCACCAGGCTCTTATTGACAGGGGTGCTTCTCCGGATTCAAGTAATAAGATGTGGGTGGTACACATCTGGGGAGCTGGAAAGGGGCCGTCAAAAACTGTGTAAATATTGTCAAGCCATTCTATGGGAAAACCTTATGTTGTCTTTACCCTTGGATATACTACCAGTAAACCTTTTCATGTTTTCCAATGAACGTCTGCATTAACCTACCAGAATGGCTGTAATTATAGTACAATATTTGGGGCTGTAAGGCGATTCGAGTTTGCTTTGGCTTTAGGGATATGTAGAAAATCTGACCTTGAAGGAATATTATAGCACATGAGAATCAATATAGCATTTTATTAAGAAATGAGGCATCCATGTATGTTTCTGTTTAAGTATCTCCCCCAAAGTTTGCAATTGGGTTCTTTCACCTTCTACATACAGTAGTTTCTATAATATAAAATATTTTGAGAGTTTGAAGTTTATAAGTGATGAACAAATAGTACCAAAGTACTGTAGTGCACTTCTATACTCAGAAGATGCCTTTCCATCTCTAAGCCCAGGAAGTTAGAAGTTCATCCCATAGAATAGTATGTACCTTTCTCATTCTCAGCCTTTCCCCTCCCCATTTCCATCTACTTTTATAATTCTGAGACATTCTTAGAAAAAGTGACAATTGATCACAATTTTCTCTAGGTATTTATGATGTACGGCTGATGGACAAGACTGTAATGACTGGTGATTTAAAATATGTACTTGTTTGCTGTCATATCCACCTCGAACTACAAGATTTTACATATTATACTTCAAAACTGCTACTACAGATGATTGGTCTAATTTCAAATTAAAACATGAACATCCTGTAGCATCAGTAAAATATATGTGATTTAGCCTGTAAACTTATTTCTGTAGAACACTTATTCTCACATTGAGTGGCAAGAAATCTTGGGACTCTTTGGAATTTTATCAGTGTTCTTAATTAGAAAATAAGAAATGGTGTACAGGCTTCTCTAAACTAGTGTTTCCCAACTAGTGTGCCGTGAGCGATCATCAGGTGTGCCATTGAAAATTGGCACTCCCCCCCCTTCCTAGCAGCCCCCTCACAGGTTTCAAGAAACAAATTGAGCCTCTCCACTTGGATTTTTTTTTACTATTTTACTGGATTTTTGAGAGTTGCCTCCCCCCCAAGGAACTGTTTATAACAGCCTCATGACATCCATAGTCACTGGAAGCAAGTTTCACTCAGGTGAAATTTCACAAAGGTCTGGAGAACAAGCTCTATGAGGAGTGGCTTGAAGAGCTGGGCATGTTTAGCCTGAAGAAGAGAAGGCTGAGAGACGACATGATAGCCATGTATAAGTATGTGAGAGGAAGTCATATATATGTTGTGTTCATCGAAACAGGCCCAGGTTTCACACTGAGTGTATAAATACATTTAAAAACATATTAACTATATTTATTACTGTGTTAGAGTGTCATTTTGTGTCATTTTGGTTGGTGGTGTGGCCCAGGATTTTGTAAATGTAAAAAATGTGCCGCGGCTCAAAAAAGGTTGAAAAACACTGCTCTAAACAATAGTTTGCTGACTCTTTCCTGTAAGGCCCAGCATGTGGGGGAGTACTGTATCTGAAATATCTGTTTCAGGTGGGACTTTTTGCTCAAAAATGCCAGCAGTGAGGACCAGTAATTCTTGTCAGTGTTATCTGGGAATATATTGTATACCTTAGACCTAGCATACCCTGGAATTTTCTGCATACAAAGGTCAGCATGCCAGTCACGTATTGTTAGTTCCTTGTGGTCTGAACACAGTCAAATGTTCCATGAACTGAAGATAAGTTGGAACTTACTTTTACAACGGTCTTTATTTTTTTCAGTCTGTGTTTACATTGTTTATGATTAACTTACTGTTCACTGCATTATTTATTTCTATGGAAAACTCTGTTAAGCTGTCTTAAAATATTACAGTAATACAGTATTTTAAAATAACGTCTACTGCATTTTTGGAATTAACATATGTGCTAAACCAGATGGTTGATTTTTGGTGAAAATTAACTCCAGTAATGTGAGTGAATAAAATGTTGATTGTTATTTGACAGGGTTTGCCATATATTAACCAAATCTTTTTGGCCAATTAAATGCCTGATGCCAACATACATTAGACAGAAGTTGATGGCAAGCAGACAGGGGTTTCCTGACATGTCTGCGAAAATGACAAATGTTCTGTAAGCACAAAACATTTGAAAAGCACTGCTGTAATGAGTGCATATTTCCTTCAGCATACATTGCCTAAATCCCAATTAATGCTTTGTTATTGTAGTTAATGTCAGACTTATTCCCAAAATGTAGTGTTATCAGCTGTCTGTTAATATATAATATCCAGGTGTTTTATGATTGCTGAACAATATCCTAATACTGTTTCAAAGACAAGTGGTGGCTATTTCACTTTTGTGGCCCTGCTAAATTTTATGTATTTTAATATTACTTATAATTCTAACCTATTTTAAAAGTAAAATATGCTCCAAACTTCAGTGGTAAAAAAAATCTCCTGGCTTTATTCATAATGTTTTGCCTCTTTCACTCCATGGATTCAAAATCTTTGTGTCTTAGGGCAGTGTTTTTCAACCTTCTTGGAGCCATGGCACATTTTTTACATTTACAAAATCCTGGGGCACACCACCAACCAAAATGACACAAAATGACACTCTAACACAGTAATACATATAGTTAATATGTTTTTAAATGTATTTATACACTCAGTGTGAAACCTGGGCCTGTTTCGATGAACACAACATATATATGACTTCCTCTCACATACTTATACATGGCTATCATGTCTTCTCTCAGCCTTCTCTTCTTCAGGCTAAACATGCCCAGCTCTTCAAGCCGCTCCTCATAGGGCTTGTTCTCCAGACCCTTGTGAAATTTCACCCTGAGTGAAACTTGCTTCCAGATAACTATGGATGTCATGAAGCTGTTATAAACAGTTCCTTGGGGGGGGGGGGTAGGCAACTCTTGAAAAATCCAGTAAAATAGTAAAAAAAATAAACACTTCCAAGCAGAGAGGCTCAATTTGTTTCTTGGAAACCTTGAATGCTTCAGCTTCCCGATGCTCCCAAGTTTGCTCACTGCCCAATTCACCGACGTGGAGCTTCCGGCATTTGGCAGAGCCCTTCCTTTGCCTCGAGGAGGTTCTTTGGGGAGGGAAAGAGGGAGAAAGACCTGCTAAGAGGGGGATGAGTGCCAATTACCCACGGCACACCTGCTGATTGCTCACGGCACACTGGTTGGGAAACACTGTCTTAGGGGATGCCAGTCATAGTACAGAACAGTGGTGGGGAATTTGTGGCTCTCCATATATTAACAGACTGTATTTGCCAAATATGGAGAGACAATGGGATCTGTAATACAGTATTTGGACTACAAAGCCCCTGCCATATTTTTTTTTAAAGAGTGGAGTCCTAGATATATGGAATGGCTTGGTGTGATGACTTTTTAACAAGGCGAAGTTACTTTGGAGTGAACTGAAAATCTCATGCAAGAGATCACTTGTGAAGCTAGGTAAGGTTGACTTCTCACAGCATAGAATGACAAGGCAGCCAAATAAACAATGTATTGAAGATCGAGATAAGGGAGAAATTGTTTGTGCAGTTTCATGTACACTTATCTGATTTGCACTTCTTGAAGCAGTACACAAACTGAGGAATTGATATTTATTTATTTATTTATTCATAGCATATTGATATTTACATTGATATTTCCAGTTCTCTGAATTTTGTAATGCGAAGATTAGGCTACATATAAAATGCATCATGAGAAACTTCTCATAAAGGTTTGTATTAGACAAAGCTGCATACATCAATACTTAATGTGTGTATGTGGCTGGAGTGCGCACTTACACAGACAAGCTCCTGCCTCCACAAACATCTATAGCTCCCACTGCTCAGGAGACACCAATGGCACTCCCTCCAATGACATTGCAGGTTATAGTAAGTGCCATGAACATGTACAAGAGCCCTGCCAATGTCCTCCACAAACACCACAAACACCATACTGAAGGTTTTTATATGGGGACAATTTCATCCTAGGGTTTATGTGTTTCCTCCACCACAGACATCCCAGTGTTTCTTATTCTCTCCATTGATGTGGAATTTGCATGACCCCATCCACTGCCTCTCCCTTAACCCTTTCCTATTCTTTTCTATGGCACACAGCAAACAGAGGAATTGATCAACATATGAACTGAGAGGGTTGGGGAGAATTCACCATGTTTTATAGGAGTGGCAGGTACTTGGATGTATAGTTCACTTGCAATCTAAGAGCACTCTGAACTCCACCAATGATGGACTTGGAACTAACTTGGCACACAGAACCCCCATGACCAACAAAAAATGCTGGAGATCTTTAGAGGGATTTGTAGGGGTTGTGGTTCACCTACATTCAGAGAGTACTATGAAGCCAAACCATGATAGATCTGGACCAAACTTGGCATGCATGCCTGATTTGCCCAAATTTGAATACTGGTGGGATTTGAGGGGAATTAGCCTGGACATTTTGGAGTTGTAGGTACTGGGATTTATAGTTTACCTGCAATCAACGAGCACTCTGAACTCCACCAAAGGAATTGGATCAAACTTTGCACACAGAGTAACCATGACCAGCAAAAAAAAACCCTGGAGGTCTTTAGAGAAAATTCACCTTGATTTGGGGGAGTTGTAGTTCACCTACATCCAGAGAGCACTTTGAACCCAAAAACAATGGATCTGGATCAAGCTAGTCACACATACCTTATTTGCCGAAATTTGATTACTTGGGGGGTGGGGGGGTGGCCTTTTCTGGGAGTTGTAGTCCACCCACAACCAGAGAAAGTGTGACCTCCATTGATGATGGACCTGGACCAAACTTGGTACACTGAATCCCCATGAGTAACTCAACCAACTGGAGGGGTATGTGGGGAGTGACTCACCATAGTGGGAGTTGTAGCTTACTCTGCAGCCAGAGTACACACAGACCTAGAGCAAACTTTCTCAACATAACAAACAACTCATGGAGTTTCAGGGGGTTAACCTGGCATGATGTGACTGGTAGTTCACCCACAACCTTATACATTTGTTAAAAAATGGCTACTTCAAATAGCTCAAGCAACTCCAGGTACCCAAGCTAGTATTCGGATCAAAAGAAAAGATGGTGGTAGGAAGAAGGAATCTAACAATCCTTTTGAGACTAGTTTATTTTTGGCATGGATGGATTTATGTGGATATTAATCTACAATATTAATATGTAATGGATATTAATGCATTTAATCAAAAGTACTGATATAGTGTGTACAGTGTTGCAGGAGTTTGCAATATTACGCATATTTTAAGTCTGCATATACATTTTAATGTGTATTCAGGTTAGTATGTGCTGGTAAAGAGAGAACTATTAGTACTCCATCCTCATGGAGATGTACAGATGTAATACATGGCTATCTTTGGAAGCACATATAAATTGATTCTCCCTAATCCTAAAATCCTATATTCTCCTCAAACTGATACTTTTTGTCTTCTGTCTACCATTTCCATCTTTGGGAAAAGGGGGCTAGTCCCACATCTAGCACCCATTAAGATTTTCTTCAAGGAGTCCTGATTTTTTTTGGGGGGGGGGGGGAGAAGAAGAGGAAGGGAGAGAGAACTCCACTTACACATAGTCCCTGTAAAAACCATATACCGTATGTTTCGCACCATAAGACGCAGTTTTTTTCCTCCCAAAGTGGGATGAAAAATCAGCTGCGTCTTATGGAGCGAAGATGCAGGCCGGGGGGGGGGGGGGAGGCGCTGGAGCAGTGGGAGGACGGCGATATACTTACCCTGTCGCTGCCACTCCTATTCTCTGGTCCGTTGCGGCGGCGGAGGGATCTGGTTCACTCCCTTTGCCTCCTTTTCCTTCCCCCCACTTTTTCTTCGCTCGGGGAAGGTGGGAGGGATGGAAAAGGAGGCACGGGAAGAGTCAGCCAGCACCGCGTCAGAGCAGACGCGACCCTGGTTCACTCCCCCTTGCCTCCTTTTCCTCCCCCCACCTTTCTTCGCTCGGGGAAAGGTGGGAGGGATGGAAAAGGAGCCAGGAGGAGTCAGCCAGCGCCGCGCGTCAGAGATGACGCGACCCTGGTTCACTCCCTTTGCCTCCTTTTTTCCTCCCACCTTTTCTTCGCTCGAGGAAAGGTGGGAGGGATGGAAAAGGAGCCAGGGAGGAGTCAGCCAGCGCGGCCTCAGAGCTGACGCGACCCTGGTTCACTCCCCCTTTGCCTCCTTTTCCTTCCCCCCCCCCACCTTTTCTTCGCTCGAGGAAAGGTGGGAGGGATTGCAAAGGAGCCAGGGGAGGAGTCAGCCAGCGCCGCGTCACAGCTGACGCGACCCTGGTTCCTCTCCCTCTTTGCCTCCTTTTCCTTCCCCCACCTTTCTTCGCTCGGGGAAGGTGGGAGGGATGGAAAAGGAGCCAGGAGGAGTCAGCTAGCGTCGCGTCAGAGCTGACGCGACCCTGGTTCACCCCCTTGCCTCCTTTTCCTTCCCCCACCTTTTCTTCGCTCGAGGAAAGGGGGGAGGGATGGAAAAGGAGCCAAAGGGGTGTGAACCAGGGTCGCGTCAGCTTTGACGCGACCCGGGTTCACTCCCCCTTTGCCTCCTTTTCTTTCCCTCCCACCTTTTCTTCGCTCGAGGAAAAGTGGGAGGGATGGAAAGGAGCCAGGGGAGGAGTCAGCCAGCGCGCGTCAGAGCTGACGCGACCCTGGTTCACTCCCCTTTGCCTCCTTTTCTTTCCCTCCACCTTTTCTTCCCTCGAGGAAAGGTGGGAGGGAAAGAAAAGAGCCAGGGGAGGAGTCAGCCAGAGCACCTGCTGATAAGATTTACCTAGATTTTAGAGGGGGAGCGAAAATATTTTTTTTTCTATTTTCCTCCTCTAAAATCTAGGTGCGTCTTATCAGCAGGTGCGTCTTATGGAGCGAAAAATACGGTAGCCTTGATGATTCTCTGCTTGCCTTTTACCTGGCTGATGGTGGGGTAGAAGCCAGCTACTTTGCTTAAAAGGGTGGAAAGTGTGCTGACAACCACGGAAGCATCTGGGAAGTCTTGTGTAAGCAGAGCCCCCCCCCTTCTCTTTCTTCCATCAGGACTCATTAATAAAACAAAATCTCACCATGCGCTGGGTGTGTGACCAACTCTCTTTTCCCCTATCCTTCATTCACTCTTTATATGCAAATACAGATATTCGACATTCAAATAAAATCTCATATCAGGTCCCAAGCATTTCAGATAATGGAAGCACAACCTGTATCTAATATATAAAAATGCATGTGATCCTTTAATACAATAGTAGAAATTGGACTGTAAAATGAGAGGATAAGCTGGATAGACAGATTCAAACCCTTTGTAATTCAGGTTTGTGGTTCTATAGACAGTGATCTTAAAGTATCGTGTCTTTGTGTCCATTAACTGGACTCTTTTGCAAAGAAGCAGCAAGAAATCACCTATGAATGCATCTAACATTGAAAATAATAGAATCTGGCACAGTAAAGGTTAGATTTTACTTGAGAAATAAATTCTAGTCTCAGCTGAGAGGTACTTTGGAGTAGAGGCTTAGCAATGTAATCAATGAGAGTGTAAGGTTCATCTCCCTCTAGCACAGATATGCAGTTTCTGTAGGTCTGCACGTATTACATTCTCTTACAAAGTGGTATGCCCTGGTATCCTTATGAAAATGCATGCTTGTCTGTAAGTCCCATAGTGACTTGAGAGCACTTGGTTGCATCAGAGACAGCTTCAGCCACAATGGTAAGATGGGTGGAGAAACCTATGAAAAGCAGAAGCTCTCCATAAGTGATTGAGTTATGTTGTGATTTTATTCTTTAAAAATTATGAAGACTTACAATGTATTGATAGCCGTTCTTTCTTAAAGTTTATAAACAGTTAATGGTGGAGGAAAACAGTATTTCTGAGAGTTTCTGAATTATTAATTCACATAATGTACATTCATGCATCTGTGCATGTTTTGTTCCATTATGCCTCTTCTGCAGTATATGTAATAGTTCTTCCAGTTGCAAATAACTGGCTTTTGTATGGGCCAGAAAACATTAGATTGTAATGGTGTAGTAATGTCATTTAAGTGAACAAAGCTTTTAATCAAATAGTGTAAGCAATACTTTTTGTGACTTGAGAAACTGCAAGCATTACTATAAATGATAGTATAGTCTAAAAGGTAGCTTGTTCAAGTTGTGACTATGATCTCAGTTCAGGGCAAAAGTATACTTTTGCATTTAAAACATCTTCAAAATAAACAGAAAAAAGCACCCCTGCTATACCCCATCTGGATAGTGAAGGCCAACCTCTATGCTTGATTATTACATCTCAAATGATTGCATATGAGAGAGGACGCCAGAACAGATATGCCTAGCCTTGACGAAGAGACGAAACGGCACAAAAAAAGCCGGCTCCGTATAGCGCTTCAGCCGTCGGCAGCTTCCTCCCACGGAGTTCTGTTACACTAGTGCCTAGTATTCATATGAACAGGAGCTTTTGCAGCTCACGCGGCTTAATTCTTGATTTGCACCGCTTGTTTTTTGCTTGAAGAAATCATCTTTAACACATTTGGATTACAAATACATTTGGATTATTCTACAGCATTTTCGTCGATTTTCACGTACCGCCCCAAGACCAGGGCACGTATATTAAGGTACTATTGGGTGCTCATGAGACTATATTGGGATATTCTGGACACTCATGAGATTGTACTGATATACAAGGACTGAAATTATTGTATATTGAATTGTTTATTGAATTTATTGGATTTGTTGAATATATTGGGATCCTCCTTTACCTAAATGGTTTTGAAAGTACTTATTTATTAGATAAATCCCTAAATGAATATTGATCACTGATTTGTTTATATCACTCCAGTGTTGTTTTTTGAGCTACTTGATACGGCGATACCCTTAGTTGTTTTTCTATTAGTAACCTATAGGTGTCATAAGTAACCATGCTATTGTGTAAATCCAAAGTAAATTGCCTGTAGCAAAACATGTAAGGAATAAGACAATATTATAAGAAATTATTAAAACCACTTCCTATATTTAAATAAACAGTATAAAATGGGTGTTAGCATAAGCTAATCCTGTGAGCTCAAAGATATCTGGAACAATATTTTTATAAAATACATAAAATAGCTCAAAACTCTGGAATTCACAGAGGACATCTGTATTTTACTGTGCTTGGTCTGAAGAATGAAACAGAGGTGAAGCAACCATGTTTTCACACCATAGATTTAATATTTTTTTGTCAATCCCATTTTATGCCCAGTACGGAATAATCCTTTAAAAAAAAAACAAAAACCCTTCATACTCAGTAGATATTTTCGTCAAACGTATCTCTCCATACTCCCAAGATCCGTTTCTGGGTCAGTCATTGCTATCTCCAAATTTCTTCAATGTATACGTGGCATTGATTTTTATAGCCTCAATGTGAATAACTGCAGACATTATTATGTTCAGCGTCATTTGCCATTTTAAACGTACATTCCTTGGTTTGAAGGTATTTTTTCTTCTTTGCTTTTGTTCTCAATATCTTAAATACCAGTAACTTTGTGCATTGTTCACTTCTCTATTTACCCATGTCTCCAAATTACTTATGAACAAGTTTAAATAGTGGATTTACAGTTAGTATAAAGAGCAACATTGGACTATAGTAGAATGTTCTAGAATCTAGATGGAAGTATGTGCTGCCTCTGGAAGATCTAGTACAGCTATTGGGGAGGGGAGAATTTTGGTCAAGTGGTTGTGGTGGATTAATGTATTTGCCTTTAGCTGATTCTCCATCAGTCCATCAGGTGGACCACCCCTTCAAAAGTGTGACTAGTACAAATGTGTGACATGCCAGATACCAGGCTGTCAAGAAACAGCCTCCCTAGCATCTTGTATGTGATGTCTCAAAGATAAGAGACAAGAACATCTGATAGACCACCTACTTGTATCTTACAAACCTCCTTTCCTGAGGAAGTCAGATTGGCTCTTTCATTATTGGCATTTAGTTGGTTAAGAAAAAGCTTATTGATCGATTAGCCTTTGCTGACTGGTGCCGCTCTTGGATATTAAAGATTATATTTTTATTGTTACTTTTTCTTAGTTTTGTCCACAATATGTAAATAATGCATTGCAAATAATTTTACTTGCAGCATGCTATATTTAGGGTAACAAGGAGGACAATAGTGTTGTTTTTATGAAGTAACTAAACAGTGAATAATAATCCCCTTGTTTTAGTCAAATGAGTAATCTGGGGGGGCATTTTGTAGATTTTTAATTAACTTGTAATGTAGGCCTAAGAGTTATTTTAATGTGTATTTGTCTGTTCAATTTTAATATGTGGACATTGGTCCATTGTTTTACAGTGTTTTTATGGTTTTAAGCATATGTAAGTCGCCCCGAGCCTACCGGAAGGGGCGACTAACAAGTCGAAACAATAAATAAATAAATAAATTAAAAGTACCTGCAAAGCAATGTTAACCATTTAAAATGTAATGTTATCTCCTAAAAACAACCACAACCTAGCTATACATTCCTAACTGAACATCGTATTCCACATTTTTTGTGTTTTTTAGTTACGTATAGTGGTTTTGTTTTAAATTGCCTTGAGCATTCATTAGGAAGTTGAGCGATTCCAAAATATTTAGGTTACAACATGCAGTTTTTAAATGTTCTAAGCAGGCAATACTTACGGTACTTAGATCTGTTTAAAGCTATGTTCCTCACAATACAAAAACCCAGAACGGCTTATAGTACATATAATGTTATGAATTAAATGTTTCTGCTGTAAACAAATACTCTGAAAATCAACATACTTTGGTTGAAACTCAGGACCTCTTTGTTTCTTCTTTCAGCAACTCTGCTGCTGTCAGTGTTGTTTATGGGTTTTGAGTGTATTCAAGACAGGCTTGTACAGGCATTATACCCAAGGGGCACCTGTTAGTCAAATGAAAATGGGATGGTGGTGCTACTGGCTGGAGTGGGGAGGACAGCTGCTGGGGCTTTGACTGGTTCCTTCTTTGATCCAGTCATCTGACCTGGCAATTAGGAGGGACTAGTATTGCTGCTTTGGTGTAATGATGTCTCATTGGGTGAGGGTGCCTAAAAATATAATTAGGAATATAACAACATCTTCCCCAAGGCTAAAAAGAATAGCAAATAGAAGAAACATGTTTCTGTTAAACCAAATCAGAAGGCAGAAGATGCATGTTCTCCTCAGATGGATTAAGTGTGAAATTGGCTATTGACCAGATTTAGGTAACTGCTAGCCAGGAACCTGATCTGATATTTTTAGGCTCTGAGTCTGTCATCTGAGGTTCTCCTAGGAGACAGGGCTCTTTGTCACATGCACTGGGTCTTTTCTCCCCCCTTAATTCTTTCCTCTACCCAGTTTCCCCCATTTTTTGCTAGAGACATTGCTGCAATGTGAATGCTCATCCTATGGATTATTTCAGTGTCGTCCTGCATTCTAGCTTTTCTCTTACTTGTTGATTTTCCTCTTGACATCACCTGACCTTCTGGATTATTTCTGGAGCAGGATGAGGAGGTTGGTATTTTTTTTACTAATCTGTGCTGCACATCAAAGTGGTTGGGCTTACCTTATAAATTCTCTCCCTTCTCTGAGATTCTTTGGAGCTTCGTGGTACTTTAAAAAAAATTCAGACGCTTTTACCAATCACAACCAAATTAATTCAGTCAAGTTTAATTATTGTGAATGGGAGTTTGCTGGTGTGTAGTTGACTTCCCATTCCATCTAGTTTTATGGTGTAGCCTACTCACAAGCTGAATATTGGAGGTGTGCATGGGGTGGAAGGAAACTTGATTGAGACTTTCTTATGGGCAGTCCATTGGAGAAATGTGGTGTGAGACTTAAGTTGTTGTTTCTGAGTGATAGGAGTTCTTGACAAAGGATTATGAAGCAGTAGCATGTTGGTGCTGTCAATTATTGTTTCTTTCTAGATTTGCTTTTAGTCCTACCTATTAATTCTTTCCTACCACCCACAGTTAAATACGGTCTATGGGTTTTAAATTATTCCCCACCCTTGTGCCAAATTTTGTTTTGGAATGATGATAATTTGTTATTTTCAGACTCCCTTTGTTCAAGCAAACCATGATTTGAATGCTGTCAATGGCCTTTTCCTAGTCGTACGCACAGAGAGGGGAGGTGATGCCGGTAGGCTGAATTGTGGTTTATTAAAATTACCAAACAGGGAAAGTGTTTCTTTTGTCAGGGGAGTGATTCTTCTGTCACCACTTGAATCTGAAGTGTAGTGGAGGCAGAAGAATAGAAATATATTGTCGAAGGATTTCATGGCCGGAATCACTGGGTTGTTTTAAGTTTTTCAGTTTGTATGGTCATGTTCTAGAACATGGCCATACAGCCTGAAAAGCTTATAACAACCCAGAAGAGAAACAGTTACCCATTTTTTAAAATGCTTCTCTCTGGACCCTCTTGCCTCAAAAATGTTCATTAACATTTTGGACAGATATTAAATTGTGAATCTGCTTGCTTTCAGTTTAGTGTGACACTGTGCTCACCTTCACAGATTTCCCCTTTTACTCCCCCTTTTTCCTGTGAAAATGGTTTTGCAAATGATGTCCTAATCTTACTATGCAGTATTTGCAATTTTACAACTGTTTTACTTTAGTTGGCTGGATAGATGAACGATGAAAGGCGTATGTATAATTCCTTGAGAGAGAAAAAGCAACGTTTTGGTCACACATTCCTCGTCCCATTCCCCAACAGTTGTGCTGGACACTGTATATGTTTGTCTGTACTTTGAGTAGTGTTGTTCATGCTGTATGATTTATCAATGCTACCAGTATATGTACATTAAAATAAATTCTATATGTACACATAAAACAGCTTGTGTTTACCCTGTTAACATTTATTTTTAGGAAGTTTTATGCTTTTGGGGGGGGGATATGCTCAATCCATTGCTTTATATTTATTTATTTATTGTTTCAATTTATATACTGCCTTTTCCAAATTGGCTCAGGGTGGTTTACAAAATGCACACGGTAACATAGCACTAAAACGATAAGAACATTAAAAAGCGTAAAAATAATGTTTCTGTCAGCATACAGATTGACATGGCTTAAAGATTAAATGCCTGCCGGAAGAGAGCTGTCTTACACGCCTTCTGGAAGGCTGGTAGCTCGTTTATCGCCCGAACTTCCGCCAGCAAGGCATTCCACAGGCTCAGTGCGATGATGGAAAAGGCTCTCTGCCTGGTTGATGACAAGTAAAAGGACCTAATGGAAGGGACGTGTAACAGGTTTTGGTCCTCTGACCGAAGGGATCTCTGGGGAGCATATTGGAGTAGACAGTTCCTCAAGTACACTGGCCCCAGACCATATAGGGCCTTAAAGGTCAAGACCAACAATTTGAAGGTGATCCGGTACTCGATTGGCAACCAGTGCAGTTGCTGCAGAGTTGGAGTGATATGGCTCCTGGCCGGTACTCCCACCAGGAGTCTAGCTGCTGCATTCTGCACCAGTTTGAGTTTCCAGATAACTGCCAAAGGTAGACCCATGTAGAGGGCATTACAGTAGTCTAGCCTCGAGATGACCGTTGCCTGGATCACCGTAGCTAGATCACTCCCAGTAAGGTATGGCGCCAGCCGTCTAGCCTGTCGCAGGTGGAAAAAGGCGGATCTGCTGACAGTGGAGACCTGGGCCTCCATTGTCAGCAGTGGGTCCAATTGGACCCCCAGACTCTTTACTAAGGGCAACGAGCGTAATGCCTCGCCGTGCAGAGTAGGCAGCCGGAGCTCACACACACCCCTGGGCGACCCAGCCATAGGATCTCTGTTTTCGATGGGTTCACTCTCAACCGGCTGGCACGTAGCCAACCAGTCACGGCTTCAAGGCACAGCTGGAAATTATCGGGTACCAAGTCCAGCCGTCCGTCCATTGGCATTATATATCCATTGTTTTCAAGAATAGCTGAACGTGAAACATATATGTTTCATGCTTTTCTATGTATATTGTAGAAAGTAAAGTTTGTTACAGAGTTCTTCCTTTTTAGGACCACTAAGTATTAGTAAGCTGGTTGATTGATTGGTTTTAATCAATATGGCTGTTATTTAAGGACACCCTCTTTTTATGTTTGAAGCTGTTCAAACTAGAGAGCAGTGTTGTCTTGGTAAAGTACTGCAATAGCAAGTGAAATAAAATATGACACGAGCAAAAATATCTTGCCCATTGTAGCAAGGAGTAAGTTTCTAGGAAAGCATCTTCTTGAATGTACAGTATTTTGTACGCTAAACTTGTTATAGCCAGGGATGTGCAGAAGATTTTAAATATACTACATCATGGGCATCAGGTTCTTTATTTTATATCCTATATTTTCTCCCAATATATTTGATATCCCATCTTTCTGCCAAAGCAACTCACAGCGGTCCTTCTGCCAAAAGGATGAGCAGCAACCCTTTCCAGGAACAAGAGATGTACTCTGGAGATAAAGATGTTTTCTGTGGTTTTCTGCGGCATCATTTGGTTGTAGTTTAAGATCCCTGGAGCCACTGAGGATTTTTCCTCAGGAAATATCTTTTTAACGGGATCTTTTTTACAGTGATAAATCTGAGGAAGTGCTGACCAAAGTCCTTCTCCCTTAGTCTTCTCATTATTTTATGGTTACTTGTTTCTCTCTTCGTGGTCTCTGTGGAATGCACACATATGTAGTTTGATGCACCTGTGCAGCATTTCGGAAACCTCAAACAGCTATTTACACATTGGCTATAGCCCCACCTACCTTCCCCTGGAGGTATATACCCCAGGTGGGGCTATAGGCCTTGTGCCTTTTCTTTCCACTGCAGCTTGAGGGAACTTCATTGTGTTGCCAGAGGAGAGTGTGTTTCCTTCTCTGGCTTGCTGTACTGTGAGTTTGGCCGGGCAGCCCATTACTATTGTTTCTTTTGGACTTTGGTTTTTTTTGGTTTTCTTTGAAAGTTGACTATGTCTACTGCATTTAAGAAATGTGTGGACTGTGGGGGAAATGTCCCTGAAGCAAACCAATATAGTAAGTGCCTCCTCTGTTTGGGGGAGGCACATTCTGTGAAAAGCTGTTCGGCCTGTTTGGCATTTTGTATTGTGGTGATCCTTATGCATATATATGCTTTATTTACCTTTGGTATTGTAAGAATATTAAGCAATTTATATTGTTCCATGTGTTCACTTGGTACTACTGACACGGTTCCCCGTTTGTGTTTAGTTGCTCCATTTACTTTGTCACTTCTCCAGGATCTGGGTCTGGTGGTGAACTACACCAAGTCCAACCTGCAGCCAACTCAGTCTATCCAGTTCATCGGAGCGACTTTGAATTCCGTGTCCCGCAGGGCGTACCTCCCGGACGACCGCTTCGCAACTCTGTGCACAGCAGCTCTGCGAGTCAAGAACGACTGATATAGCAAGGCCAAGCAAATTAAATCCGTGCTAGGCTACATAGAATCGACCACAGTGGTGATGCTGTTGGCACGGCTCAAGATGAGACCATTACAGTCTTGGTTCCTGCATATCTTCAATCCACTCCACGACAGTTCATCTGCCTGCTTGAATCCACCGCCAGAGGTCCTCCACTCGCTCACTTGGCTGGTGCGAAACAATGTGTGTGCCGGGATGCCAATTTGACCATGAGATCCACCTCATGCTTTGAGGACAGATGCTTCCCTGATGGGATGGGGTGCACATACAGGGCGCCTCTCAGTGAAGGGCCACTGGACATCCACCGAAGCAAAGCATCACATCAACTATCTGGAGTTGCTTGCCCTTTACAAAGCACTGTATGTCTTCAGGGACGCCCTTCAGGGGCACACAGTTCAGGTGTGCATGGACAATACCATGGTAGTGTGGTATATCAACAAACAGGGAGGCACGCAATCACAGTCACATGACCATATGGAAGTGGTGCATCCGCAATTCCATCTGGCTTATAGCCATCCACGTACCAGGTCAATCCAATCTGCAGGCCGACCAGCTCAGCAGGTCACAGAGCAGCAGGCACGAGTGGTCTCTACACCAGGACGAGGTGGAGACACTGTTCCAGCGATGGGGTCGACCAACCATTGACCTCTTTGCCGCACAGGACAGTGCCAAGTGCCAACTGTTTGAGGTTTCTGAAATGCTGCACAGGTGCATCAAACTACATATGTGTGGATTCCACAGATGACCACTTGAAGAAACATGGTTACAAGGGACCGCCTAACCCCATACTGTCCCATGAGAACACTTAGATCTGAAGACTGGAATCTTCTAGCCGTGTCAAATGTCAAACAATATGACCTAACTTCAACACGGAGAAGGGCATTCTCCATCATCGCCCCAGTTCTCTGGAAAGCACTACCCCCAGAGGTTCGGGCCTTGCGTAATCTGTTGGTTTTTCGGAAGGCCTGCAAATCGGCCCTATTCCGGCAGGCCTTTGAGTTGTAATGTGCTATCCCCTAGGATTTGTGTTATCTCTTAGGAATTGTTTTATCCTTGTGGTTTTATTGCTGTTGTAGATTTGTTGTTTTATTGTGGTGCGTGATGTAAGCCGCCCCGAGCTGGCCGGGAGTGGCGGCCAATAAATCTAACAAATAATAAATAAGTAAGCAACCATACTTTTTGTTTTATAATAACTAGCCTGCAAAATATAAAACGTCATTCAAGTGGCATTGTTGATCAAGTTGTCCTTTGAGACTGTCCCCGAGTCGTAAAGTTTGGAAAATCTTAGCAAACCAGCTGTGCTTTTCTGTTACCTTGGAAGGATTCCTAGCACGGAAGCACAAGCATGTTTCTGTTTGTATAGTCATATTGAGGGCTGTCTTTTGTGGTTGTATTGGAGTATGAGGGGAACGCTCAGCAGTGGGAAATCATGTTAAAAACTGTGTATGTGCCTGAATGCATGCATGGTATTTTTTTTAATACAAGTAAATTCTTGTTTTGATGCGTGGAGTGTGCTTGAAAAGATGACTTCTGATGCAATATTCTTCCAACAAAAAGTAGATTATGTTTCTCCACATAGGAATAAATGGCTAGCATTTGTCCATGAGATGGAAAAATTAAACGTGATACACTAAGGGCTAGCATTCAAATGGCTGGCTAAATCTCTTTTTTTGGTTCCTCCCAGCCTTTCAAGCCCTTTAACTGCCCTTTGCAGCAATTTCCTGCAACACAAGGAAAGCAAAGAAGTACATGGAAATCTCAAGAGCCCTTGGAGGAGGAGCTTGGCCACATTTCCTCCTCACTTTTTTCTATTTGTTTTTCACACAGACACTTTATGTGAAGTTTCTGTACAGCCTCTATCTTGGTTCTTGGTTTTTGGGTTATGTTGGGGAATTATGGAACACTGGGAATTAGTATCTTTAAACAGAAGGATGAATGATCCTTCCTTTTTCTGGGAATAGTAGTTTTTCCCAATTCTCCTATTCTATTTCTTTTCGATAGATCTTGGTGATATTTTACTCTAATGCAGGGGTGGGCAATTACCGGCCCTCCAGGTGTTTTGGACTTCAACTCCCAGAAATCCCAGCCGGTTTACCAGCTGTTCGGATTTCTGGGAGTTGAAGTCCAAAACACCTGGAGGGCCGGTAATTGCCCACCCCTGCTCTAATAGAACAGCGACGAACTAACATTATGGAGTCATTTTCCTATATTTCTGTTCTAATACTATGTTCAGAACAGAAGCTGCTGTGTACAATTTAACTCTGTTCTTCAAGTATATTAAGGTTCCAATTAGCTGTTAATTGAGATTTCATGACTGCTGCCAAAAGTGGCAGCTTTGTCTCCCCCCCAATGTTTAGGAAACTTAAGTGACAGTATTGTTTTGGGTAGGAAAAAGCATTTATCAGTTCAATATAATAATATGGTTTCTGCTTTGCTAGGCATTGCAAGGGTTGATGGAGACATCTGAATAGAGCTTGAAATTTTTACACTTGACTGTCCAGTGGCCATGCCAGCTTTGGATTCAGGTTGTTGTCCAAAAAAGAAATGTTTCCAAAGTGTGGTTTCATGCAATAAGGTCATTTTAAAACCTTTGTTCTTCAATCCCCAAAATTGAAAACTTTTGAAAACTCAAAATAGCTAAAACTGTCAGAATGGTTATACTTGGATTAGCAAAATATAATATATAATTGACTAGACTTTTTGTGTGGTTTCCCCCCCTTTATTTGTGAAACTGACATGCCTACTTGGAGTATACATCTGAAAATGTAAACGAAAACTTTTTACTAAAATGAGGATTTCAGCAGCAGTGGTATGTTTCAGTGCACTAGATATGTTTCAGTGAAATTATGAACATCTTAAAAATGCAGCCACATTCTCGGGGTTTCATGCCTTTTAATTTTTTTAAATAAATGACTCATTCCAGCACAAGCATTTTTATTGACATTATTATGGAATTATTTGCATATCAGAGAATAAAAGCAAATACAGAAGCAGACGCTATATATTGGGTCATAACAAAACACTCGGGGAGCAGGGCTTTGTTGTCTCTTTAATGCCTTTGCTATATCTTTATTAAATACCAAACTCATAGTATCTTGTTCATTTGCAGAGGAAAAGGAGATGGGATTTCTAAACTTACATCATCTCATTTGTATGAGCTCCATGACATGATATGCAAAAAATAAAATAGGAGCTTCTTGACCCAATAAGTGAATAATTGGAAATTTTACACAGGTGAAGGCAAAATTTGGAAGAAAGGGTTAGGGGGAAATATATGTTTATTTCAGTTTAAACATGCTTAGTCTTAGTCCCAACATGAGATGATAACTGAAAGTTTATGTACAATGCTTCACAGAAAGTTATTTGTGGAGGAATTTGACAGATGAGGGATAAATGCAGCCTTGGCACAGTTCTGAAGAGCCAAAGTGGTGGTGTGATTCAGGATTTGATAGATCCAGGTTCAAGTTGCCCATGCATCTTCGAAAATCACCAGCTGACTGTGTGGCATTCATTGTCTGTTACATCATAGAATTGCAATGATGGTTAAAAAAAATTCTGTATAGGGATTGAGAGTCATACTGCCGTTGAATTGTTAGAGTCTCATCCACTTCCAAGGGAAGTACCCTTTGTGTTCTGTAGTCTGATTTGGGTTGATCTGGATTATGCTCATGCTGCATGGATTAAAATATACTTCCTAAGCTTCGTGGAATATGCAGTATAAAAACTCAGTCACACCTTAGGCATTCACAGTGTACCTGGTTAGATGTGGGATAAGATGGAATTGACTAGAGGCAGTGTCCATTCACATACAAGTAGGACAATGCCCCTCCCCCAACTGCTCCAGGAAGGAGTCAACATCATAAGCGACACAAAGGTTAGAATTAGGGCTAAGCAACATTTTAGCCCAGATAGATTGAGCCAAGGTAGGAGTGAAAAGAAAGGAACTTGCTATTGGTTTTGCTGTGATACAAAGGGATAGCTGACATGACTTGTTAACAGAATGGAATAAAATGAAGAGTCAAGGATAATAATGCCAAGGCTTCTTACATGATGCATGATGAGAGAAAAGATCCTAAGAAAAGGCACTTAAAAAGAAATCAATAAATGTTCCAACATAACTATACGAAACTAATAAAGCAGTGTTTTAACATAGCTTTAGAGTAATTTTTGGAAATGGTATAAATTCCTGCGATTTTTGAAATACGCATTTAAATCATAGCCAGCGCTAGTTCTCGGTTTTCTGCAAAAACGGAATTTTTGTGGAATTACAGAGCCATGGAATATTTTCTTTTAAAATGATGAATAAAATGTTTAAAACGTGTTCGCTTCCTGAAAATCATTTCTAAAAACTAAGTAAGAGGAAGACTTTTATTTAAGAATTTGCACAGCATCAGAGTACAGTATTACAAGTTTCTTTTCCCTAGAACTAAGGCTATTGTGTCTGCTTGTTACCATGGAGTGCAATCAACTAAAGCTGATCACTTCTTCTATTTCAACGGGGGATTTTTCATCTGTGCCTTATAAACAGGCAAACAATTTACAATTTAGGGGATTCTATATCCATTTGTAATGAAAAGTATTTTTTGAAAAAAGCATTTGGAACTAAAACTGTTCTTTTAATATAACAGACATGACAATTGTATGTGAAATCAGGTCATATTCATTGTATTTTATGTAATTAAAGTAGCAGAATGCCTTTTAATCTGTAAGGAGTGCTAACATTATATTTTTCATTTTTTTCTGAATATTTCTGTTTTTTCCTCAGTTTTACTACCCAATGGCTTCAAAATTTCTGAAATGTTTGCACTCCTATTCTGCCGAAGTGATGGTTCTTCCTGGCATCTGTCCATGAGATACAACCCTCCTATATTCCTGTTTTTTTCTGAGGAGGGACACAGACAGGGTCTGAATTAAGAATAAGCACTTCCTTTCAACCTGTATTACCAGGACAGGCTGCGAAGAAATATGTAGAATAGTTTTCAATTGGCAAGGATCAGGCAAGCCTGTGTTTTGTCATCCTTTCTGTTTAATTTGTATGCAGAACATGTTTTGAAAAGCAGAATTATACTCTATGGAAGGATGAAAATTTCAGGAAGGAACATCAACAGTTTAGAATAGGCAGATGACACCTTACTATTAGCAAAGCACTGCAAAGATTTGCAACAGTTGCTGAAGAAAGTGAAGGGAGTCCAAAGATAGGTTTACAGTTGAACAATAAGGAAAAATGTAAATGACCTCAGATGAATTCCATAACTTTAAAGTAGACTATGATATTGAATAGTTCAAAGTCTTCCATAATGTGGTTCACTCATGGGCTTGAGTCTGCAAGACAAGAGGAAAGCTATTCTTGACAGGATGACTTTGGAGGTCATCCTGTTAACCACAGTAAACTTTGGAGTGGTTAACAACAGTTCATTTCCACCAACTGTTACATTTTAAGTCTTTCTCTAGTCAGCTTTCATGGTTGGGGCAATCTGATACGTTACCTTTGCTGAGTCTAAGTAAACATTAATCTGACTAGTCATTTGTGTAGATAGCAACTGGAATGTCCTTGTAAATTAACGTTTGCTTTGTGGTCTCTGAATCACATAGTTGGGTATCACAGCTGCTATAATCTCCATTGAGAAAGCAGGCCACGTAACAGATTAAGCTTTAGGGAGTAAGATGTGTTTTTGTTTTGTTTTACTTTGTACTAGCATGGCATTATTGTACCCAGAAATTACCATGTCATAACTGTTTTTACTATATTGCAGGTGTTTAATTCCCATGCAAGTTATTTGTGGACACATTCACAATAAATAGCAAGGAGATTTTTTTTTTAAAGGGCACTAGGTTTTTATCAGTTGTCATAAGCTCCTTTGTTTTGGTTGCCAAAAGTTAGTTCTTACTTGCCACTGGTTATCAGGGAAGTGACATTTTACAAGCATGTATTATCAGTTGAGTTATTAAATTCTAGGTGTTTTCCAACCTTAAGCACTGCTGTTTTATCAGAAAATCCTAAAAATAAATAGTTTATACAATCCTTAAATATTTATGTGTCCTCCAACTCAAAGCACTTTGCTTCAGTCCTGCAACATATCTGCAGTATTTGTGAAGTTCTTCCATATTGTTTTCTTGTGCAGTAATTTTTGCCAATTAAGGAAGGCAATTCCCACCATAGAAATCTTGTTATGATTGGAATTTCTAAGCCAATGAAAGTTCATTCCATTGCTCACTTCCTATGCAGATGTGTTTACTTTCTGCTTTAATTTGTTTGTCTTTTCAAAATGGAGGAAAAATCTCTAGACTAAATACGATCAAGATGTTGCAAAACCGTGCATTAATTTATTAATTCTGGAACAACATAACTCCTCCAGTGTAATCATTTTGTAAATATTAAGACACTGTTTAGTCTAATCTTTTAGGACCTTCTTGGGATCCACAGCTCCTGAAGAAAAGTATTTATTCATGGCTGTCAACTGGTTTGAGTGACATATCATTGTTTACTTTGTCCCTTAAGGCTACAGGCCGCATACCAAAAAATCTTCATGAACATGCCATATCCCTTTGAAACAACATAAGTGTTGCTTTTCTGTGGTGGTAGTTCTTTCACTCTACAGCAGTATTTTTTAACCTTTTTTGAGCCGCAGCACATTTTTTACATTTACAAAATCCTGGGGCACACCACCAACCAAAATGACACAAAATGACACTCTAACACAGTAATAGATATAGTTAATATGTTTTTAAATGTATTTATACACTCAGTGTGAAACCTGGACCTGTTTCGATGAACATAACATAGATATTTTGGCAGGAATGGCAGAAAGACACAAACTTCCCACACAGAACTCCCATAACCAAGATAAAATACTATAAGAGTTTGGTGGGCATTGACCTTGAGTTTTGGAGTTGTAGTTCACCTATATCCAGAGAGCACTGTGGACTGAAACAATGTTGGATCAGGACCAAACTTGGCATGAATACTCAATATGCCCAAATGTGAACACAGATGGAGTTTGGGGAAAGTAGACCTTGACATTTTGGAGTTACAATCAAATGTAACTTTGCTCTGGGGCAAATCTGCGCAGTAGCGCCCGCACGGGTCACATCATCCCCCCCTCCTGAACATGCTCACGCTGCCCCCTCGGATCAAAATGGCGGCAGAGTAGAAGAAAAAGTAAGTGTTTGGCAGGAGAGGGAAGAAAGGGCGTGAAGGGGAAGGGGGAGGAAGAAGTCTCTGTCAAAAGCTGGCATGGGCAAACTTGGACCTTCCAGGTGTTTTGGACTCCAATTCCCATCATTCCTAGCAGCCTCAGACTCTTTTCCTTTTCCCCCCTCAGCCATTTAAGCAGGAAAGGGCCTCAGGCTGTTAGGAATGGTGGGAATTGAAGTCCAAAGCACCCAGAGAGCCGAAGTTTTCCCATGCCTGTTTTAGGGACATTAAAGTGGTGAGCCTCCTTCCAACATTGTGATTCTGGATAGAAAACAAACAACAACATAACATAACATTGTTTGAGTCCAGAGTGCTCTCTGGGTGTAGGTGAACTACAACTTCCAAACTCAAGATTAATTCCCAAGCAAACCCTTTCAGTACTTTCTGTTGGTAATGAGAGTTCAATATGCCAAGTTTGGTTCAATTCCATTGTTGCAAGAGTTCAGAATGCTCTTTGATTGTGTAGACGTTGTGGAGGATCCACTCTTCCCATCTGATCAGCAAGAAGAACATGTGCCTCCAGCATCAGCATTACCTTTGCTTCCCTACTTGAGTAAGTAGGCCAGGTCGCCTGACCATCCACCAGGGGCAGTGCCACCTGTGTCTAGGCGTTATGATACCATGTATCCATCAATCTGACCCAGGCACAATAGGTGGCAAGACCACCTAAGCCAATTTCAGTTGTGGTTGATGTCCATGGCAACAATTCGCGAAAAGCTCTCATTATGCCATCAGACAAAGATGGCAGGAAGATGGAAGCCTTTGGTAAGAAGGTCCATACAGGGGGCGGCTTTGTAACACGCCATGCACATAATGGCGCTTACATGGCCACTTAGCATTTCTTGTGGACAAAGCTGACTCCTTACCTTGATCTTCTACCTCCAGATCAGCAAAGCCTACCTAGAGCATACCAGCAGCTACACTAGGCAGTTTCTAAGCTTAAAAAGTAGGTGAATTATTGAAGCTTATAGTAAAAAAACCCACATCTTCCAGAATGTTAATTAATGAGAAGAGATTGCAAAATTTAAAGTTCTAAGTAATAGTTTAGTCTTAGTAAATGACAGTAACTGGATAAACATGTGGTAATTTGGAATATTCTTACTCTTTCAAAGTATTCACAGTCCTCTGTACAAAAAACTTAGTTTCTTACCATATGTGGCATAATAAACAAAGAACAATCCATCTCTGATTTTAGAGATATACAGAAATATGCTTTTCTGCCTTTCTTGAGAAAAAAAATCATTTTAAAAACTGGTTAATTACAACAGAAAAACATTTTATGGAAATAAAAGCACTTCATGATGTTACTCCCACTAGGACAAGATCAATTTTAATGATCCATTTTGAATTTTAAAAACGCATCTGCCTACCAATGTTTTACATAACCTTTTGTTTATCCTTTGATCGGATGGACTGAGATACTGGTTTGCTATTTATAGTTCTCACAGAGCACCCTTTTCCATTTTTGTGGTGCATAATGTTACCAGACAAACAACTGATGAGCTAATAAAATGGCTATATTTCAGACTTTTCTCCTGATTTCTCTGTTTTCCCATAACCTTTGGCATTTGAAGACAAATCAGTTTCATTTGTGGACAGCAATGAGACTAGCATTTTGCTATGGGCATTGAGAGCACAGGATAATGGACCCAAAGTGCTGAAATGGTGACCAAACCAGTAAAACTTATTTTTATTCATGTAGCACAGTGTTTCTCAACCTGGGGGTCGGGACCCCCAGGGGGGTCGCGAGAGGATTTCAGAGGGGTCGCCAAAGACCATCAGAAAACATATATTTCTGAGGGTCTTAGGAAGCCCTTTGGCAGAGAAGGTTGAAGATCTCTCTGCTTTTCCTTCTCTTTCTTTTTGGAACCAGACTGCGAATTCTCCCACCTCAAGCTCTCCTCTGCTGTGATTGGCAGGCCTCCCAGCCAAAGGGAGGGCTGATTCTGAGACTCCAAGCGGGGAGGGGAGAGCAGGCATGCTTGGCGCATGACAGCATGATGCATATGTGTGAGTGAGGGAGAATATGTGAGGTGGGATGGAGGCTCACGTCAGTTAGTTCCTTCAAGGCATGAGGGTTCTGTGTAGGAAGTTTGACCCAATTCTATCATTGGTAGGGTGCAAGGGGCTCTTTGAGTGTAGATGAACTATAAATCCCAGCAACTACAACTCCCAAATGTCAAGATCTATTTTCCCCAAACTCCACCAGTGTTCACATTTGGGTCTATTGAGGATTCGTGTTAAGTGTGGTCCAGATCCATAATTGTTGAGTCTATAGTGCTCTCTGGATGTAGGTGAACTACAACTTCCAAACTCAAGGTCAATGCCCACCAAACCCTTCCAGTATTTGCAGTTCGCCATGGGGGTTTTGTGTTCCAAGTTTGGTTCAATTCCATTGTTGGTGAGTTCAGAATGCCCTGTGATTGTAGGTGAACTATAAATCCCAGCAACTACAACTTCCAAATGACAAAATCAACCCTCCCCCCACAAAAAATACAGTTATGAAGTAGCAATGAAAATAATGTTATGGTTAGGGGTCACCACAACATGAGGAACTGTGTTAAGGGGTCGCGGCATTAGGAAGGTTGAGAAACACTGATGTCGCATCTTGCAGCTTCTCTTTACTACCAGTGATACTGTGTGCTCAGTAACTAGTTTTCAGATCCTTTGCCAAATGGTCAATGTGTACCATTTATTCTATTTTTAAGAATGAGAAAAGCTATGGACTTAATACTGCCCTGACCAACAAGGTTAACAGATAAGAAAGGGAGTAAGGAGATTGATAAGACTTCTCCTCCCTCACTGGTATTCCTGGACCATTGACCACTTCCAATAATTGTTAATGCTTAGTTATTTTTGGGATAGTGGGAATGTAAAGTATTAGCTATTGAACCAAAACATGCTCCAAGTTTTGAGCTCTTTTTTTAGAACCTGGCTACAATTCTGTCATCAGTAGATATTAGCTGAAGCTGAAATGTAAACTTTGTGCAGCTGGAAAAGTATATACTGAAAGTCAGAATTCCATTTCTCTACCTACAAAATGTTCACAGGAATCAGTGTTACGTGCAAATGATATATATATATATATATCTACTGAGCATCATTGTTGTTTTATTTCTGACTGTCTGTCATGTCTCATTGGGGTGAAGTACCAAGCTGAGTTTCTTTCTGTTGCTATACGGTGGAAGAAAGAGCTTATATTTCCACTTACCTTGCCATCATTTATTACCTTGGTAAAAGTATGATTAGTCCCCCTTTAAGAGTTAGTCTAGAGCAGGGCTGCCCAGGAAGCTGATCGCGATCAACCAGTCAATCCCGGGACCGAAGGAGGTCGATCCCAGCCAGATGGGGCGCTTCTCAGAGGGGGGCGGAGCCAGGCCACGCCAAGCCCCACCCCCTCCCTGGCTTCGACACTCCCAGCAGCTGCTCCAGGTTTGAGGAGGGCAGGGCCAAGCCAGCCTTGTGCTAGCTATGTCACCACTGGCTTGGCATTGCCATCCTCAAGCCTGGAGAAGCTGCTGGAAGCTCCAAAGCCAGAGGGGAGGGGGCGGGGCTTGGCATGGCCTGGCTCCGCCCCCCTGTGGCTTCCGCTCTACCAGCAGCTTCTCCAGGCTTGAGGATGGCAGTGCCAAGCCAGCCTTGTGCTAGCTATGTCACCACTGGCTTGGCATTGGCATCCTCAAGCCTGGAGAATCTGCTGGGAGCTCCAAAGCCAGAGGGGAGGGGGGGCTTGGGGGGGCTTGATGCGGCCTGGCTCCGCTCCCTCTGGCCAAGCCCCTGCCCCCTCCCCTCTCCAGCTTTGAGGAGGTAGGTAGATCTTTCTGACTTGGTTTTAATATAAGTAGCTCGCATGCTGAAAACGTGTGTGCACCCCTGGTCTAGAGAGTGTTAACATGGCCTGAGGAACAAGATTCTTGTGCATACTCCTCTGGATGAGAGTTTCAAAATGCATGGCACCTGCAATTTGTAGCCTTGTTGGAATCGAGGACAAATAAAATTAGCCATTGACTTTCACAACTACAACTTGTAGGAATGATTTTAATTGACTTCAAAAGATATGACACAGTTTTTTAACAGACGTACAGTATTTATCTGTCAGTGGGCATGATGTCAAAGTGGAGCTTTCATGTATAGCAGTGGTTCCAACCTTTTTTTTGACCAGGGACCACTTTGACCAGGGTCCACTCTCCAACGTTAGTACCAAAAGGGTTAGAAATCAGATTTTGGTCAACTTTAGATTCAGTTTGATTATTTGGCGTGCTGATTTAGAAAAATGCATTGGATAGACCACATCAGCTCTAGTTTCTGATACAGAACATGTGCCATCCAGTAGTCACCATCTTCTCACCCACAGAAAACCATATTTAATAAGCTTAATCACTATAAGAGGGCTTTGCAAGACCAGCCGCTCTTGTTGCAACGGTGTGAGGCTGCAGGTCATTTTTTCGTTCTTGTGGACCACTGGTAGTCCAACGAACCCATGATGTATAGTGAAGCTCTTATCCATGAAAAGGAATTCTAAGATACTAAATACATTTGGTCTGCATTGTAGATTAAATACAGATACAGGTGGATTTATACTTTGATCTTAAAAGGCGATTTCACCTCATGTTCCCATTCAGTACCCTGTTGGGAAATTTAAAGTGTCTTGTTGGAAGGTTGGAAACCTTTGAAAGGGAATATTTGATCCAGATGATCAGGATTATTTTGAGTGTAGGTAATGTGTAGGCTTCATATTCAATGGGTACAGGAAATGTGTCTCCTTTTGTTTAACAAATCCTGTTAAAAGTTTGAGTAGGCCTGCATAAATTTCTGTTTCACTAAACCTTTCACCTGAAGGGAAACAGATATTATCGAACCTCTCCTTCAAAAAGTACTGCTAATGAAACTTAAATTTTGATACTCTGGATCGGATACAGTTAAATCATTTTAGGTGCAGTGTTTGCTGCATTTTAGCTACTTTAAGGCACTTTCCAGTAATCTCTTGGTTGTTAATAGCTGTTTTGTCAGATGACACACTATAATTATTTACTTGTAGCAGAAATGCAACAGTCAGAGACCAGTTTAGCACCTGGAGCACTCCAGTAAACTGACACTAAAACCATTAAATTGGTTATGCATAACACATGCTTGCCCCCTCCCAAACTGTACAACTTGGCCAGGGATCTAGTCATAGTCCTAGAAAAGAGTAAATCTAATAAATGGACATTTTGTAGATGAGTAGATTTATGGGGACTATGTAATTTCCTTCCAGGAAACTAACTATATATTTGCAAAGTCAAAGTAAACTTTGGAAATATATACTAAGGTCTTTACTAGAGTTGTACTAAAAGTACTCAATGTCAAGATGATGATGATTTCAATCTCCACTCCCTTTTCACCAAGTAAATTCAACAAAATGCAGAAACCTGAAGTAAACACACACTATAGCAGGGGTGCTCATTAGGTAGATCGCGATCTACTGGTAGATTGCATAGGGCATCCTGGTAGATCGCAGACAGGGCGGGAGGAAGGCTCAGTCCGGCCCCTTAAGCTCCTGACGCCGTCCAGGTGCTGCCGGCCAGTCAGCGTGCCGGCGTCCTAACCGGCGTCGCTATGGCCCATATGGGAGCCATACACGGTCTCCCTCCCCTTCCTCCCTCTTTCCTTCCCTCCCTATTTCCCATCCTTTCTTCCTTCCCTTCTTTCCCTCCCTCCCTTCTGTTCTTCCTTTTTCTCTCTCCCCCTTCCCTTCCTTCCTTCTTCCCTTCCTTCCCTCTTTCCTTCCTTCCCTACTTCCCATCCTCCCTTCCTTCCCTTCTTTCCCTCCCACCCTTCTGTTCTTCCTTCCTCTCTCTTTCTCCCTCCTTTCCCTTCCTTCCTTCCTCATCTCCTTTCTTCCTTTCCTTCCTTTCTTTCCCTCCTCCTTCTTGCCTTGCCTTCTTTCCTTCCTGTTTCCTCCCTCCCTCCCTCAATCCTTCCTTCCTTTCCTTCCTCTCTGCCTTGAAAATTTGCTGTTGGTTTTGGGGGTTCTGTGTGGGAAGTTTGCCCCAATTCTGTTGTTGGTGGGGTTCAGAATGCTCTTTGATTGTAGGTGAACTATAAATCCCAGCAACTACAACTCCCAAATGACAAAATCATTTTTTAAGTGATGGTCACTCCTTGTAGGTGTCTTCTGGCCAAATTTGGTAGCAATTTGTCCATTAGTAAGAAATCGGTTTGTGTGTGTCAACTGTAAAATAGGATGTGTGGAAGGGCCCTGGGTTATCTGAGGTCCTTTCCACACAATTGAATAAAACCCCATGTTATCTGCTTTGAATCAGATTATATGGCAGTGTGGACTTTGAAAACCCAGTTCAAAGCAGATATTGTGTTATATGTTTCACATTTTTGTAGTGGGTAGGGAGATCATTTTGACTTGGTTGTTTTATAAGTAGCTCGCATGCTGAAAAAGTGTGAGCACCCCTGGTCTATAGCATTGAATCAAAAGGTATGTTGGTTAAGACAAGTCTAAGACAAGTGTATGGAAATGGCTGTGTGAATAGGAAAGAAGTGTTACATAGTTGAGACTGTGACTTCAATTGTCACAAATTGCTCCTTCTCACTTGGACCATTTTTAATTCTTAGAGAATGGGATACAAGACCTAATTGATTTCTGTATTGCTTTTTAAAAGGAGCTCTCTAACTGTTCGCTTAAACACTAGAAAATTGTGTGTGCAATGCTTTCTGAAATATTAGGCGCCAAAGTGGTGGCTGAAACAAGATTTGCTGGGGCAGTGCTTCTCAACCTCGGGACCTCAGTTGTTTTTGGCCTTCAACTCCCAGATATCCGAACAGCTGGTTGTAGGCCAAAAACACCTGGGGACCCCAGGTTGAGAACCACGGTGCTAAGGTTTGAGGAAAAGGCCTTGGCGCCCTATATAGCTTTTTATAGAACAGTGGTGGGCAACCTTTTGAGCTTGGTGTGTCAACATTCACCAAAAAACTGAGCATAACTTGAGTGGGGTGTCACTTAGAGAAAAAACTATAATTAGGGGTTAACTAGCCTAACTGACCACAAGATAGCACATGTAACTGTTTTTTTAAGGAAAGGGCAGGGTCAATAAGTAGAAATTGGGGTTAATAAGGATTCACAACAGTAATAGTGGTGAAATGGAGTCTGCACTATGCTGCAAGATGGCGTTTCCTTATGTAAAGTAAGATGGCTGCCGCTATTTCTAATGGTGGGGAAATGGCATCCATAGCACAGGCCTTCGCCTCTCTCAGCCTCCCCCTCACTAATCCCAGTAATTATGGTCAATTAAAAGTCCACGACACCCCAGAATAGTAGATTGGGTGATGGTTGCTGTGGTTATGTGGTTGCTGGTAATGGCGATCAAAGGGCCCCAGAGATGCGTCCCTCATGGCATTCCACTGCTCTGTGTTCCGCCGGCTGGAAGTGAGGTCAAAGATCCCCTAATGGCCTAACCAGAAGTCCCAGAACTAGATGCTCTGTGCCAGAAGTCTGTTGTTTTGAACTACAGACCTCCGGCACAGGGTGTCTACACTACACTACAGCAAATGTTTCATCCTTGGGTACTGCACATGTGCAAGAGCCAAGGATGAAATGTCCTTCTTAGCATGCGGCCCCATACTTTTCTGTATGAGGCCACATGCGGCTGTGTGTCATCGAAAATGGCTACGCGTGTCAATGCTGACATGTGTGTTGATAGGTTCGTCATCACGGTTATAGAAGCAAAACAGATATGCAGAATAATACATATTGCAGCATGGCAGACTGCAGACATTTTATTTTGCATAAACGTATACAGGATTAAGAATTGCAGAATTTAGAGGACACACAATCACAGAACTTACTGAAACATGTTTTAGGATACTTTAGTAGAGATGGTAACTAAAAAGGAAATGTGATTTTACAGGATTATAGTAACTGAAATTGTTTAAAATTAAGTGTGTGCATGGCAATGAGTAGTTTAACAAATACACCACCAGTTGTAACACCTTTTTGGCTATGATGATTTTGTGGCACCATCCCATTTTGTATGTGTGCAAGTGCAAATAGATCCACTGTTCCTATATTATTTTTTGCTCTTCCTTTAGATATTCAAACTAGCACCCCACTCGATGTGTACAGGAACGTGGTGATGTCAATATCTTCTTTCCTCCTTTCCATGATTTTGAAAGTCTTCTACCAGACGGCTGTCAGTCGCATCTAGTTGCTAAGTGACGTTTCCCCTCTCCTTGTTGCTATGGTACTTCTTCCCGTACTTCTCTGCCAATACTGAAGCAAAGCTGCTTTTGCTGTCCAACCAATTGCAAGGAGCCTTCTCAACATATAACTGGGTTCTGGGTAGTTTATCAGAGCAAAGGTAGACATGCCTGTGTTTGAAAGTTTTCCTCTCCAATTTCTCACACATTTTGCCTTTAATGATATGATAATATTTGAAAAAATAAAAGCAACATATCTCGACCAATGTTGCTTATTAAAAGGAATATAGTCATGTGTTCTCAGAAGTCATGTAAGTCAAGCTTCCTCTACTGCCTTCAGGAAGGACTTAAAAGTTAAGGACTAATGATCACCACATCCCTCAGTAATTTGAGATGTTGAATTTATTCTGTTACACAATAACTGTTGGATTAGAAAGTATTGTGTTTAGATGGCACACTATAATTATTTACTTGTAGCAGAAATGCAACAGTCAACCAGTTTCTTGAGCAGTATCCTGAAGTGTCTTCTCAAATAGGTCTCAATATTAATACATGTTGCCATGACGGTAGTAGTAATTGGTGAGATACATCTTTAATAGTAAAAGCACTTCAGTGTGTTGCAGATATTGGGATGCCTGCCTTTCAGTAGAAGTCTTGGGTGATGTCTCTCTCTTGGCATTACTTCGCGAATGAAGATTCTTAGGAAGGACTCATCCCACGCTTTTTACAAGTGTGTTGATGACTAAAAAGGCCAATCTGAGATAGGCAAGTTCGGTTGCAGAAAGCACAGCAGAAAGTCTCCTTGGGTGATGTTGTTTCCAAGTTGCGGTTCTTTCTGCGTTGTCATTTCTCTTCGAGACCTGTTCGGTGTGTCTTCTCGAAAGAGGCCGCAGCATTGTGGATAGTGCATCTCCATGCTTCCCAATGTGATGCCAGGGTGGACCATTGTTGGTGATCAATCTGGCCGAGCCTGAGATGTTGTTTCAGGGAGTCCTTATATCTCTTTTTGGGGGCGCTTCTCTTGCACTGACCCGTGGCAAGTTCACCATAGAATAATATCTTTGGGAGGCGGTGGTCCTCCATCCTAGAGACGTGCCCTGCCCAGCGCAGCTGTGTTTTCAGTAGCATGGCCTCAATGCTGGTGATCCCTGCTTGCTGAAGGACAGCAACATTGACTAGTCGGTCCAGTGTATACTACATTTAAATTTAAATTTAAATGTATACATTTAAAAAATAAACAAAAACAATAGGATACAAATATTTTTTAAAATACGTAAAATATATAACATACAACATTTGACTATTGCAGATGGTGGCAGAGGTGAAGAGAGGATAGTTTGGCTTCTCCTTCCTGGTAAACTTGTGGTTTAAAGGACAATCCTAATTGGGTTAGGTGGAAGGAAATGTGAACTGTGGAGCCACCAGCCTCTTGCAGACCTCTTGCTATTTCATGCCAGCAAGCTAGGAGTTAAAGGCAAGGGATGGGGTTCCCGCTGGTGCCTTTTAAAAAATTAAGCCTCCCCTTGCCTCATTCATGTCAGCTAGGGGTTTTTCCAGGTCCAGGTTGCTCCTGTGGACTTCCAAGAGTTTTAAGAATTAGCAGCATAGTTGTCAACTGGGATGAACCCTCCATTGAAGAATGATGTGTGGGAGGAACTGTCTCTTTAAACTTGTTTTTGTTAGGCAGCATTTACCAGCTTTCTTAAGTTGCATCATTCAGGTATCATAAATGGCACCAGTGCTTAGGCTGCAGTTCTTGTTCTTCTTCTCAGCAAACATCTGATGCTAAGTGGAACTACAGTGAAGACAGTATTAGTTGTGCCTTGATTCTTATCTGTCTGTGAACATTAAAGTGACTCTTCTCAGCACTCTTTCTCCTACTTTGAATTGTATTTACTGACAGTCATAGGCAACATCCTGTGTGAAGCAGGGACTGTCAGATTTGTTAATACATGTTCTAAATGAACCTCTCAGTATATCCAATCTATTGATTTAAATGATTGCCTACCCTCTAACTCCTCCCTGAATTAACAGTTGTATTGAGGGGATAAATACTCACCCCTCTAGTCTCTCTTCACTGTATATCAGTCATACCTATCTTTGATGCCATTGATTATGTTGCTCAGGTATGTAACTCTGGGATGTATCAGTATTCCTACCCACGTTTTTGCGACTATGTTTATTCTGAGATTCTATACCATTGTATTATGTTATATTGCAGTTATATATTTATTGGATTGAAGCTACAGATGTTTCTGTGAGTACTTTCACCCTGTGGAAGGACCCTAGAGGTCCGAAATGGGTCAGCGCGGCGGTATTCCTGTAGGTGTTGGCTTCCATTTCATCTGGGCTCGACCCTCCATCAGCTTCCTCCCTTACGGGGTTTGGGCTGACTGCAAGCTGCCTGCTTGTTTGCATCTTATACCTCAGCGCTCATCGTATACTTCAGCGGATAGCCAACTGGCTCCTCATTATTTCTTTCGGCATTGCAATGCCAGTGATTCAGCGCCTTTAGCGGCTTGCTTTCTCCACCTTCTCCCGAGTGTGATTCTCTGAGTTCCAGCGGCTTGGGGCACATTTCCGGAAGACCCTATAATTAAGGATTATACCAAACTCACCTTTTGGAACTGGTTCGATAATTTAGAACCCCCGGAAAACTATATCTTTCCCTCAGCACGGACTGACGTATTACGTCTAGAGCGTGAGACACGCCCTCCTGTCTGCCTTAGCTTCGCATCTCCATTAGGAACTCTGACGAAACGGAACTGAACTGTGAGTTGTGTCTTTGGACTGTATTATCTATTTGGAGCTCTCCTTCCCCCCTCTTTTTATACTTCTGGCATGGACACAGCCTTTTTGATTTACCACTTGGTTGTTTTGTTATGTTTTCGATTATTCAATTGTATGTACATGCTGATATATTCATACTTTAGCTCATGTATGCTGATATGGGACGAACTTAGTATGATATTACTTTATTGATATGCTTATTACAATGTATATGCTTTGTACTGTATATTTCTGTGTCGTATTGTATAGATAGAGTTGCTTTTTCACTCAGTGTGTTCTCCACTAATACAGAAACAAACGGAAGTTTAGTTAAGAGTTTCATGTAGTCTTGGGAATGCTTCATGTTCTTCTTTCACAACTACCAATACATGTCTTTGAAAATCTGTATTCCAATGTATATCAATAGAAGTGCACATATGAATTTTGTCTCAGAGCTGAATTTTGGAAGAAGCAGACATTTTTGGTAATGCACATTTGTGGACCGAAAACACAAAAACAAAATTAAAACATAATTGCCAAGTACTTTTAGACCCCTTCCCATTTTTAACTAAGAAACTGCCCCATTTCAACCTATGAGATATTTCCAGATGGACACCCACTTTATGCGGAATGTGCATGCATTTTTTCCATCTCATGTCATGGAACAGTATTACAGTTTTCAGGACACCATCACCCATGCTTCATAGAAAAGGGCAGGTTTCAACACTGAGGGAAGAAACGGGAGAGATTTAATCAAGTGGACTAATGTATTAATTGAGAAAATATAGATGCATGTATTCTTGGACTTCATTTTCCTTAAGGAGGATGACTGAGCTAATCAGCTCAACCTTTTATGGGAAAGATGCTATGGGGAGAATGGCACCACATGGTGGTTCTGAAAGTGGGGAAGGTGTAGCTAACAATAAAGAAAAAATTGTGCACATACTTCAGAGAGCAAGAGAGATGTGGACAGCTGCAGATGACACCTAAGCTGCAATCCTGGACATAATTTATGGGAGCAAGCACCATTATGTGCATACAATTTATTTCCAGAATAAATAAGTTTTAGATTCTTTTGCTGCAAAAGCAAATAGCACGTTGGATGAATTGGCCTCATATAGTCTAAGTGTCATGTCAAGTGACAAAATATAAGGTGCAGGAATCTGAATAGATATTCCTCTGGTGAATTCTAAGGTTTTTGTATCTCAGTTTTTTTCACAAAGGGGATAGCAATTTTAATGATCCATAGCAACTTACATATTATAGCACTTTACATTTTGTTTTGTAACAGCATTTTTGCCTTCAGGGATGTTGGCACAGACAATTTGCCCGTTCCCTTTTGTGTCATGTCCAGCCCATATGTGCTTATGACATTTTTGGAAATTGCAGGATCTAAAGCTGACATCTCCTGTCTCTAGTTTTTTTATTTTGTTTGGAGGCAACTCCTGCTTGATGTGTTTAGTGACCTGGGCTGACATTATGTTCAGCCACTCCTATATCCCTGTTTTAGATTAATGCTTTGCTTGATAGTTGGCAATGATATACAGCAAGATTATGCATATTTTAAGTCCAGCTCATTACAAACATCTTGGAAATCTTTTTGAACATGGGCACCTGTTGTTTTCAGTTACTGTGTTGACTGACATGCCTTCTAATAACTTATTACTATAAAAGTTCCAGAAGAACAATAGAATGTGTTATTCTTTTTAGGCTCCGCTTAATCCATATACCCTGTCTTAGTTTAAATTGCTGTTTTAAATGCTGGTTGCGATTATGTTTGTGTTGTGAACCACCCTGAGCCTATTGGGAAGGGTGGTATACAAGTCGAAATAATAAAACAATCAATCAGTTTATTTGTATGCCGCCCTTCTCACCCCGAAGGGGACTCGGAGCGGCTCACAACACGATACAATACAAAACAGTTTACAATGGTTCAAAATCCCCAGTTTAAACCCCAGCCAGTTTACCAGGTGTTAGGAATTCTTCAAAACAGATTTTACAGAGCGAAGACAAAAACAGATTTTACAAATTGTTGTGTACGAATTCACTTAACAATATTCCAAAGGCAGATTATACAAAAATATACATCCATACAAAAACATAAGTGAGCAATTAAACACAGTACAATACAATAATCATAATAATCAACTATACAGGCAACCTAAATACATGGTATAAAACTAACACACTGAAAAACTACTAAAACCCACCTAATTAATAATGCCAAAGCCGGGAATAATCAACCAGCGCCCTATAAAAATAACCTACACCCCATGCCCTCCTCCCCTAAGTAAAAGTCCTTCTCGCCTCCTCCTGCTGCCATTTTCCAAAGGGACAAGTTGAGCTGGAATGACATCGGCTGCAGCTGGGTCCTAGCGTCTGCAGCAGGGAGGGGTGAGGCGATGGCATGGCCCAGTCTCCTCCCTCCTCCTGCTGGCGTTCTTAAGGGCAGCGGCTGGGGTGGCTGCAGCTGGGTCCTAGCGTCTGCAGCAGGGAGGGGTGAGGCGATGGCATGGCCCAGTCTCCTTCCTCCTCCTGCTGGCATTCTTAAGGGCAGCGGCTGGGATGGCTGCAGCTGGGTCCTAGCGTCTGCAGCAGGGAGGGGTGGTGCGATGGCATGGCCCAGTCTCTTCCTCCTTCCTCCTCCTGCTGGCGTTCTTAAGGGCAGCGGCTGGGATGGCTGCAGCTGGGTCCTAGCATCTGCAGCAGGGAGGGGTGGGGCAAATAAATAATAATGCACAAATGTGTGACTTAAACATCTGCATTCTTTCTCATAGGGCATATATTATTTTCCAAGTATATAGGCTATTATTGAATTTATTTCATATATATCTACCTGTTTTTGTCTTTGATTAACAACAAATAGTGGTATCCAGATCATTTCAAAGTGATTGCTGTAAATATAGGATGAGACCTCTTCTGCCTCTAAGGCCTGTAAAAATGGCTTTTGTGAGATGGATGTGAAAGCTTTGGGTCCTGAAGGCAGAGGAAAGCCTTCCCTTACACCAAAAACCTGAAAGTCTTTGAGAAATGAATTCTAGACTTAAAATAGTGAACTCAAACAAGTTTTAGATATATGGAATGACGACGAAGTGACGGAAACTGATTTCAACATGACGCTGAGACTGCAATTGTATGTTTTTAATTGTTAAGTTGTTGTTATATTATTTTTTTGGTTTTTTGCTTGGGTTGTATTGAGGGCAGAGACTGCCTTGTGTAAACCGTCTCGAGTCGCCTTCGGGCTGAGATGGGCGGTATAGAAACATGACAAATAAATAAATTTATTTAGGAAAAACAACCAGTAAAAAACAACTGGTGACCCAAAAACGCTTAGTTGGTTGCTAGGGGGTGAAGGGAGTCCTTTAGGAAAAGAATGCAATCACTTGCCTCTGTTGCATAGTGAAGGTACCTTTCTTTGATTCCAGGTTTCCTGTTGCCCTCTGGCTTTGTAGGCCCACGTAGTCCTGTAAAAGCCCCAAAATCTGCAGTCTATGTTGAGGACAGATCCTCCTTTGCACTGCAGGCTTCGGTGAGAGCGCAAAGTTGGCTTTGTAGGTGGACAAAGGTGCTTTTGTCTCAGCATGGATGGATTTCCATCCACGTCCATGGGGCTTCTTTGCTGAACTGCCAAAGAGAGGAAGTCCTGCCCCTCAGATGACCTCAGAAAGGGGAGGAGTTAGGGAGGTGACGTCACCTTGGCACCAAATACAGTCCCTCCCACCAAGCCCACATGGCTGAGGACAAAGGAATGCAGGTAAAGGTAACCAAGTCCATGATGCAGTACTAAATAAGCCCCGTGAGGGCATAACAAGACCCATTAGCCCTTCCATCATCAGTGGCCATTCCATTGCCCTCCACATGTGGAATGCAACTTCCTAACTCAGTGATACAAAAGAAAGTGAAGAAACTGAAAGCAGTTCCAAATTTGTGGCTTGAGATCTGTATTTTAAGCTAACATTCACATTGATTGTAAAGCAGTTGAGATTACTGTTGAAAAAGTGTTTTTTAATCGAGTAAAGTAAATGTATTAGTCCTCAGAAAGCATATAGGGCAAACACTCAGGGCTTATAAATAGAAATCTATGCAGAAAGGATTTTCCGAAGGCAAAAAGTTTGAAAACCACCTGCATAAATATGCTATTTCATAGATTGTTGAGGGATGAATTGCAGCGTTGTCACCCTTGGTTCATTTCCTGAAAAGGAGCTTAAAATAGAGAAGGTGAGGCTTAGGCATGAGCCACATCAGTATGTAATTATGCACATGGTTTTGCTCCAGCTCTCTGACTCAGCTTGCATATTCCTCTGATTTCTATTTATTTTGAGCATACAGATACTTCTTGTTTAAATGTTATCTAGATTGCAAGCCATTCTTCTAATAGCCCTTGGAAGATTTTTTAAAGCATAATTTAGAGAAGGGGCTCTAATTTATGTTCTGTATTCATCCTCCCTTACTGTTTTTTCCTCCTGAAGGTTGTACCAGGCACATTGCATTAGCACAAGTTAGGTTCAGTCAGTGAGTAGTTAACTTGTACCCTCCTCTGTTCACCTCTGCCTATCTTTTACTCAAACATTTGGTATTATGAACATAATGCAATGCTAGTAGAAAAAATAATTAGCATTTAAAAGGCTTATAATGTAGTGGGGCATATACAACTTATTATTATATTATATTATTATATTGCTGGTGTTGAGTTGCTCTTTAGATATTTAGAAATTCGATTAGTAACACAAATATTAGCAATTTACTAGTAATTTAAGAATACAGGCCATGCATAGATCTGTGTTTGAGGAACTTGCAGCAGTGTGTGTGCTGGAGGTACAGTGGAATTTTACTCACAGACTACAGTTATGAATTTATTTATTTACTTATTTCCAACATTTCTACCCGCTCTTCTCTACCCCCGAGGGGGGACTCAGAGCGGCCTAACAAAAGGCACAATTCGATGCCAACATAATAAATACAATATAAAACCAAAAACATACAGCATTAAAACACATTAAAATACAATTAACATTAACACATCATACACATTCTCTTAAGTTAGAAACAGTATTTCGTCCATAACAGGAGCATTGAGACATCTCCGTAAACTTGCTGTTGCAAATCCAGTCCAAAGTGCTGTATTGTGCTAATGTGCAAACGCTTGGTCCCACAGCCAAGATTTCACTTCTTTCCTGAATGCCAGGAGGGATGGTGTTGATCGTATATCACTTGGAAGCTCGTTCCACAGACGGGAAGCCACCACCGAGAAGGCCCTCTCTCTGGTCCCCACCAACTGCGTTTGAGAAGTTGGCGGGAGCGAGAGCAGGGCCTCCCTGGATGATCTTAAATTAAGAGGTGGGACGTAGAGGCTGATGCGTTCGGACAAGTAAGCTAGGCCAGAACCGTATAGAGCTTTAAAGATCAAAACCAGCACTTTGAATTGAGCTCGGAAATGGACAGGCAGCCAGTGGAGCTGACACAACAGGGGGGTGGTATGCTCCCTGTATGTAGCTCCAGTTAGTAATCTGGCTGTCGCCCGTTGGACTAATTGTAATTTCCGAACTGTCTTCAAAGGCAGCCCCACGAAGAGTGCGTTGCAGTAATCTATTCGGGATGTGACCAGAGCATGGACGACCGTAGCCAGATCAGACTTCCCAAGGTACGGGCGCAGCTGGCGCACGAGTCTTAACTGTGCAAAAGCTCCCCTGGCCACCACCGAGACCTGGGGTTTCCAGGCTCAGCGATGAGTCCAGGATCACTCCCAAGCTGCGAACCTGCGTCTTCAGGGGGAGTGTAACCCCGTCCAACACAGGCTGTAACCCTATGCCCTGTTCAGCCTTTCGACTGACCAGGAGGACCTCTCTTGTCTGGATTCAGTTTCAATTTACTAGCCCTCATCCAGTCCGACACAACAGCCAAGCACCGGCTCAAAGTCTGGACAGCCTCCTTAGTGACAGTTGGGAAGGAGTGACAGATCTGGACGTCATCTGCGTACAGATAACACCTTTCTCCGAAACTCCGAATGATCTCTCCCAGCGGTTTCATGTAGATGTTAAATAACATCGGGGACAGTACTGAATCCTGAGGGACTCCACAAGATAAAGGTTGCGGAGCCGAACAGGTGTCACCCAATAACACCTTCTGGGTGCGACCTTCCAAAAAGGATTGGAGCCACTGCAAAGCAGTGAATAGCAGTGTCTTTGTGATATTAAATCAAGATAATCATTATGCTCACAAAAACTCAGCCATGTGTGTGCAGGTGTGCAGTATATTGTCATTGTTATAAATTTAGAGACTGGTATATTCTTTGAGGAATAAAATTCTGAAATAACAGCTTCACTGATGGGTGAGAACCAATTTAAGAACTATCCGTTTTATTGTGGCATAATTTTTCATGGGCTAGCGTCTATTTTTTATTATGTGTGCTAAGGCCAACAATGTTATAATAATGCAGATGTATAAGTACTTAAATAGGTACAGGAAGGGTTTGTTAGTAACCATGATAAAATACAGTAGTCTCTCTTTTTGGTAAAATACATGAACTGTACCGTCTCTCTGTAGAATTTATTTACATCTATCTGTTTGTGATATTTACTGTTGTGGTAACATCCTTCTTTTCTATGCCCGTTATGTTGCCATTGTTGTGTAAGTTTTACACTACCCGGACTCATCAAGACATGATTAAATTATGTTATAGATGTAGATTATCAAAACATGTAATGGAAGCCCTTGCTCTGATAAAGTAGAAAAATTATCAAGGGATTATTAACATGAGTATATTGATATGTATATTTGTTTTAACAACGAGCAGTAAATAGGTTGGAAAATCAGTGCTTGTATTGATGATTACATTAATGAACTTTATTGTGGACTGTGCTGACAGAGTAGCTGCATCTTGTTTTGAATATATGCTCTTCAAAGCATGGCTGGGATATTTGATAGTATTTGTTATGAACATGAGTCACAGACATAGAAAAATTGGCTGCTTTAGGTTTTGTTGAATATTGTGATACGCTTTGTTAAGAAGCTGAATTGATTCATTGTACCCATTGGTTCATGGTGTCTATATATGGAAAAGCAAGTAATTTAGTAGAGAAGTGAGAAATAGAAACCTTGATTGATGTGTTTTATGAAAAAATATTTAGGTTGCAATTTCATAGATTTTTAAAAATATCATGGAGGTTTAAGGACATTATTTGCAAATGAAGATTCGATTCTTCTTCATTATCCTTGTGGCTCCACAAATGTTTATTTGCACCTGTGGAGGGCATATACAGGCAAGGAGGCTGGCCCCCTATCTCTCCCGGAACGATCTGGCCACGGTGATCCAAGCCACAGTCATCTCAAGGCTGGATTACTGCAACGCGCTCTACGTTGGCCTTCCTCTGTCGGTGACCCGGAAGCTCAGGCTAGTGCAGAACACTGCCGCCCGGCTCCTGTCTGGCACGCCAGCTGGCGCCCACATAACACCTGTTTTGCAGGATCTGCACTGGCTGCCAATTGAGCACCGGATCACCTTCAAAGTGTTGGTCCTCACCTTTAAGGCCTTACACGGCCTGGGGCCAGCGTATTTGAGGGACCGTCTCACCCCATATTGCCCTCCGAGATCACTTCGGTCTGAGGACTCCAATCTCCTGGAGATACCTTCAGCTAAACTCGCAATGCTGACTGCTACCCGCCGGAGGGCGTTCTCTGTCATAGCACCTACGCTGTGGAACGCCCTCCCGGCCGGAACTCGGGCTATGAAGGACTTGCTCCCGTTTAGACGGGCCTGTAAAACATACCTGTTTAAGCAGGCCTTTGGTGAGTAAGTCCTGCCCATGCCCCGCCATCTATTTGTTCTTCTGAGGATGATGTGCTGTTCATTGTGTTAACTGTGTTATTAATTACTATACTGCTGTTGTTTTTAATTGTTTTTAACTGCTTATTGCCTGTATTTTACTGTGCCCTTCGGCTCCTGTAAGCCGCCGCGAGCCTCAGGGAGTCGGCGGCATAGAAGCCCGAATAATAAATAAATAAATAAATAAATAAATATTTCTGATCTTTTAAGAGTTCCTTCTTGCCTTCTTGAGTCATTCACTCTATAAACCTCCTCATCAGAAGATCCTGAATCTGATTCTTCTTCCTTTGATATTCCTCCAGTGTATTCTCCCCAGACATGTCTCTGCCCCCCCCCCCTTGGCCAATGTACTTTTGGTGGACTTCAGGAAAGATTGGGTGACCAATCACTCAAGAGAATCCTGGATGGCTTGAGGTCATGGCCTTCCAGGATGAGCTACAGGCTTCAGTTTGTCCATCTTGAGAATATGGAAGCAAGAGCCAGAAACTTCTGTTAGACCGCTATCCCAGAGTAATAGGAAAATGGTCTACAGCAGTGTTTCCCAACCAGTGTGCCGTGAGCGATCATCAGGTGTGCCGTGGGAAATTGGAACCTCCAATACCCTTTCTTCCCCTCCTGCCGAACACTTTTTCTTCTCCACTCGGGCTCCCTTCTTCCCAGCCTCGCTCTGCTCGCTTTGCCTGGCTTTGCTCTGGGGCGAGTCTGCGCAGTAGCGGCCGCACGGGTCACGTCTTCCTCCCTCCCCCCTTCCCTTCTGAATACACTCACGCTGCCCCCCTCGGATCAAAATGGCGGCAGAAGCGGCAGTGTAGAAGAAAAAGTAAGTGTTCGGCAGGAGGGGGAAGAAAGGGCGTGAAGGGAAAGGGGGAGGAAGAGGTCTCTGTCGAAAGCTGGCATGGGTAAACTTGGACCTTCCAGGTGTTTTGGACTCCAACTCCCACCATTCCTAGCAGCCTCAGGCTCTTTTCCTTTTTCCTCCTCAGCCATTTAAGCAGGAAAGGGCCTCAGGCTGTTAGGGATGGTGGGAGTTGAAGTCCAAAGCACCCAGAGGGCCGAAGTTTTCCCATGCCTGTTTTAGGGACCTGAAAGTGGTGAGCCTCCTTCCAACATTGTGATTCTGGATAGAAAACAAACAACATAACATTGTTTGAGTCCACAGTGCCCTCTGGGTGTAGGTGAACTACAACTTCCAAACTCAAGGTCAATTCCCAAGCAAACCCTTTCAGTACTTTCTGTTGGTAATGAGAGTTCAATATGCCAAGTTTGGTTCAATTCCATTGTTGCAAGAGTTCAGGATGCTCTTTGATTGTGTTAACTATAAATCCCAGAAACTGTAACTCCCAAATGTCAAGGTCTATTTGCCCCAAACTGCATCTGTGTTCACATTTGGGCATATTGAGTATTCATGCCAAGTTTGGTCCTGATCCAACATTGTTTGAGTCCACAGTGCTCTCTGGATATAGGTGAACTACAACTCCAAAACTCAAGGTCAATGCCCACCAAACTCTTATAGTATTTTCTCTTGGTTATGGGAGTTCTGTGTGGGAAGTTTGTGTCTTTCTGCCATTCCTGCTAGGATATCTATGTTGTGTTCATTGAAACAGGCCCAGGTTTCACACTGAGTGTATAAATACATTTAAAGACATATTAATTAATTTATTTATTTATTTACTATTTTTATATGCCACCCTTCTCAACCCCGAAGGGGACTCAGAGTGGCTTACAGCAAACAACAACACTGCCAGAGTGGCTTACAGTGTACATATAACAATATTGCCGGACCGGCTTGCAACAAACTGAAAAAACAACAATTAACATTACAACATATCGCAATATTGTTAGCAATATTGCATGTAATACAAATATATAAATTATAATATCATGATATAATTATTGTATCACATTATCATTGGCAGTATTATACTGTGTTACAATACAACACCACCAATACCAAATGCATATACCACATACCATACCGTAATCATACTATTATTATTATTATTACATTACAATTATTATACTATAACATAATACAATATATTGACCTTATATTATATTATATTATATCAAATTGCAATGCAATGTAACACTATATTATATTATATATTATATTATCTTTAAAATAATAAATAACATTATTTATTTAAACAAAATAGAATTACTTATTTAAATAAATAATTCTATAGAATCATTTTAAACAATTATTTTAAATTATAATGCAATGTAACACTACATTATATCATTATTATACATTATTATACATTATATACATTATTAACTATATGTATTATTGTGTTAGAGTGTCATTTTGTGTCATTTTGGTTGGTGGTGTGCCCCAGGATTTTGTAAATGTAAGAAATGTGCCACGGCTCAAAAAACATTGAAAAACACTGATCTACAGAATCAGAGTTCATTGATTGGCAGACAGGTCAACCAGTCTCTGAACTTGAACCCATGATAAGACAAACTTCAAGTTGTAACCAGTAAAGTTGTGGTCTTCTCCATTCCAAATGTAGTATCTGCATTTATTGTAAGCCAAGCAAAGTCACTGATCTAGAACTAGCATGGGAAGTACTATGTTGCTCCTCTTTTCAAAATGCAGAAATAGTTTATAATACCATAAAAACACAATAATATTACAGAATAATCCTCTGTAAGACAAGGCTTGAAACAGTCTAATCAGTTAATGGTTGGGGAAAGCCAGGATAAACAGGTAAATTCTTTTGTTTTAATAAATACTGAAAGCAAGCACTTGTTGATGTTTGATAGATTACAGAGGGTGGTCATTTCATTAAGCAAAATGTATATTTGAGTTTTAAATGGCTCATTTTTGCTTTCTGGGTGCTCTTAGCAGCTTACACACGTCACCACTTGAATTTTACCTTCATACTTTTATTGGGAGGCTACTTGTTTAAGAAATGAAATTGCATTTGCACAGTTATTGTTTGCTTCCAGAAGCATTGATATGTTCATTTGTTTAATTCAGGCCCGGATTACCCATAAGGCTAACCTAGGCCATGGCCTAGTGCAGCAGCCATGGGGTGGCGGCAGGTCCGGACCCCCCAAAATTAAATATTTTTTTTTTAAAAAGTTCGATCTTCTGGCGCTCCTGTGCCTGCATACAGAGCACCATAGGCCCTAGGGCCTCTGACGCAGCTTTCCGCCGCCCCCTCCTCGCTCGCGTCGGCCCCGCGGGGCCGATGCAAGCGAGGATGAGGCGGAGGGAAGTCCGCAAGCGAGGAGGCGGAGGGAAATCCCGCCGACCCCTCCTCGCGTCGGCGTCGGCCCTCCTTCCTTCACTGAAGGAAGGAGGGGCGGGGCCGACGCGAGCGAGCGAGGAGGAGGCAGAGGGAAGTCCCGCCGCTCCCTCCTCGCTCGCATCGGCCCCGCCCCTCTTTCCTTCAGTGAGGAGGAAGGAGCCCCCCCCCCCCCCGAAAGCAGGGGCAGCGCTTCCAGAGTGTGGCCTAGGGCGCCACAAACAGTTAATCCGGGCCTCGTTTAATATATTAATCAGGAAAAAAAACAGGCTGGACTTTTTTTTCCAAACAATACCATACAGTTCCACTAATGAAAAAAATGTTTCTAGTTCATTTTCTAGTATGGTGCCACATATATGCAGATGATACCCAACTCTGCTAGTCCTTTCCACTTAAAGCCAAGGAAGCTGTCCTGACCCTAAACCAGTGTCTGTCATCAGTAATGGACTGGATAAGGGCAAACAAATTGAAATTTAATCTAGACAAGACAGAGGTACTCCTGGTCAGTTGGAAGGTAGATCAGTGAATAGGGAACCAGCCTGTGCTGGGTGGGGTTACACTCCCCCTGAAGGCACAGGTCCGCAGTTTGGAGGTCACTTGGCACTGAAGCTGGAGGCCCAGGCTTTTAAAGATAAAAGTTTTTAAGATCAAGTCAGGGGGGCTGTGATTTTTAACTTTGAATATGTTTTGACGGATTTTAACTGATTTTTAAAGTGTTGTCTGTGTTTAAATCTGTTTTAACGTTTGCATATTTGTATATTTTAAATTGTATACTAATGTTTTTTATGTCAAGCCTATATATATATATATATATATATATATATATATATATATATATATATATAAATTTGACAGAGGGGCTGGGCCAGTGGCAGATGGAACTAATTGGGAGGGAAATAAACCAATTTCTATGCACATTGTTTCAGTGCAAAAAGAAGAAAAAAAGAAAGAACAATACAGCATTTAAAATCAAGAACAATTTCAAGCAACATAAACTTGCAGCAAAAGCACAATCAAAGCGCCCCCAACAGAGGGCCATCCAATCCAGCCTTTGTAATAATAATAGTAATAGGAGCAACCTCAGTGACCATCCAGTCCAACCCCCTTGTTCCATGCAGTAAAAGCAGAATCAAAGCACCTCCTAAGCAGTGGGAGGGAAATAGGGTTCTGGAAGCAAGGAAGGCGTGGGAGAAAGGGTCTGTGTCCCAAGAGGGCAATGCTGTTGTGGCTGCTGGTGGGAGTGGGAAGGAGGCACAGAGCCTGAGCGAGACCTTCCTTTCCACATCAGCAGGGCCTTCCTCCCTTTGTGCAAAGCCTTCCTTTATGGGGCCGCATTCATTCTCTCCCTTGCTGGCGATGGGAAAGCCACCATGTGAGCTTGGAGGAGGAGGAGCAGGAAAAAGGAGGGGAAGTCCCTGTTACACACACTTTGGGGGGGGGGGGGAGACGCGGAGCCCCTCAGTATGCTTCCCAGGGCCCCAAGGGCTCTGCGGAGCACAGTAAAAGAACCGCTGCTCTTAAGGATTGGTGTTTAGAAGTGTGGTATAACGAATAGGATTCTTGGCTTTGGAATAAGGTGATTATTCAAATTCTTTCTTGGTCATGGAATTTATGGGGTGGTTGTTGGAGCAGTTGGCAGTTGTTCAGCTTGTTGGTATCTGTGCTGAGAAATGAATCTATTAAATTATTTTGGAGAAAAGCAAACATCATATGTTACATCAGTGTTTCCCAACCTTTTTTGAGCCGCGGCACACTTTTTACATTTGCAAAATCCTGGGGCACACCGCCAGCCAAAATGACACAAAATGTGACACTCTAACACAGTCATACATATAGTTAGTATGTTTTAAAAATGTATTTATACACTCAGTGTGAAACCTGGACCTGTTTCAATGAACACAACATAGATATCCTGGAAGGAATGGCAGAAAGACACAAACTTCCCACACAGAACTCCCATAAACAAGAGAAAATGCTATAAGAGTTTGGTGGGCATTGACCTTGAGTTTTGGAGTTGTAGTTCACCTATATCCAGAGAGCACTGTGGACTCAAACAATGTTGGATCAGGACCAAACTTGGCATGAATACTCAATATGCCCAAATATGAACGCAGATGGAGTTCAGGGGAAATAGACCTTGACATTTGGGAGTTGTAGTTGCTGGGATTTATAGTTCCCCTACAATCAAAGAGCATTCTGAAACCCACCAATGATAGAACCGGGCCAAACGTCCCACACACAACCCCCAGGAGGCAAGAGAAGGTCTCTACTTGGGGAAAGGGAGGCGGGCCTTCCCAATGCATGGAGAGGGAGAGACCAAGTAGACAATGGGTGGGGAGGGGGGTGTTTGTAATTTTGTGCCTTTATCGAGGTAGGTTTCTTAGGGTTTTTATACTTCAACACACTTGCTTTTAGCAGCTGTCTGATATTTAGAGAATACGATTTCTTATCAAGAATGCAGATAGTGGAAAAGTTTTATTTTCCTTAAATTTCACATCATAGCACTGGTGATAGAGATTTATATAGAAGTTTTACACCTACAGTAGTAAGGAAAGGAAAATGCTAGCCATGAATCATAGACATAAAAAAATCAATTGGCTACTTGTTTAAATAACGACCTATGTAATGCAACATTGTATTCGATCCATATTTATTTCATGGCTGTTTGTAACACCTACTTGCTAAGTGCCTAGTTACAAAAGTCCAAAGCTAGTGTTTAAGATAAATGAGGGTTTGAGAATCTCTCCCACTCCTTGGTTTATTTAGATGTAAAAATGGCTACTTAGAAACCAGATGGTACATCAGAACTGCACAGAGAAGTGAACAGGGGATTGGAAAGGAGAGTCAGTTATTGCAACAATGACCTATTTAGCAAATGCATTTCTTCTGTTTAATGCTGCTGGTCTGTTTCACTGTGAAAAATAATGCCACTATTTGCCTGCATTTATGCTTTGGAATTGTAGGCTTTTGTTAACACGTGCCATTCTTTTAGTCATGCAAACTCATTGTGTTTATTCAACTCGTTTCTGTATGCACTGCCATGAAAATCCATCATAGCACTAGTTTTTAAAAGTTATAGTTTTAGAAAATCCATTCTAAATTTATTGCCAGAGAGCCACAAAACCCTTGCAGAAGATGTAAACCGCCCCGAGCCTAAGGCAGTGTTCCTCAACCAGTGTGCCGTGGCACACTAGTGTGCCGTGACGGACCTCCTATTGTGCTGCGAGAAAAGCTCTCTGCCCCCCTTCCTTCCCCCCTCCTCCTGCTGAACTCCTGCTGCTTGGGGGAGGAGGAGGAAGGGAAGGGGCGGTGGCGAAGAAGAAAAAGGGGCCAGGGCGCCGCCTCCTTCGGCCGTTTTCCCAGCCAGCCTCCAATCCGCCATGACTCTCGCCCCTCGCTCGCTGAAGCCGCATGGAGGAGCCCCGCCCACTTAAGCCCATCCACCGCTCATGCTCCTCCGTGGGAGAGCTGAAGCTGGGGGAGGGGGTGGGGCATGGTGCGGCCTGGCTCCGCCCCCTCCCCCGGCTTTGGCACTCCCAGCAGCTGCTCCAGCCTTGAGGGGACAGTGCGAAGCCACCATTGTCCTGGCTCTGGCACCGCTGGCTTGGCACTGCCCCCTCAAGGCTGGAGCAGCTACTGGGAGAGGTAAAGATGGGGGGAGGGGCAGGGCATGGCAAGGCCTGGCCCCGCCCCCTCCCCTGGCTTTGGCACTCCCAGCAGCTGCTCCCAGCAGGCCACCCACCCCCAGCCGTTCTTTACTGTGTTAGAGTGTCATTTTGTGTCATTTTGTGTCATTTTGGTTGGTGGTGTGCCCCCGGATTTTTTTAATGTTAAAAGTGTGCCGCGGCTCAAAAAAGGTTGGGAAACACTGGCCTAAGGGAATGGAGCGGTATATAAATCCGAATAATAAATAAATAAATAAGATTTTGGGAGACTTTCTATGATATTATCCTAAACATTTTCATATAATAATAATAATACTTTATTTCTAACCCGCATCCATCTCCCCGGTGGGAACTCGGAGCGGCTTACATGGGGCTGTGCCCGAACAACACATCACAAAATATCAACAACAGCGAAAAATAAACACAATAAAAGCAATAAACACAATAAAATACATCTGTGAAAACACAACAGCACAGGTGAATCTAAAACAGAAACGACAGGGCGGGCCATATGAACATATAGAAGGTTTAAAAACTCGGGGGAGATAACTGGAGTAGTATTGAAACACAGAGGGTCACATAGGGGGGAAAGGGTCTCGCAGAAACGGGGGCATTTGGGGAGCCTAGTCTCCCAAGGCCAAGTGGAAAAACCAGGTTTTCAGTTGTTTTCTGAAGGATTCCAATGAAGGGGTATGCCTAATCTCTCCCGGGAGGGAATTCCAAAGACGGGGGGCCACAGAGGAGAAGGCTTTCTCCCTAGTGCTCACAAGCCGAGTTTGTGAGGCTGGCAGGGGCGAAAGGAAGGCCTCCCCTGAGGAGCGGAGGGCTCGGGTTGGCTTATGGGAGGAGAGCCGGTCACAAAGGTAGGCGGGTCCCAAACCATTTAGGGCTTTATAGGTGATCACCTGCACCTTGAATTGGGCTCAGAAAATAAACAGCAGCCAGTGGAGCTCTTTAAACAGGGGGGCCACCGCTCCCTGGAACCTGCCCCAGTTATTAATCTGGCCGCCGAGCGTTGGACAAGTTGAAGTTTCTGGGCCGTCTTCAAGGGAAGCCCCACGTAGAGCGCATTGCAGTAATCCTATCTAGAGGTAACCAAGGTGTGGACCACCATGGTCAAGTCAGACTTCACAAGGTATGGTTGCAGTTGTGACTATTCCACAAAGTGACTAGTCCACAAAGACATTTCCTCATTCTCTGTGAACTGAGAGAACATGCTAGAATACATCGAATTCTTCATTGGATTTTGCAGGGATGATGATAACATGCAGGTTGTCCATTCAGGATTGCAGAGTTTGCAGTACCATGTCATAACTAAAGAACTTTTCCTGCCATTATTGCATTCTTGGAACTCACATGGCTGTTCTAAGAATAACAAGCATGATGATAAACCTCAGGATGGTAATGTCTGCTGTGATAAACAGCAAGCTTTTCAAAGACTACAAAAAAATCAAACTACAAAATTGAAGTATTTTCAATCAACCCAAGAGCACAGAGAATTCTGTACAGACAGAATTGTTAGAAATCACCCAGTATTCAAGAGTTTGATAATTTGGCAGAAATTTCAAATGCCTCGCCAAACTACATATCCCAAAATTCTGCAGGATGCACCCATAGAACTTAAAATGATGTCAAGATGCTGTCATTATGTAACGCTAAAGAAATCTTATATGTAAGGCTGTTCTTGACTGCTTGCTCTTTCCAGATATATCATTTAGAGAGCATTTGTGATAGTGATATGACTTACACGCCTATTGACTTTTTGTTTTGTTTCTCTTGTATTATGTCAACAGGATAGAAGAAAAGTATCTGGACAACAAGGTTCAAAGGTGGATTATTTCTTTTTTTAAAGGAAGAGACCATGTTTGCAAGTCTGTAGAAATGGTTTGCGGCTCAGTCAAGCTGGAGCTGACTAAATGAAAGTATGGGCTGTGCATCAGCCAAGCATGTTTCTGCTGTACAAAATGAAGAGGAAGCTCAGAAGGGGAAAAACTACCAGAATGGAGATGTGTTTGGTGGTGAGTTGTAGTTTTTAACTATTTCATAGAACGTCTCTACTCACATTTGTCTTTTCTGAACCCTGCTCATTCTTCAAGGGTCTGACTTACTTATACATTGTTTATATTCTTATCTTGTTTCTACGCATGGTACCTTATATAGATTTAATATATTTGAGACAGTCAATGACTTTTGATTGCATGACACCAATACAGCGCAGTACCTCTGTTATATTTTCAATATTTTAAGAGCTCTTAACCCCATTGCAACAGATAGTGAACTGAATTCTACAAGCTAGGGAGGTCCTCGGACAGTTGTAAAGAGGCTAATATAACCTATTTTTCAAATGAGACCAAGATTTGACTCTTACAAATACAACAACAATGATTGTAATGATTATAAACTGTTTACAATAATTTAGGTAGATTGAAAATTATTCTTCAGGATTTTATCTATGGAGATCAGTGTGAATTTTTACCAAAAAACGTTAATTGAAAGACAATATCAGAAATGTATTTAATGTTTGGGAGTACTTGTAGGAAAATACAGTAAACTATCAGTTAATTCAAGCAACCAGAACTCTCAAACAGCTGGCACAAATAATTAACTAAAGTTGCGTACTGCATTCACAAAACTGTTTTTATAATACAGTAAAAGTGTGTTCCATTAAATTAAATTTGTCTTTATCAGTACTTGCTGGTATGCAAACTCTATTGCCTAGCTATGGTTGCAGCCCCAATGTTATAATGGAAATGCTGTCATTTAGATTGCTGCTTCTTGTAGGTGGGAGCTGGAATGAACATTAAAATGACTGGATACAACCTATATTGCCTACCCTTGCTTTTAATTATTGTATTTCTATATAAGTTCAAAGTCAGTACAGAGTTTATGGTTTGGTATAATATGGGGGATTGTATTAGTCAAGCCTATTTTTAGTAGTAGCTCTCAAGCAACCTGAAACTACATTTATCCAGCATCTATCAATCCCCATGGGTGCTAGTAACTAATAGTTTACTAACAGTCTTAACAAGAAGCAAGCTACACTTATTTTCTTGGATACAAGAAATGTGTTTGACAATTTAAACTGGACTTTCCTTTTTGTAGTACTAGAGGAGACATCATTTGGGGATAAATGTATGATACGGTTTCAGTCAATTTATTCTACTCCATCTGCCTGAATTATAATAAACAGAAAGTTATCTAATCCATATAAGATACAGAAAAGAACTAGACAAGGATGCCCATTGTCCTCATTACTAGAAACATTCAACATTATAATAGTGCAGGCATCAATGTAGAAAAGAAATATGCAAATTGAAAGCTTTTGCGGATGATTACTAAATCCACTAGAGTGCTGAAAATTCATGGTTATGTTGAAGGAATTTGTCAGGTTTCTAAATAAATAAGCACAATTTTGTAGTATAAATTATTCTCCTGCTACTTGTCATTGCCATCCTATTTATAAACACTACCCTTCACTAATCCTCAGGTCCCCTAGATACAGTATAGGGAAGGCAAAAAGAAAAAAAAATAAAGAGGAGAAAATCCTACCTGGCCCCAAAGCAGCCAGTAAAACTCACGCTGCACTGAGAGGGCGGGGGAGGGGGGGGGCTGCACTGCAAAAACCAACAAAGGCATGAGACGGAGTGGCCAAGGCATTAAATAGCCTATGGGTTCATTACATGAAGTATCAGGATGCTGTGCATCACCATGTGACACCTTCTGGCCTTCAACCATGGAGGCCATCAAAAGTGTACCTTCCCCCCCATTGTCATTATTTGCACAGGTTTAGATACGTAGTGGTAACCAACCATGGAATAAAAAGCCTTATAGGTTTCAGGCCCAAGCTATTTGAAGAACTTAATCTTCCCTTACGAGCCTGCCCCAGCTCTAATATCCACAGGGGATGCACTGCTCTGTGTCCATTCAGCCCTCTCTGTGTCTGCTTCCACACTTCACTTTGGAATTCTTTCTTTGTTTTTTCTTTTAGTGACAGCTTAGGATCTTTATTTTTGAAACTTTCAGAAGTTGATGTTAACAAATAAGACTTTTATGATGTTGTACTGTTTTTAATCTGCATCAAATTAAGATTTTAATTGATTTTCTATGTTTTTAATTATATCTTCTTTACTGCATTTTATATTTTTGTAAGCCACCTTGAGTTCCAGCCTGGAAGCAAGGTAGGTTATAAATAAAGCAATGGAGCGGGTCAGCAGGAAAATGGGGGTGATGATACGCAGGAATATCCTTCCCCTGATCACCCCCTTGAGTTTGCAGCCTTAGTGGCTGCATTGCCTATCCCCATACATTATTATTTTTTATCATAAATATTTATACACAATTTAAAATTTAGAAACTATCAAGGGATGGCACGTTCCAGTTATTCCTTAATACAGAATGTAAATTGTTGGCATCAGGTCTGTGCGGTTCTCCTTAATCCACCCAAGGCAAGATGGCGACGCGGTAAGCAGCTCTGTAAGAGAGCTCCCGCTGCAAATGCCGGAATCTGCCCTTTTGGTCTGTCTCTTACTGGATATCTCAGTATAGGCACCCTTGACCTGTTGCCGGCTCATTTAGCTTAGGCTTGAGATGGAGGACTTACACTACCCCCGGATTCCAGTGGATTCTTACAATAGGGCTGCTTATAGCCCCATGAGATTCTTGGATATGAAGGCCATTCACGCCCCACCGGGATGCCTGGAACGAAACTTGGAGGGGCTCTATTGCTTGGATAACTTGGATAATCAAGAATCAAACCGGGTAAATACAAGATCGGACTCGGGAACTGTGAACCTCTTATTTGTGGAATATAATCATCTCGTCTGATGACTTAGCCGATTCGGAAAGTTACTGGGTCGGCTGAACTGGCCACCAACCCAACCCTTGGACTATGCATATGGGCCGGGCACTCGGAACCATACTGACCCGGGCCCTTGGAATTCCAATTATTTGATCTGGGACCAATCCTGGGATTTTCCCAAGGAGTTTCTCCCAAACACAAGAAGAGATTCTCTCACTCATGAAGAGCTAAATGGGAGACTCGAGACTAACCTGAATGCAGCCCCGGTGGACCGCTTCTCTGCTGGAGGGGCTCGCGTGGAGGCTGGGACGACTTTGGCAGCTCTGGAGTTGGAGGGGAAGTTCTTGGAATCGGCATCCCTGGACTGTCCGTATGGCCGGTGCTGTCCTTTCAGCTTGGGTCCAGCCTGCCTGTGTCCTTGGTCTGGGCGGAGGAGACCGGAGGCCGCCAGGTGTGGGGGTGGCTCGCCCTTACCGCCGGAGACAGAGGCGCTGGATGTGTTGTTTTTAATTTTATTTATTATTTTAATTTTTATACCGCTCATTCCCAAGGCTTGGGGCGGTTGTGGTCCCCTGGAGGGGAGTCCGTCTCCTCTGTTGCGTCCCATCGTCATGGGGGCTGCCATCGGCGTCGCTGCCTCCCTTTCGGAGAGGGAGGCTCTAAAGATGGCGGCTGGCCTTGGAAACACCGCCAGTAGGCTGTCGTCCTCACCATCAGGCCCAGAGAAGCCTCGGCGCAAGCACCGCATCCCGAAGCGGAAACAACATCTGGATGTGTTCTCAACTTCTCGCGAGAAGCCAGGAGGAACCATTCCTCCTGGCTTCTGGCAGGCAGGGAAGTTCCTATTGATCCCCGAAGCCCAGTGACTACTATGAGATGGGACACTGAGGATGGAAATGGATCTAAAACTGAGCTATGCCCTGGAAAACCAAAAGTTGTGAGTATGGTGAGGGGCCTAACTACCGAAATTGAGAGGCCTTGGAGACATAAACGCGGTTTCCGCCAAAGAAGGTTTAAGACTAGGACTTTCAGGGGGGTGGGCTTTGGTAGTTGGGTAAGATCCGCAGCCTCAGCCACTCCCCAACAAGCAGGATCTGTCACTTTAAACAGCCCTAGCTCTGTTAGAAATGAGGAGTTCACTGGGGATAGGAACCTTTCCCAGTTTTCTACAAGCAACCTGGACTCAAAGCTCCCTAGACCATCCCTCCGTCTGTGATGCTATCCAGGAAACCTAATTTTACACCTGCTCCCAATCACCCTGAAGGCTTTGCTCGTAGCCATTTGTTATCTGGCCTGGCCCTGTCCCCTTTTCAGGGGACTAATGGAGCACTAGGCACCTAGCAAGCCCTAGATGAGATGGATCCCAATGAACATGGGAAAGGGGAAATTTGGTGCTAGGTGTAGGTGCATATGTGTTTGAGAGGTGCTCGGACCTGGACGTTTTAGTAGAGTGTCTGATGGATGTTAATTTTATTATGCTTTAAATTGTGTTTATTGTCTTGTTTATTTAACTGTTTGTCTTTTATGACTGTAATTGTGAGCCGCCCCGAGCCCCTGGGGAGAGGCAGCATACAAATTCAAATAGTAAATAAATAAATAAATAATCTGGAAGGTTGGGATTGGTGTGTAGAGTTACATCATCAAATCCGATGCAGGTTGCTTTTCCTTCCTGTTGGAAGTATTTTATGACATGGGAAAATGGAATAATGCAAGATTTGAATGTTCAGATACTATATGTTTTTCTTATTTTGGAATGTATTTAATCTCAGATTAGGAAGACATAAATTTATATTAATGCAGAGCATTTCTCCATAAACATTATCCCACAAATTGATAGCCTTGCAGGGGCAGGAATCTATTTGTGGTGCTGATATTATTTAAATGAATAAATAATAGATCAGCTTTCTCAAATAACAGTTATTTATTTAAGAGACATTCCATGGTTTTGTGTCACAGAGTGTGGCTACTGCATTAGTTTGCAAGAATATGATACTGCAAATTAGCAGGATCAAATAAATTGTTGCCGAAAAAGCTGTACAATTTTGACTTACTTCATATCGCAGGTTTTTATTTTTCCCTACCATCCAAATACGCTAATCAGTATTAAGTACAATACCTTGGTGATGGCTAATTTTGAAGATCTTCGCTCTAAACATCTTGGAGTCATTTGAGCAGTTTTGAGGCAAGAAGTTTTCATGAAGACAAGCAGTAGCATATGTAGTTCAAAGGTGAATATATTTATATGTTTTGAGACTGTTTTCATGTCAGTGGAATTGTATTAAGTACAATACATTTGTGGTGGCTATTTTTGAACGTTTTGGCTCTAAACATCATGGAGTCATTTGGGCAGTTTTGAGGCATGACTTTTCATGAAGACAAGCAGTAGCATATGTAGTCTGAAAGTAAATGTGTATATATCTTCTGGGTGGATGTTCATATCAGTGGAGTTGTATGTAATTGATTTCTACAGCCCCTGTCAGGAAAAAAAAGTTAAAGCATCATAAATTTATTTATTTATTTACTTTATTTATATTCTGCTCTTCTCACCCCGAAGGGGACTCAGAGCGGATTACAGGTACACATACTTAGCAGACAATCCCTGCCGTTTCCACATAAACAGTACACACATATAGATGAACAGAGGCAAACTCTGGCCACCAGGGGGAGCTGATGCACTCCTCATCTCTCAGCGTTCCCAGCATCCCTTGTTGTTCCTTCCGCATTCCTCAGTGTTCCTGGAGTTCTTTAATGGCCTTCATAATTCAGTCAAAATTTGCCTCCCCACTTAATGTGGTACCTTTATCTCCTACTTGACAGATGCAACTGTCTTTCGGGCTGCAAAGGTCGTCAGCAGGCTACACTTAAAGGCCTAGCACCCACCTCGACCCGGGCAGGCCTCGAACTCATGACCTACTGGTCAGAGAGATCTTATGCAGCTGACACTTAGCCAGCTGCGCCACATTCCTGATCGAGGGCTTTGTTCAGCAAAGGTGACTGGTTTTCCGACATACAGAATAGTGTTTGGTATAGTGAGTTGTACATCCTAAAGAGTTACATTACAAGAAAGTTATGTTATAGAGTGTTCTTTGTATCCATCATAAAGTAACATTAATTGGAATGTTTCTCACGCTGAAAAACCTCTTTGTATGAAAGTCAGCTTTGCAGAATTATTGAGGTCCAGAACTTTTTCTATTAGAATTATCCCAGAATTTAAGAGGGGGAGATCCTGGTGTTTAGAAATAGATGAAAAAAGATAAATTCCAGCCATTGGCCACTTTTAAATTGGTAATGTGTGGCTTCCCTTCTCCTGTGCTTCAGAGGTAAAGAGTGTTATGTAATTTTTGGAAACATTGGCAGTGAAGGCAAATATTACTTAATGGATGGATAGATGGAAGAAAGAAAGGAAGTCTATTACTTAAAACCGTTATAGAGTACCCTTTCTCTAAAAGAGGTTAAAGCTACTTGTGTTGCATTCAGCTGAAGTAACTCTTTCTACTCTATAAATTATTTTAGTTGGCAGTCTTCTACTTGTACCAAAATAGATCTCAAAATGAGTTGTGGAAAAGGTGAGATGAGGGCAGCTACATAGGCCCCACATGTCATTAACTCTTTATTGAAATTCTTAGAAGAGTGAACAGAACTTACTGCATTTCCTGTAAGTTGGAAGCCATGCCTTCTCTAAATTTTAAAAATTCTTTAGTCTTTGAAAATAGCTATTGAGTTACAGGAAAACCCAGAACGGGGGGTGAGGGGTGTCCAATGTTTTCTAGGAGAAAATGATGTAAGGCACAGAGGGTTGTCTGTCAGTAGTAAATAGATGGGGACAAACTGCGAGCAAAGAACTGTCTTGTATATCTGCTATTCATATCAAGAACCCTCACCCTCCATCCATCATTATTCTTAAAATGAGAGCTTGCAGGCTTTGCAACGGTCTGAAACAATTTTACCGCAGACCAACGTTTTGCTGCTGATTGCTTTAAGAGTCGTATACCCTCCTTGTCCGCCCCCGTCCCCGTCCCCCCCCCCGGTCTATGTAATCATCTTTAGTCTACTTTGCTGTTCTCTGTCTATGTGTTATATTCTGTAAATTGCTCCGAGCCCCTGGGGAGTGGCGGTATATAAATTTGAAGCATATAAATAAATTCTCAACTTAAGTTTTGTGCTGAAAAACTCTCTTTTGTTTGCATACATTTGTTTCACCTTTGCTGACCAGATTCTAAGAAAGATATGGCCTCTATATTAGTTAATAGTTGTTAGAATAGTAGTTAGAAGTAATTGCTTCATAAAACTGCACTTGACACCCTAGCCTAGAGCTTTCTTTATCTTTCATGAAAATGAAATATCTATTATATAAAGGAAGAGTCGTCATGTGAAGACTACCTCAAACAGAGAAACCTTACAACGCAGAAACACAAAACATGCCAACAGAAATAGGCCTCAAGCAAGGTACGTTTGTAGCAAAGAAACTTTCCCCCCAAAACCTAAAAGGCCCCCAAAACCACGAGTAAAAATAAAACTACATTTCCAAGCATCCTCTGCGGCAGCCAGCAAAACCCATTGGCCAACATCAGTTACCATAGTAATGGTGGGCAAAGCCACTTAGAATGCTGAGAGATTTCAGTTGAGGGTTAAACTGCCACGGCCAAGATCTAGGAGGGAGACAAATAGGGCACCAGGGACACAGGCACCACTGACAAACACATACCCCCAGAATAACACAAAAGTAATACCTACACACAACACAATACGCACATAACACAACCTTGCGTCTACTGCTCAACCCATTTGTATGCCATTCCTTCCTTCCATACAGGCATAAGCTGACCCAAAAGTCAAGCCATGCATCCTAAAAAGAACAGCATCGGACGACACACTCGCAACGCTACATACATCACACAAAAAAGGGCAGAACAAACGCCAGAACAGAAAGACACTGCACTACACTACCTTTTGCCATCACCATAAACAAGGCTCAAGGACAAACACTACAAATCTGTGGCACAGACCTTGACACAGAATGCTTCTCCCACGGACAACTCTACGTAGCGTGCCCCAGATTTGGGAAACCACAGAACCTCTACATCAACACAGCAGACGGAAAGACAAAAAACATTGTATATCCACAAGCTCTGCAGAACGCCAGGAACACCACACACCGACAACTCCATAAGACTTCAACATCCCACCCACCAGAACAACCCACAACGACACAGCCATGACCCCACAAAGAACATAAGTAACATCAATTCCAACCCTTACATACTCAGACTTTCTCGCATCTCCTAAATAGGGCACAGCAACGTGTGCCGGGTACAGCTAGTAAAATATAAATACAAAATATAGTTAGTCTATATGTGCATCTGAATTTAACCAGATTGATATCTTGCTGTAACTTGGATGGTGGACTAATTCATTCCATTCTGAGTTTCTTGGCAAAAGAGAGGATTCACATAACTTTACCATTTCCATATTTACAGGGAGTCCCCAAGTTACGAAGATAGTTAAGATAGCTTCTATAGGGTGGTTCTCAAGTTCCTCAAGTGCTAGTTTTGACTTTTAAGGCCTTGTATGGTTTGGGGCCAGTGTACTTGAGGGACTGCTTAACTCCATACTGTCCCACGAGATCACTTAGATCTGAAGAGAGAAATCTTTTACTTGTGCCAAATGTTAAACAGTACCATTTGACATCAACGCGGAGGAGGGCGTTTTCCATCATCGCCCCAGTCCTCTGGAATGCACTGCCCCCGGAGGTTAGGGCCTTGTGCAATTTACTAGCTTTTCGGAAGGCCTGCAAGTCTGTTTTATTCCGGCAGGCCTTCAAATTGTGAATAATATGTTATTTTTAAAGGTTGTTTTCTCTTCTGGAATCCTTTTAATCTGTGTTTTAATGTTATTGTAGGCTGTGATTTATGTCGATGTAAGCTGCCCCGAGCCACTGGGAGTGGCGGCTAAGAAATCTAATAAATAAATAAATAAGTTGAATTTGCATGTAAGTCAGAACAGGCTAATTTTAAGTATGACTCCAGCCCTATTGATAGATAGTTTTGGATAGCACGGGAAAGGGTTAACACCCCTGTTGTGTTTGTTTCTCTGTTCAGAAGATTTCACCTCAATTTCTGTCCCTGTGATAATTGGATTTTGAAAAATTTGGCTTGTTGGTGATAAAGTTGGGACACATTTTCCCCATGATAACTCTTTCAGGAGTGATTCACTTCGAGGGGTAGATTTCTCTCACTTGCTATTGTCTCACCCCTGTTCTTAACTATGAGTTGTTTGTAACTCAGATACTGCCTGTATGCCTGTTCTGTAGTTGCTCACATGTACTCATTAACAATTTCCAGGTCATCACAATTTTGCCCTATATAGTAGAACTTTAGAAGTGCCTAAAAGAAGGGATGTTGACTGCCCATAAAATGTGTGTGCCCTTTCTTTCAGTGTTACAGTTTGTGAACAAAGAAAGGTTATTAATTAACCAAATACTAGACACTCCCTTCGCAAGCATTTAGGAGTTTGCTTTTTACCTAATAATTGCATAGCAAACTATAACAGAGGACCAGATCAGGCATATCTTATAGATCAGGCATGGGCAGACCCAGGCCTTTGGGCCAGATGTGGCCCCTTGGGCTCTTGTCTCAGGCCCCAGTCGTGTGGCATAGCCCTGGCTCCGGCGCTTCCAGTCACACGCAGCTGCGCAGAGCTCTCATGAGCTCTCATGAGAGCTCTGTGGAGTCGTGTGTAAGCCTTCCTCTTTGTGGGGGAACATGACGGGCTGCCGTTTCCTCCCACAAAAAGGAGCACCCTGCAGGCACATGCAGCTGTGTGCAGGGCTCTCCCGAGAGCCCTGTACAACCACGTGTGAAAATCCCCTCTCATGCCAACCATCTCCAGGCTCCCCCCCCCCCCACTCCAGCCCTCGGCCTCATCCCCCCTCCTGGCCCACACTGCCCACCTGCCTGCCCAGACCAAGCCTAGCCTGGAGTTTGGCCCTTTTTCAAAAATATTTGCTCATGCCTGTTATAGATGTTGCAGCCACCTGGAGTCTGTGAAGTACACACAGAGAGATTTGCACAAATTTACTGTTTCAAGGAGAAAGCTTTTGCTCTGTAGTCCTGTTCCGACCAAGACAAAAATGCTAAGTGCACTGAACATCCCATGGCTTTTGTTGAAAGTCAATATATGAAACACAAGTGCTGATTTGGGAGTGCTTTTCAAAAGCAGGCATTGTGAGATTGGAGCAACAGGAGTTAATCCAACAATATCTAGTTTCTCTCAAAACAAATCTGACCACTAGTTATGAAGTCTCAGCCTCGAGCAAAGTCTATGTTATTTGTAGAGCTCTGCCCTTGAAGCGAAGGCATGGAACACTTTGTATGGACAGCAGCCTAGATTAGAGCTATCCTTTATTCAGGTGACTGAAATTATATTCCCATTATTCACAGTTTTGTACATTTGCAAACAGGCTTGTGTGTGTTCAGTGGAAGATCTGAACTGCTGATGTTAAATTCTAAGTGTAGTAACTTCTCCCTTGCCAATGTGTATGTTGTCCCTGGGTCTCAGTCTAGCACATACAGGGGCTACGACTTTGAGACAGAGTTGTCAAACTTGTGACCTTCCAGAAGTTTTGGCATCCAGCTCCCAGAACCTCCAGCCAGCTTGTCCAATAGCCAGGAATTCTGGGAGCTAAGGCCCAAAACGCCTGCTGGGCCACAAGTTTGGCACCACTTCTGTAAGGTATAATCAGTAAGTGAATCTTGGTCATTACTTTTGCCCCTCTGCTTTATACATTGATTTAGCTTTATAACGAGCCCTGTTTTGGTGATTTATGATAAACTAGCTGTACCCGGCACGCGTTGCTGTGCCCTATTTAGGAGATGTTTGTGCCTCAGCCCTTTGCCTTATCCTCCTCTGACAGTTTATTATGGGTCGGAATGTTCATGTTAGCTGGCCAGTACAGGAGTTATGCAAATCCGCCCTTATTGGCAGCCAATCATGTTGTCAGAATGTAGAGGATGGAAGAGTCATTGGCAGCCCCGGAGGATGCTGGGAAATGTAGTTTTTTTAACTCGTTGTTTTGGGGGCCTTTTAGGTTTTGTGGGGGAAGTTTCTTTGCTACAAACGTACCTTGCTTGAGGCCTATTTCTGTTGGCAAGTTTGGTGTTTCTGCGTTGTAAGGTTTCTCTGTTTGGGACGGTCTTTCCATGGCGACTCTTCCTTTATATATATAGATAACCTATGTAAAAGAGTCTGGCTGCTTCTGTTGTCATTTGCTGTCAAATTAGCTTTGTCATATGTTACCCTATACATTTCAAAGAGTCTTGGTCATCAGCTGCCCTTGTTTTCTGAAACTGGCTTTCTTCCTCTCAGCTTTCTTCACCATCCAGCTTTCATATCCGTATGTAGAAATTTGAATTAATATGAATTGGACAGTTGTGACTTACTTATTGATATGCCTGGATATAAGTAACGCCACCTAGGAAGCATCACTATCAATTTACCTTCCTGCTGCCCTAGGTAGGAAAAATAAAAATAAAGGCAGGATATAAAATCAGTAAATAAACACATTTTAAAAATGCTCCCCACTAGTTCACAGAGATCAGAGTCTGATTATATGGATAACATGCAGGCACGATTGGCAGGGACGAGAGACAGGGCCTTTTCAGTGGTGGCTCCTCGGCTTTGGAACACCCTCCCTAGTGACATCAGATCAGCCCCCTCCCTCCTGACATTTCCTAAGAAAGTGAAGACCTGGCTGTTCAAACAGGCATTTGCAGATGAAATATAACTGTTTAATTAGACCTATGGAATGATGACGATGTGACGGAAAGTGATTTTAACAAGATGCTGAGAATTGTATTTTTAATGTTTTTAACTGTTAACTGTTGTATATGATTATTATTTTGATTGTTTTAATTGTGTTTTATCTGGATGGCAGAAATTGCCATGTAAACCGCCTCGAGTCGCCTCCGTGCTGAGAGGGGCAGTATAAAAATATAGTAAATAAATAAATATGTGCCCACTTCTGATCTTTTCTGTAAGAATAAAAAAATATGTTTGATCACAAAACCATATGTTGTGATAATTTAAATGTTACTTGCAACTACCCAAGGGAGAAAAGGTGGCTCTTTTTGATTATAAAATTGTGTCACTGAAATGAAATACCCTAAGGTCAAAGTCTAATTGTCTCCAAACACAAACCACGTTTACTATGTTAAAGAAGTTTTCCTTTGATTCAAGTCAAACTTTGATTTGTCACACCTCTCCTCCCTGTAGAACAGAGCTGAGTAACCTCGATCAGACCCCATTCTTGACAATTTCCTGCAGCCAAACTCTTGGAACTTTTCCAGCAGACAACATGACTTTATAGGACTCACTCCCTTTTGCAGTTATGCAATTATGTATGTAAGTGTAACTTGTTTTCTGCACACATAAAACTCATCAGCTAAATGATCTTCAAGTTGCAACTCCTCTGTTACACTGAATGGCAGATGAGGATTTGGGAAGGCTGGTTATGACATTGCTTGAATTATCCAGACAGTACAGTATAGAAGTCATAGCTTGGGAACTGCTGGTGTCTCTCCTGTAATGAATGAAATGATTAGGATTGCTTTACTAACTGAGTTCATCTGCTTTGGGAGATTTGTTCCTCCTTTAATTTTTCAGTTATTATTATTATTATTATTATTATTATCCTCTCTATTGGCGCCCCCTTGTTGTGGGGGAGAGGCTTGCGTACCCTAATGAAGTTGTGAGCTATGCTGGAGGTGGCATAATAGCCACCGGTAGGGCCTCCCATGCCAGACAGGACACAACAAGGGTCTGACAAAGAGCATCAATGGGCGGGATGGGCTCTTTAGCCTTTTGGCAACCATCCTAGGAGAAGGAAAACTCTAATTGCAAACACGGGCAGGTGGTGCTTGTCTAACCCTGTAATGTCAACCGTCTAGAGAAGGAAACTCAAACCAAACCTACAACCAGAGGACCTCGCTGCCACCGTCCCAGCTTGCTAGGCCCCGGCAGACGAACCTTTGGTTTAAAGGGTGAGGCCAGTTCTGTGCACGCTGCGCTCCACCAGAAAGGTCAAAGGACACATCCAACCTCCGCATCATCAATGCGCTTGTAGAAAGCGTGGGATGAGTCCTTCCTGAATCTTCGTTCGCAAAGAAAAGCCAAAAAAAAAGGCCAAGATTATTACAGGGAAATTGTAATATTACATTGGTGCTAGCTAGGTATGCTGATGCAAATGAACTTTATCCGCCTTATCTCTGGAGTCCCAAATGTTGTTTATTAAGTTAAATTAGGCTAGTTTAGATTGTCTAATGTGCTTGTCTTGATGTAATTTGTCTGTATGGTTTTCTGTTTGGGAAATGAATGTTCGCCTTACATGTTGGAAACCGCCCTGAGTCCCTTCAGGGATATATGGTGCTATAGAAATACTGATGATGATGATGATTAAAATGCTGTCTGAAACATACTTTCGGATTCACCTTCCTTGTCTTTATTAACACATGCAATGCACCTGCATGTGGATTCTTTCTTTTTTCACACACATATATCTGCAGTAAACTTGGCGCTGATCTTCACCAAAACTCACCCCGTTTTCTACATACCGTAACAAAGATAATTTTGAACACTTTGTATATAACAGAAAAAGGGAAAAAGAATACTTTGATCCAAAATAAACATTTACTTAGTCCAGTTCGTCCTGATTGAGCATTTGTTATCTAAAATTCAGAAATGCTCCAGAATTTGAAATAATAGGTGGCTGAGATCGTGATACATTTTCTTCCTGGTGGTTCCATGTTCATGAACTTTATTTAATTCAGAAATTTATTTAAAGCACTCTATAACATTGCCTTCAGCTTATCTACTGTATATATGACACTTGGAATACATTTGTGTTTAGAATTGAGTCCCCTCTCAAAGATACCTAATTATGTGCATACATGCAAATATATATATTCAAATACTTGAAACAGAATAATACAAAATCTTAAACCAAAACACTTCTGCTCCTAAGTACTTTGAATACGGGATATTCAATCTGTACTACGTGTTATTATTTGGTTTTGCTGTTAAAAGGGATAAGTGAGAAAGCAAAACTCAGAAATGAAGTTAACCATGATGAATGACAACAGTAGTGGTACACAAGGATACAAATATCCTCAGTACTCTGAAATCCCATTATGCCAAACGTGTCCTCTGGCTGTAGACTAATAGAGAGGCAGAAAGGGGGGTGGGGTGGAGACCACATTGAAGTTAAGATAATTTTACACCACCCTGTTACTGTCAGACACCAACAGTTACAATCTATAATGATGTCAAGTTCGGCGTGGCAGCAGTTAAAATCTTCCGGGTGATATCTGGTACTACAAGGTAGCATTCTAACTTATCAGAGAATTGTGTGTGTCTGTGTTTATGTGTGTGTGTGTGTGTATATATATATCTGTGTGTGTGTGATATATATACACACACACAAACTCACACTCCCATCCCCTAGTTTCCTAGGCCTGTGTCTGACTGTACCCCTCTTTTCTTATGCTCCCTCATATTCCCTGAATGCCCCTACTCCTCCCTCCGGTTTTTCCCTCTTTCCTTTCCCTCTAGATTTCTCTCTTGTGTTTTAGCTTTTTAATATATCTTTGCATTTTAGTTTTTAGCCTAGTTTTTAACAAATTATGCTTTTATCAGACAGCACCCCCGCTCTCCTTATGCTGATCTATGACAGTAATAAAGAAAGATTGATTGAGGTTATGACATATTCAATAAAAGTTTGTTGCCTCCAACATTGGGTCTGACGTATAGCCCAGCCTGGAGTACACTCACAAGACTCCAGTAGCACACTTCCTCCAGATTGGGGGCATACACACTGGTCCCACCCACTCACTAGGCATGATGTTTCAGGCAAGTCAGTTCATGTCATCAGATCTCGTAGGCAAAAAGAAAGCCACTGCTGGTTCTTGTGTTATCTTTTTTGGGTCATCTTTCTACATAAGAAGCTGCTATGCTGCAAAATATTTTTTTGTAAAATTCATCAAAATGAAAATGATTTACGGTTTAGTTTATGAAAACAAGTCTTCCACTGGTTTCAGTATCTGAGGAAAGAGAAGTCAAATGGTTTTTCAACCACATTAGTTATCTGTCCATCTTTTCACTATAAACAAGAAAACTGTATTCTCTGTATTCTCTGTTCAATGGGAGATGAAAGGTTGATAGCAACAGTACTATTCTGTGGCTATTCTTTTGTTTACACATCATGACTGTAGAGCACTATTATGTTAGCTTTAGATTGTTTGGAAGGTCTGTTATTTGGTTTTTAGCTTAACTATCTGATATCCCTTTTAAAAGCTTGTACAGTCAGTAAGTATGTTCTTCTCTAGCTCCACCCATTGTGGTTTCATGCTCCATCCATTTTTTAAAGACTGACATCAGCCTGGCTCACCACAAAAGTCATCACAGCCAGATGAAAATCAAGATAATCATGCCTGCCAGTCCTCTGGTAAGAGAGGCGGCCACAAAATAGGTTGACCAGCTTTACAATTTCCTGGTTTTAGATTAAGAAGCAATTGCCTTTTGAGTGCAGTATGAGCTATGGAACAATAGGCATGTACGTTAAGTTCAGATATACATCAACAGACGCTAGAGGAAGCAAGGAATTCTGTAAACCTCAATTGCCAGAAACATTGGAAGAGGCTTGCCAGGGGTTGTGGCGTAATCTTCTATGTATATAATAGAAGTCAGTGTTTGCGGTGGGAGGTGCGGAGGAAGGGAGGAATATGTGGCAGTTTTTTAATTGGTCGCCAATGTGGGATTATTTGCATAAATAACTCCGATTGGCTAGCCACCGAACATTCCAACACACCTAGGCAGCAAAGAGAGGAAAGGAAAGGGCCTGAGGCAGACATAAATAGCTGCAGTTGAAGTTAGCCAGTTGACAGTTTTTTTCTGTAGGAAATGGAATGTTCAGTACCTTCACCCAATACCCTTCACAAAAAACACAGGAACCCCTACAAATCACAGACTATGAGAGAAAAGGAAAGGCCTCGGGCAGTCAGCCACTGTGGCCCACAGCAATGATGGATCAGGACCAAACTTGGCTAACAGGGGACCAATGGCCCACTTCACAACCTGGTGTGGTTTAGGGCAGGATGGGCCATGAATGATGGGATTTGCAGTATCTTCACATCATTCACTTCTCAAACAACACTCTAGCCCCTATGAATCACAGACCAGGCCCACAATTGACAGCAAGGCTTCCTTAACTTGGTTTTCCTGACTAGGCCTCAGCTCATGGGATATTGTTAGGCTTCCTCAACTTGATTTTCCTGACTAGGCCCCCAACAATGACAGAACAAGACCAAACTTGGCACACAGACCCCCCAAGGTGCCCCCTACATCCTGGTGCAGTTTGAGGGAGGATGGACCATGGATGATGGGACTTGCAGTACTTTAATTCACTTCCTTAGAGCACTGTGGCCCACACCAAACTTGGCACACAGAGGCCCAATGGCTCACTTTACAAACCTGCTGCGGTTTATGGCACGATGGCTCACAAATGATGGGATTTGCAATACCTTCACCCAATTCATTCCCCACAGAACATTGCAGCCCCTACAAATCAAAGACCAGGCCCAAACTTGGCACACAGAGTACCCATGACCCACTCTACATCCTAGAGCAGTTTTGAGTGGGACGGACCACGGATGATGGGAGTTGAAGTACCTTCACTCACTTTCTGAGACCGCTGCGACCCTCATCCAATGACTGCTCAAGACCACACTTGGCACTCAGAGCCCCCATGACCCACTCTACATCCTAGTGCAGTTTGGAGAACGGGGGACCATGGATGATGGGACTTCCAATTCCTTCCCTCACCTCCAGAGACTGCTGCAACCCTCAGCCAGTGAATAATCAAGACCAAATGTGACACACACAACCCCCATGACCCACTCTACATCCTGGTGCTGTTTGGAGGAGGATTGTCCATGGCCAATGGGACTCGCAGTACCTTCACTAAGTTCTTGAGACCACTGCCTGCCACATAAACATCTAATAGGAACCAACCTTGGCACACAATGCCTTCCTCAAATAACCCGGGCACCGCCAGGTCCTCAGCTAGTGTAAAATAAACCACATGTAGTTCACGTTTTATACCCTTCCTTGTCAGAGAGAAAAAGTATGCCATACAGGTGAACGGTAAAGAAGTAGTAGTTTACTTTTCTTAGTTCAGAACAACATATGTATAGTGTAATCAGTTGCACCAACTCACATAATGTTCCTTTATGAGAGGTTTAAAATGGTCTTTCTCTGCCCATGTGGATAAACTCCTTCAGAAGCTCCTGAAGCAAGAGTACACTCCAAACTCTCTCTCTCTCTCTCTCTCTCTCTCTCTCTCTCTCTCTCTCTCTGTCTCTCTCTCTGTCTCTCTCTCTCTCTGTCTCTCTGTCTCTCTCTCTCCACCTGCATAGATCAAGCCTGAACAAAAATGTAACAGTATCCTAAAGTTCCAGCCTCGGCCATCACCCCAGGCATTGCCCAACCAATCATCTTCATGCATCTTATTTTACAGTTGACACACATACCTTCACCGATTCCTTGCATGCTCCAACAGAGGTGGCTTCCTTGCTTATGGGTTCTGCAATGTGATTAATAGGGAATGTGGCACAGCTAGCTGAGTGTCAGCTGCATAAGATCTCTACTGACCAGAAGTTCATGAGTTTGAGGCCTGCCCGGGTCGAGGTGGGCTCTCGACCTATTGTGTAGCCTGTTGTCGACCTTTGCAACCGGAAAGACAGTTGCATCTGTCAAGTAGGAAATTAAGGTACCACTTAGTGGGGAGGCTAAATTTAACTGATTTATGAGGCCATAAAAAGATCTCCAGGAAACATGCTGAGGAATGACAGAGCGCGACAGCTCTCCCTGGTGGCCAGATGTTAAATTGCCTCTGTCTATCTTGTGTATTTGTGTGTCTAAATGTAATGTGTACATTCTAATCCGCCCTGAGTCCCCTGCGGGGTGATAAGGGCAGAATAGAAATGAAGCAAGTAAATAAATAAATATTAGAGAGCAAAGTTTATCCTCTGAGAAATCTTTATCCCCATTATTGTAAGGTGCACAATAAAATATGCTTCCGTTTGTTATTGCTTAATAAATGATGAAATATCTCCTAAAATTTCATTTATTTGGCCCTAATAAAGAGCAAGATATTATGGAAAATACAGAAAAGTAAAAGTAAATGTTTCCCCAGACATTTATCTAGGCATGTCTGACTCCTGGGGGTGGTGCTCACTCTCATTTCTAAGCCGTTGGCACCTCCAAGCTCATGTGGCCGTCATGACTGCATGGAGCACAGTTACCTTCTCTCAGAAGCAGTACCCATTGATCTACTCACATTTGCATGTTTTCGAACTGCTAGGTTGGCAGAAGCTGGACGTAACAGCGGGAGCTTACCTCGCTCTCTGGATTTGAACCACCAGCCTTTCAGTCAGCATGTTCAGCAGCTCAGCGGTTTAACCCACTGCACCACCAAGGGGCCCTGGAAAATACAGTATGATTTGCCATTTTGGATTCTGCATGTTAGAAATCAGAAATCTAAAAGTTGCTTGTCTATATAAAAGTCAGGATAGAAGACTATTATGCAGAGGAATGTCTGGGAAACCAGCCAATGCCATTAACATGGGTCCTTCGATTGTACATTCTGTGAACAAACACAATTGGAAGAGTCAATAATTGAGGAAATACTGTATAAATGTGATAGGAAACTAGGCTGGGTTTTTATGGTTTCCTAAAATAGCCTTGGTTTGGAAAGCATCTTTCTAGAATTACAACTGTTAAAAAAACAGGTATCTGTAACAGCTATAAAAGACATTAGCACTTAGGTAGCACTTTGGCTTGTTTTCTGACTACAACCTGTAAAATAAGCAGGAACATTTTGAATTTTCAAGGTACTGATTGAAATGCCAGTTTGCAGACATATTCTTTGAATCACTTATTAGGGCTATGTTGAATTAAAGCAGCGTGGTGGACATGATTAAATGCTGCCCACTGGAATGTAAGCAAATGCTCTGTAATAGATGTATGTTTGAAACTCAGATGGAATGATAGTCATATACTACAAATATTTTATAGGTTGATGACCCTTATGACTGATTTGTATTTCAAATACCATATGCTTTGCAAATATGGAAAATGTTCCTTATAATAAGATATTTCACAAAACCAGACTGTGTAATGACCATGAAAGATAATGCATTTACTTTGGAAATGTCAATGTGATGTAATAAATCTCCACCTAGAGCAGGGGTGGCCAACCTATGGCATGTGGGCCGGATGCGGCCCGGCAGCCGATTCTGTCCGGCCCAGGGAGAAGGACGTCGGAGGCGGGGCCAAGAGGAAGGGGTGCCGCCGCCGCCATCCCATCACGGGCTCTGTGGGGCCTGTGTCGACAGACAGACCGGAGGAGCGGCGGCTTTGGAGTGCCTGCCATCCCTGGAGGCGATCCGGGCCTGCAGCGGGAGCAGTCACCGACCTGCGGTGGCTGATCGCCCTGGCGACCCAGAAGACTTGATCGTTTCCGGGTCGCCAGGGTGATCAGCCGCCTCAGATTGCCGACTGCTCCCCCTGCAGGCCCGGATCGCCTCCCGGGATGGCAGGCACTCCATGGCAGGGCGATCAGCTGGGGAACGGCTGGGGGCGAGAGCGGGCGGAGGCCTGCAGCCTCCGATCGTCTCCTGTTTTGCTCTGCTGCGGCAGCAGCTGGGTCAGCTTTGTCATCCTCTGGGCTGGGTCCATTGGGCCATTCCATCTTGGGATCCTTCCTCTCTTGAGGATGTCAGCCTCTATCTTGGTTCACACCTTGTCTTTTTGAATTTTATTTTATTTTAGTGGTTTTTATTATTATTTTATAATAATTGTATAATAAATAATAATATAATATAATGTTATATTATATTATAATTTCAATATATTATAATGTCTATATATATACTGTAATATAATAATTCTGATATTAATACTAATATATGAATATTTCTTGATATATTAATATGTTAATATTAATGATGTGTAATATATAGTAAATATAGTAAGTGAATAAATAAATAAATTATGTAGATTAGCATGTAGTTCCGCCTTTAGGTGCAGCCCTCCATAATATTTTTTGGCTCTCGTGTGGCCCCTTGGAAAAAATAATTGCCCACCTCTGACCTAGAGTATTTAACTGCCTCAGCTAATTATGTACATAAGAACTATCTAAAATAAATATAAGTATATTTATTTACTTGTAATGTACATTTCCTCAAAGTCCAAGGTAAAAGGAATGCCTTTCTGCATGCTAGAGATAGTATTGTTTCAACCTTTGGCATTCAGGTATCCAAATTTAGGCCACTGCAAAGGTTAGATAGAGGTAGTATTTTTTTTTCTGGCAACCTAAATGCATTTAAAACAAACAATTCTATATATATTTACATACATTTGACATCTTGTATTCATTATTATCTAATTTAGTTTACTTGTCAGACCTGATCAATGAACAATTGTCAATTGACAGAAGTCCTATATTACTAAATCCTCTGTTGAGCCAAGAACACCATTATCTACTTGGCAACTCACTCTTTTTTAATTGAACAATGGATTCAGCCAGAAGTAGAAGAAATCGAGGGGGCATAATTAGAGGAAATACATAGGATAGTAAACTGGTTTATAGTTATGTGAACAAGCTTCACATTTATGTCTTCACTCCTTTTTATTGCTGTGAAATGGATGTTTTTAACCAAACACAGTTCATTAACTTTATGTTTTAACATTGAAAAACTATGGTTTACTAAATGAAGCAAACTTTAAAGACTTAATTTATAAACCTTGCTTGTTTCATTAGAGCAGGGGTCCCCAAACTAAGGTCTGTGGGATGGATGTGACCCTCCAAGGTCATTTACCCAGGGCCCACCCTAATTGATAGACATAGGGTTGCCTTAAGTCTGAAATGACTTGAAGGCACAAGGACATGAGTTTTAAAGTCCATTTTAGTGTATTTATGATATTTTAATTCTGTTTTTACCACACTGTTACAATTTAATTATTATTTTAACTTTTGTATTGCACTTTTAAAACTTGTCTAGTGTGGATTGTTAGCTGTCTTGCGTCCCCATGGGGAGAAAGGTGGGGTATAAATAAAGTTAATAATGAGTCATCAGTCAAATGCAGATCCACATTTCCCATTGAAGTACTGGTAAGTTATGCTAGTTAAAATTGTTCTTAATTTTAAATATTGTGTTGTTCTTTCATTTTTATTTATTTATTTTTATTTTATTTATTTATTTACTTTATTTATATTCCGCTCTTCTCACCCCGAAGGGGACTCAGAGCGGATTACAGGTACACATACATAGCAGACAATCTCTGCCATTTCCACATACACACATATAGACGGACAGAGGCAAACTCTGGCCACCAGGGGGATCTGACGCACTCTTCATCTCTCAGCATCCCTTGTTGTTCCTTCCGCATTCCTCAGCGTTCCTGGAGTTCTTTAATGGCCTCATAATTCAGTCAAAATTTGCCTCCCCACTTAATGTGGTACCTTTATCTACTACTTGACAGATGCAACTGTCTTTCGAGCTGCAAAGGTCAACAGCAGGCTACACTTAAAGGTCGAGCATCCACCTCAACTCGGGCAGGCCTCAAACTCATGACCTACTGGTCAGAGAGATCTTCTGCAGCTGACACTTAGCCAGCTGCGCCACATTCCCGGTGCTTTTTTGTACTACAAATAATAGATGTGCAGTGTGCATAGGAATTCATTCATGTTTTTTCCTTTTATGAATAATTTTTATTAGAGTTTTTTATTACACACACACACACACAGAGATAGATAGATAGATAGAAACAAGGATTTTAGGAAGGGCGGGAAGTAATGGGAAAGGGAAAGGGAAAAGAAATAAGTAGCTCAGGTTGGGGATGTTTTTTTCAAACTATAGTTCAGCCACCCAAGCGTATGAGGAACCGTGAACTGGCCCTCTTAAAAAATTTGAGGACCCCTGCATTAGAGTAATTGCTAGATCTCACCAAAAACCTGGCAAATCCATTGTTCCGTTCCCAAAGAGGACTGCCACAGAAAGAGGGAGGAGGAGGCACAAGTAAGGGCAAAAATCCAGTACCACCTTTCCACATATGCTCTTCAGAAATGTTACTGTCAGGCCATCCACTACGGTCCAAATATCCACTTGCTTGCTCAGTCCCTAACATTTCAAATCTCAGTGGCATCCTGCACTGTTCATTCCTTTTCATTGCTTAAGTAAAACAACATTTACCATTCTAATAGCTTTCCACCAGTTTGTAGAATTACTTTTGAAACACTGTTCCTTTTTTTACTTTTACTTTTCTTAATAATTTTGGTATCACCTGCACACTTGGCCATTTCACCACTCACTCTGAACTGTACAAACAGAAACACCGTTCAAATTCTGATTCTGCAACCCTCTCATTAACTCCTAGTGTGTTTTCCACCTCCAGTGCTGCTGCGTTCACCTGGAGAGATACACAATTTACTGTTGGGGACAGTAAATAGGAGAATTGAGTACTCTGGCTTCTTGATTGTGTTTCCAAACTTGGACGGGTACTTTAATAGGTTGCCAGATTGGATCCAAAGCAGGGTTTCTGTGACTTTAATTTGATTCTTATTTCAAGACATACTATAATAATGCTACTTTCAGTGCTGTGCATGTGGCAGCCAAAACAGTGCAGAGCACTCCTTTGCACCCTCACTCCCTGGTCACCACGAACGAGGCAATAGCTGTTGTTGGAGAGGACCCCATCTGGGTCTGCCTCACTGTAACGCGTACTATGAAAACAGGGGAGTGCCTAGTATACAAACAACAGCAAAGGACCTGGGGTCCCAATATGAAGCAATCAAAGTATCAATAAAGTCCCCAATGGGATTACCGTATAGGAAATTTCTTAGAGTCCATTCAAAATGTCCTTAAATCAAAAGTCTTTTATCATCCACGTGCCAGAAAATACAGTCTTTCACAAATGTCTCATACATGTGCAGGCACTTCCATGGTAAACTGGTTACAAGTCAGTATTGCATAATCCATACACGACTCAATATCACTTTCTGGAAACACAAACATAGAACCCCTGATCACCAATAGTTCAATCCTGGCGAAAGTTCGCTATAGAGGGTGTTGGGGGTGATGAGATCAATACACTTGGATATACACCGCCGACGAGGCACATTAGTCGAGAATTCCCATCACTCGTTTCGACCTTCACAACCGAAGTCAGTCTTTCTCAAGGCTTTGTGTTATCCCAAATCATAGTTCCCATAGAAAGGTACCCAAATGGCAGTCAATAATTCTGAAACTTAACATCAACAAATTAGAACGAGCCCCCCAATGGGGAGGACCTCTAAAAGGTCCCGAAGGCATCTCTATAACTTTAACAAGAGGAGTGGATCAAAACGATCCCAGTGGCAGTGGCATAACAGTTTAACATAATCATACATAATAATACATCCATAGATATCAATACACACCGGGTTAAACCATGGGGCATACCTTTGATGGATCTAATGACAAATCAAGTTAACCCTTCATATTTGATGCAGCCCTGTTAAGGGCTTTTAGACCGCTGGCTAAAGTCAAGTAATACTACTCTATACACTGGTTATAACCATGTTTGCAACAGGCGGGACATCATTGTTTCTCACTTCTTCCCACGCATGTGGAAGATGCCAGCAATGCTCCTGTGTATCTACGGGGAAAGACAGTTACATCCAGGGAATATCACAGACTATTAAATTCAAGGAGTTCTTTAGCTGCAAAAGTCAAAAATGCATCTATGGGTTGGTTTTCCCTTGTGGGGCCACGTAGGGAATGACGAGCAGGATGCTGGAGAGTAGGGGAGCATAGATCTAAAATTAGAATTTTGCTGAAGATTCACCCCTCGCCCATTTTAAATCACATAACCACGCCGAACGACCTAAAGTTTTTGGTTTAGAAAATGTACAGGTACCACCACATGGCAATGTGGAAACTCATTCACAGGGCCGAAAAAACGCTGGATAATCTCAGGCCTAAATGAAGGGTTAACTGTCACGGATTTGCTCTATTAGATCCAGGTTGAAATGATTTAGAGAAGTGAGAACCCCGCCTGTTGCAAACATGGTTATAACCCGGTGTAAGAGTAGTATTACTTGCTTTAGCCATAAGCCCTTCGGCTACATCGGGATTGGTCCACGCATCATAGGTATGCCCCTTTTCCCGGTGTGTATTGATATCTATGGATGTATTATTATGTATGATTATGTTAAACTGTTATGCCACTGTAAGGGATCGTTTTGATCCACTCCTCTTGTTAAAGTTATAGAGATGCCTTCGGGACCTTTTAGAGGTCCTCCCCATTGGGGGCTAGTTCTAATTTGTTGATGTTACGTTTCAGAATTATTGACTGCCGTTTGGGTACCTTTCTATGGGAACTATGATTTGGGATAACACAAAGCCTTGAGAAAGACTGACTTCGGTTGTGAAGGTCGAAACGAGTGATGGGAATTCTCGACTAATGTGCCTCGTCGGCGGCAGAAAGTGATATTGAGTCGTGTATGGATTATGCAATACTGACTTGTAACCAGTTTACCACGGAAGTGCCTGCACCTGTATGAGACATTTGTGAAAGACTGTGTATTTTCTGGCACGTGGATGATAAAAGACTTTTGATTTAAGGACATTTTGACTGGACTCTAAGAAATTTCCTATACGGTAATCCCATTGGGGACTTTATTGATACTTTGATTGCTTCATATTGGGACCCCAGGTCCTTTGCTGGTGTTGTCTGCCTCACTGTAAGCCTAGCTCAAAAAACCCCTGGTTTTTAAAAATTGAAAATTAATGCATTAAATTTGACTGAGGCTTACACCTAAACTTTATTTTCTGCTTTCCATTTAAAAGCTTGAAAATCCATGCTGATCGGAGCCTACACTTTTTATTATCAAGTAGATTTTTTTTCTCCTATGTAAGTCTGCACTGTGCTCCTTCCCAATAGATTTCTGGTCCTTGGAATTTCTCCATAGTCACGATTGCCAGATTTTAGATTTATATGTAACTAGCTTTGGGACCCGGCGGTGCCCGGGTTATTTGAGGAAGGCATTGTGTGCCAAGGTTGATTCCTATTAGATGTGTATGTGGCTTGCAGTGGTCTCAGGAACTTAGTGAAGGTACTGCGAGTCCCATTGGCCATGGTCCATCCCCCTCCAAACAGCACCAGAATGTAGAGTGGGTCATGGGAGCTGTGTGTGTCACATTTGGTCTTGATCATTCTCTGGATGAGGGTTGCAGTGGTCTCTGGAAGTGAGGAAAGGTACTGGAAGTCCCATCTATGGTGCCCCGTTCTCCAAACTGCACCAGGATGTAGAGTGGGTCATGGGGGCTCTGTGTGCCAAGTGTGGTCTTGAGCAGTCATTGGATGAGGGTGGCAGCGGTCTCAGAAAGTGAATGAAGGTACTTCAACTCCCATCATCCGTAGTCCATCCCACTCAAAACTGCACCAGGATGTAGAGTGGTTCATGGGTACTCTGTGTGCCAAGTTTGGGCCTGGTCTCTGATTTGTAGGGGCTGCAGTGTTCTGTGGGAAATGAATTGGGTGAAGGTACTGCAAATCCCATCATTAGTGAGCCATCCTGCCGTATGTAGGATCCTGCAGGTGTGTAAAGTGAGCCATTGGGCCTCTATGTGCCAAGTTTGGGCCTGATTCGTCATTGGTGTGGGCCACAGTGCTCTAAGTAAGTGAATTAAAGTACTGCAAGTTCCATCATCCATGGTCCATCCTCCCTCAAACTGCACCAGGATGTAGGGTGCATCTTGGGGGGTCTGTGTGCCAAGTTTGGTCTTGTTCTGTTATTGTTGGAGGCCTAGTCAGGAAAATCAAGTTGAGTAAGCCTTTTGCTTTCAATTTTGGGCCTGGTCTGTGATTTATAAGGGCTACAGTGTTGTTTGGGAAGCGAATGATGTGAAGGTACTGCAAATCCCATCATTCGTGGCCCATCCTGCCCTAAACCACACCAGGTTGTGAAGTGGGCCATTGGGCCTCTGTTTGCTGTGTTCCTGATCCGTCATTGCTGTGGGCCGCAGTGGCTGACTGCCTGAGGCCTTTCCTTTCTCCTCTGAGTCACTTTAGAGTGTTGGAATATGGTTGGCCAATCGGAGTCCTTTATGCAACTACCATTTCAGTGTCAACCAATCCCCTCTGTCTGGGACCGTAGAATGTTGGAGTTCTGAGGCTGGCCAATCAGAGTCATTTATGCAAATAATCTCATAGTGGCAGCCAATCGAAACACTGGCACATATTCCTCCCACTGCACCACTGACTTTTATTATATACATAGATAGATGCTGCAATGTGTAAGTAGTTGATTATGATAATCTCCACATGATTTCAATTATTTAAGTGTTACATACATACGTGCACCAGGGTAATGACAGTATCAGGTACGAATCCCAGGCACCCAGGAGGCAAAGGGAAAATTCCCGGATCGAGTTCAAGTACACAAGGGCAGTATGCCCAATAGTGGGGAAATCCCCAAGTTCCAAACCCGTGGGTTGAGAAGTTCCTGTAATGCCCAAACAGTCAGTTTCGCTGGGTCCAAATCAATTTGTAAATCCAAAGATGGGAGTATAGGAGAAATGTTCAAAGGGTCGGGATGATGGTGGGAATGAAGGGAAGAATTCCAGGACGCGAGAGACAAGTGATGATAGTCTCCTCGAAAGAGATCAATTTGAAGATACGCCGACGGCCACAAAGGACCACAAAGCAAAAACACATACTAAGTAGCATGTATGGTTTAGTCAAACTAAATCAATGTGCTGGGATTACTATGAAGTCCAAGGGGCACCAAGAAATCTGTCACAGTGATCTATAAAGCTTCTGGTAGAGACTAGACCAACATTTCCCCTAAACTGATGCAATTCAGATAATTTTAACTTGAAGTTCCCATCAGCCCCTATATCTTGTGATAGCCTATGTGATTTTTTTTTGCCTGTGATGAGGGATTATGGAAATTGGTGTTGAAAAACATCTGGGGTACCATCATAGAATATACTCTACATTTTTTTCTAAAATTTACAATTGCTGGAATTATCTGGGTGTCCTAATAGATTAATTCTTTAACTGTTGGACTTCTAGTTTTATAACATTTAGCTAATTCTGTGTGGGGAAAAAGTTATTACTTTCAGGTACATTTTGGTGGGTTTTTAAGACTCAGTGGGTGTATTCTTGGTCTTCCTTTCTTTACTCATTGTCTGTGCCTTTCTTCAGCAATCTACATTGTGCTATACCTGTTCCTCACATTGCTTTCTTGCCATGTTTCCTTCCCTTGTAATTATTTCAGTGGTTCATTCTGATATGCTCATTTATCACAGAGACTATTATTAATGAATGCTGTGCCTTCTTCATTATGTTGCCATGGTAGCTTTGTGTGGTCGAATGATTGTTTCCAGATGGGGAGCTTTATTTACCTGTAGTATTGTTGTGTTGCATTTGTCTAACATCTACACACACTCTTGCATATAATGAGGCTGGACTATCTTTTCTACAAACTTTACTTAAGCATTGTTTACTTTAAAGACTATTATCTGTTTTATGCAATGATGTTGGAGAGATACGTTATGTATGCAGTCATAATACATCTGGTACCTTTATTGCTTTTCTATGCTTGGGTTCATTGTGTCACTCTACAACTGTTTTGTTTTATGGCAGAAACAGTACGGTACAGTCAACAAAGTGCTCCTTTCTCCTTGTTTTAAAAAAATGCTTCTTGGTGTTGTTTCTCTCTGTTTAAAGATACTGTCCTACGTTCTATGTTTTGCCCATCAGTTAACTCAGTGTTTCCCAACCTTTTTTGAGCCGCGGCACACTTTTTACATTTGCAAAATCCTGGGGCACACCACCAACCAAAATGACACAAAATGACACTCTAACACAGTAATACATATAGTTAATATGTTTTTAAATGCATTTATACACTCAGTGTGAAACCTGGGCCTGTTTCGATGAACACAAGATAGATATCCTGGCAGGAATGGCAGAAAGACACAAACTTCCCACACAGAACTCCCATAACCAAGAGAAAATGCTATAAGAGTTTGGTGGGCATTGACCTTGAGTTTTGGAGTTGTAGTTCACTTATATGCAGAGAGCACTGTGGACTCGAACAATGTTGGATCAGGACCAAACTTGGCATGAATACTCAATATGCCCAAATGTGAACACAAATGGAGTTTGGGGAAAATAGACCTTGACATCTCGGGGCTGGCGAAGCAGCCAGGAAGGAACGCGGCAGTGGCGGGCAGGGAGCCAGAGGGAGGCGGAGAGCGGTTTCGCTCACACCGGGGAGGTGCGGGGCCGGTGGTGGACTGAACCATCCGGCATTAGGCCCGGAGGGGGGGAGGCAAGAGGAGGTCTCTACTTGGGGAAAGGGAGGCGGGCCTTCCCAATGCATGGAGAGGGAGAGACCAAATAGACAACGGGTGGGGAGGGGGAGGTGTTTGTAATGTTATGCCTTTATCGAGGTAGGTTTCTTAGGGGTTTTATACTTTAACACACTAGACTCTCCCCCCTCCCCTCCTGGAGGTTCCAATTTTACACGGCACACCTGACGATCACTCACGGCACACTAGTGTGCCCCGGCACACTGGTTGGGATACACTGAGTTAACTGAATAGAGCAGAAAATTGTACAATATCTTGCAAATACCGGTAGGCCCTTTTTAATTGACTGCCTTGTTTATCCAGTCCATCGGAATAAATAGTGCGAAGAATATAAGAAGGACTTTAGATCATTCAAGGCACTTCACACATTTTGGCCTAGGTAAGAGCACAATCCAGAAAGAGTTCTGCAGTACTATTCCAGGAAGGATGGAAATAACAGCTGAGCAGTTACTACCCTTCCCCCACTGCACCCGAGGGTGTTGTAAAAAACTAAACAAAAACCCTTCCTATAGCATCTTTCCAGAAAGATCTTCCAAATGTGAGAGTGAATTAATTTAGACCAAAACTGGTTTTAAACATTCTTTTTGTTGGGAACATGGTTGGAGGTTGAAGATCTAGTGCAAAGCTTTCCAAGTAGTGTGCCGTGACACACGATAGGGGTTTGGCTCCAACAGCTGAGGCTTTTCAGAACCATTTCGCCGACAAGATCTCGACCCTCCGCCGGGATATCCCAGCCACGCTTGATACAGTAAGTGAACTCGAGACTCCGCCGCCACTCGGCGGGCCCACCTTCACTCGTTTCCAACTGCTGGAAGCAGCAGCTGTCGATAAGTTACTTGCTGCAGCTAGACCAACTACCTGCTCCCTTGATCCGTGCCCCTCCTGGCTTGTTAGATCTTGCTGAGAGGGGTTACGAGACCCCCTGGGAAAGATTATCAACAGCTCCCTTGAGCAAGGAGTGTTCCCAGGGGGTTTGAAAGAGGCAATGGTAAGACCGCTGCTGAAGAAGCCGAATTTAGACCCTTCAGCTCCCTCCAATTACCGACCTGTTTCCAACTTGCCATTTTTAGGCAAGGTAATTGAGAGGGCAGCAACGGATCAGCTGCAGCAGTTCTTAGATGACACTGCTGGACTTGATCCCTTCCAGTCCGGCTTCCGTATTGGGCATGGGACGGAGACCGTGCTTGTCGCCATTACAGACCAACTTCGCCGCCAGCTGGACCAGGGTGGATCAGCCCTGCTTGTTTTGTTAGATCTAATAGCAGCGTTTGATACCGTAGATCATGCATTGTTGGCCCACCGTTTAGCCGTGACTGGGGTTAGGGGGATTGCCCTTAAGTGGGTAACCTCCTTCCTCCAGGATCGGGGACAACGTGTGGAGAGGGGAGAGGAGGTCTCCGGCAGGCTCCCATTAAGTTGTGGGGTCCCCAAGGGGGCCATCCTCTCGCCCTTATTATTCAACATTTATATGCGCCCCCTGGCCCAGCTGGTTCGCGACCTTGGTCTGGAGTGTTATCAGTACGCTGATGACACCCAGCTTCTGCTGAGAATGGACGGCAGGCCGGACACCGTACCCGATTGTTTCCATCTATGCCTTGAAGCCGTGACTGGATGGCTGCGTGCCAGCCGACTGAAGGTGAATCCGTCGAAGACGGAGATCTTGTGGCCTGGTCACCCTGGGCTGGATGAGTGCCGGTTGCCTACCCTGGATGGCGAGCAACTTAGCCCGTCATCCCTTGTAAAGAGCTTGGGTGTCCAATTGGACCCTTTGCTATCCATGGAAACTCAGGTCTCCATGGTTAGCAAAACGTCGTTTTTCCATCTACGACAGGCTAGGTGACTAGCACCCTACCTGTCCAGGGACGACCTGGCCATGGTGATCCAAGCGACGGTCATCTCGAGGCTTGATTACTGTAACGCCCTCTACGTTGGCCTTCCCTTGTCGACAATCCGGAAACTCAAGCTGGTGCAGAATGCCACTGCTTGCTTGCTGGTGGGAGCACCAGTGAGGGAACACATCACTCCCATCCTCCGGCAACTGCACTGGCTTCCTATTGAGTACCGAGTTGCCTTCAAGGTGTTGGTTTTAACCTTTAAGGCCTTACACGGTCTAGGGCCTGCGTACCTGAGGGACCGCCTTACCCCGTATGTTCCCCCGAGATCACTCCGTTCAGAGGAACAGAATCTGTTACTTGTGCCATCAATCCGCTCCTGCCATCTGTCCACAACCAGGCAGAGAGCTTTCTCTGTGGTGGCCCCAGTGTTATGGAACTCCCTTCCTGATGACACCCAAGCGATCCCAGAGCTTGCCCCCTTTCGAAAGGCTTGCAAGACTGCCCTCTTCAGACTGGCTTTCAATTTGTCTGGCCTGTTTGCCGTGTTTTTGTAACCCTTGAATTTTACCTCTGTAACCGTTTCGTGTTTTATGTTTTTATTGTATGGCTGCAAGTTTTGTTACACGCAGCATGTTTTATTGTATGTTGTGATCCGCCCCGAGCCTGCAGGGAGGAGCGGAATATAAGATTGAATAAACAAACAAATAAATAAATAAATAAAGTGTGTCAGCTGCAGTGTGTAGGTGGGTGTGTCACATGAATTTAACGAGAAACCTCTCAGTCTGTGTGAAATAAGCAATACATCATATATTTTTGAAAATATAAATGAAAGATTTTCATGAGATATGTTGAGTCTCCATGCATTTTATTACTACAATTTATATATGTATCTATATCTCCAGAATAATTCCCTCCTTGCTGTCCTTCCGACTGCAGACTAAAACCTTTTTATTCAGGCAAGCTTTTAAAGAAGAATGTGTTTATGATCAAGTCAGAGGCCGCTGTGGTTTTTAGTTTTGAATACATTTTAATGGATTTTAACTGAATTTTTAAAAACCAATTATGTTTAATCCCTGGTAGAGCAGCGGGTTAAACCACTGAGCTGCTGAACTTGCTGACCAGTTTGAATCCAGGGAGCAGAGTGAGCTCCTGCTGTTAGCCCCAGCTTCTAACAATCTAGCAGTTCAGAAACCTGCAAATATGAGTAGGTCAATAGTTACCACTTCTGCGAGAAGGTAATGGTATTCTGAGTAACTCTCTATATAAATTCAATAGAGTTACCTTTGGAATTGAGAGGTAACTTGTAATATAGACTAATATAGAATAGAAGAAGTCCTATTTAATGATAAAAAAGTACTTTCATGAGAACAAACACAGGATTTCTTCAAGCAAAAGAAAATAGGGGAGGAGACAGAGGAAGGAGAATATTTCCCATGTGATGGGAAGAAAAACAGATAATTTGAAAAGAAAGCTGAACGAAGGAAAACATGATGATAGTAGGAAAATAATTTGTTTAATTTCCAAATGGGATGTTGCAAAGCTTAAGGGAAACACAATGATGCCCAACATTTCACTTCTTACTTAAGCCAGTGGTTCTCAACCTGTGATTCCCCAGGTGTTTTGGCCTACAACTCCCAGAAATCCAAGCCAGTTTACCAGCTGTTAGGATTTCTGGGAGTTGAAAGCAAAAAAAATCTGGGGACCCACAGGTTGAGAACCACTGGCTTAGACTCTATTAGCCTCTGTTTTCTACCATCTTGGTAGGGGGTCTCCAGGGTTCTAGCAAACATCAAAGCAGAACCTACATGCCAGACGTCCACCAAAACCTGTACTGTAACGCCAGTCTTCAGATGTCATTGGGGTTATTTTAAAGTGCTCTGTATCATATGATCTCAAGGCAATCTCAACTAAAATCCATTAAAGACTATAAAAAGTCTTTTAAATTGAAAACCAAGTTATTTCAACAATTTCAAAGCATATGAGGTAATGGATTGTTGTAGGTTTTTTGGGCTAAATGGTCATATTCTATCTAGAAGCATAACAATCACAGTGATTTCTTGTTTGCAGCATTATTGCCCCATTTTTCCTGCTTCCACGTATGCTTTCTTAGAGATAGGCAATTTATCCAGCTGAAGCATTCTTTGTAGCCAAAGTTTGGGAGGCAGTTTCAGCAAAAACATGTCCACTGGGCAATAAATACCGTGCTTTAAATTACTGTCCACCATTAAATTACCAACTGTATGGCATTGATTCCGTTTCATCACATTTTCCCTTTAGAGTCATTGAAGAGAAATAGTGAAGATTGTAAATCCCATTTAGGCTCTCCTTTTGTGCTTCTGGAGGCAGCCGGCGAAACATTGTGAAAAACGGAGTGCTAGACTGTGTGGGCCTTGACTGTATCCATTGAGAGCAGTCTTTATTTTATTACATCACATTCTAACAGAGGTGATAATTATGTCAGAAGTGTCGCTTGCAATACAAACTTACATGTCTTTTCTCTAACATGTAGTTATTTAATATCACTTTCAGTGTGTATATATCAGGTGGGTGGCCACACCCACTTCCATTATATCTGAGGTGGCACATTTATTTATTTATTTCCAACATTTCTAACCTGTCCTTCTCAACCCCCAAGTGGAGACTCAGAGGTCTCCCAGCCAGCAAGGTAGGCCAAGAAGACGTGCGCACGCGCGCTCTCCATCTCGGGAGCCCAGGTTGGAGCTCGACCAGGCCTGCCAGGCCATGCCGACACCGACAGTGCCGACGCCGAAAGCGGCGAGAGGTGCTCCTGCCCCAAGACTGGGGTTTGTAAATAGATGGTGCGCCTGTGCCGCGAGCTGCAGGCATATCATTAGGCCCCGATAGAGGGCGGCCCAACAGAGGGCACACTCTGGCCTCAGCTGGCTCCGATATCGAGTGGTCCCGCTGGCGGGTTCGAGCTCAACGGAGGGCCTGTTTCCTCTGCCCTCGCGCATGCCTCACACCCGAAGGTGGAGCAGAGGCGCTGTTGAGGGGACTCCAGTCCCAGCCGTCTTGCGCATGATTCACGCTCAAAGCAGATCAGGGGCGCCAAATGGGGAACTCCAGCCCCGATGGCCTCGCGCATGCTTCACACCCGAGGGTGGAGCAGAGGCGCTCATCTTCATGTTGCCAGATTCATGAGCTCAAAGGAGGATGGTGGCCATTTTGGTGGCATTTCTTCTCAGTCTTTTTTTCCGTTAGAGCCGCCATCTTGGTAGCCAACGAAAAACTCGGATGTGTGAGTTTCATTACTTCAGTGGGTAAAACTCCCATAAAATATAGCCTTGTAGTACCTGGCGGTCTCCCCTCCAAGTACTAATCAGGGTTGACACTACTCAGCTTTCAAGATCATATGGAAATATATTTCTTTAGGATAGCTATCCAAAGACAGTGAGAGTCCAGTCTGGTTTTAGGTAACCAGCTCTCAATAAGTAATTGTAACATCAATTAAATAAACAATAAATAATAATATAAACGTATAATTTGAATTTAATTTTTTTTTGCTAGCCAAAATTTATGAAAGATTCTCAATTATTAATTTATTAATTCTGAAATGGTGGTAATAACCACCAAGATGAATAATATTAATAATTAATAATAATTAATATTAATTTATTTCTGATTAAGAATTTTTAGGAGATGGTGGTTAAAAATCGCCACCAAGATGCATAATGTTAATAATCAATAATTAATATCAAATTATATTTATATGCTAGTCAAAGAATATGAGTTAAGATTCCTAGCTGTTGCAGCAGCGGCGGATAAAAGGATCTGAGGTGGCAGCCCCTCCCACTGGCTATATATACTCAAGGGGAGTGGGCGGGGCTTCCATTTAAAGTGATATTATCTTTCTAAAAGATTCCGAACTGTCTGCGCAGGCACAGGAATTACCATCAGTACATATTAACAGAAGACACTCAGGGAACTACAGTTACAGGTAAGCAACTAATAATTCCAACATTTCTAACCTGTCCTTCTCAACCCCCAAGTGGAGACTCAGAGCAGCTTACAACCGGCAACAATTTGATACCGCAACATACAAATATAACAATATGACAACAGTTTAAAAAAATAGATAAAACGTAAAATTAAAAACACTTTAAACATTATTATCAAACAATTTCTAGTTCCATTCAACATCCAAAGTGCTGTTATGCCTGCTGTCCAAAAGCCTGGTCCCAAAACCATGATTTCAGTTTCTTCCTAAAAGAAGGGAGGGAGGAAACCGACCTAATCTCGCTGAGGAGTGTGTTCCACAGGCGGGGAGCCACCTCCCTGCTAAACACATTTACGAAGCTGGCGGGACCAAGAGCAGGGCATCCCTGGACGATCTTAAACTGCAAGGTGGGACGTAGAGAGAGATACATTCGAACAAGTAAGCTGGGCCAGAACTGTATAGGGCTTTATAGGCCAAGACCAGCACTTTGAATTGTGCTTGGAAGTTGACCAGCAGCCAGTGGAGTTGACACAACAAGGGGGTGGTATGCTCCCTACATGTCACTCCAGTGAGTAATCTGGCTGCCGCCCGTTGGACTAGTTGAAGTTTCCGAACAGTCTTCAAAAGCAACCCCACATAGAGTGCGTCACAGTAATCTATTCAGGATGTAACAAGGGCATGGACCACCATGGCCAGATCAGTCTTCCTAAGGCATGGGTGCAGCTGGCACACGAGTCTTAACTGTGCAAAAGCTCCCCTGGCCACCGCCGAGACCTGGGGTTCCAGGATCAGCGATGAGTCCAGGATCACTCCCAAGCTGTGAACCTGCGTCTTCAGGGGGAGTGCAACCCCATCCAACACAGGCTGTAACCCTATGCCCTGTTCGGCCTTTTGACTGACCAGGAGGACCCCTGTCTTGTCTGGATTCAATTTCCATTTGTTAGCCCTCATCCAGTTCGACACATCTCCTTAGTGACAGGTGAGAAGGAGTGACAGATTTGGATGTCATCTGTGTACAGAACAACACACAAGGGGGTGGGAGTAGACCCACACACAAGTTAGAAAGGTGAATAACCATAGAATACACAGTAAACTACAAAAGGACTTAAAGCTCCTATGTAGTAACAATTGCAAAGAATAGGAATATAACTGTACTATACTAAAGTGACAATAAAGGCCAATACATGTAGAAGTAAAGCCAATGAGTGGACACCCCCGAATTTCAAATGCTAAATTGAATGCTAAAAATAAGCACCTCGCTGGGGTGAAAAGAGCCCAGCACAGAAGTATGTCCTGAGGAGGTTGCGGCGTTTCGTGGTATGCTCAGGGGTGAAGGGAGACAAACGAAGCATGCACAGACCAGGGAAATCGATCATCCAGGGGTCGATGTATGACTGCCTATTCCCTGTGCTGGCTATGGGATAGCAAACCAATCGGCTCCGTAGAGGGGAGGGGGACAGTACTGAACCCTGAGGGACTCCACACGACAACAGTTGTGGGGTTGAACAGGTGTCACCCAACAACACCTTCTGAAACCGTCTCTCCAGGAAGGACCGGAGCCACTGCAAAGCAGTACCTCCAAGTCCCATCCCTGAGAGGCATCCCAGAAGGATACCGTGGTCAACAATTGCATGAGAATATTCGTTCCATGAGAAGTTGCATTCTATCAACAACGGAATATCTGAATTAATACCCCCTCTGTGTTCTGTAGTGAATACATTCTATGATATTAGGTGTTGGATTTGTCTATCGAGGAGCATATGCTTGTAAACGTGTACATTACTGTGCAGCCCTACAAAGAAAAGAATAGACAGACAATGAGATCCACATTGAAAGGCATTTGAATGATTGGACCAACTGTGAGTTGTGCATGTCTGCACTTAAACTGCAACAATGGTTTTTGGGCTAATAAAAGGTCAGTTCTTGAATCTAAAAGGCAATGGGCAGTTCCAAGAGAGATATTTTATCCATGCTATGATTCATCTTAACACTGCTGTAAGGTCATAATTAGTCAGGTATTTCTCTTAATATTGACAGTTAAATTACCTGGAAGACACTTTGTTTTTTCTCAGCCAGGATTTCAGATACCTCTGACAAGTGATTCTTCATTTTGATTGCACGTTAAACTTATTTTTCACAGTCTGACCAACAAAAATCTTCTCAGTACAAGAGAAATTTCATAAAGGCATAGACAACGCCATCCATTAATGCATTAGAACAGTGTTTCCCAACCAGTGTGCCATGCCACACTAGTGTACCGTGAGCGATCAGCAGGTGTGCCGTGGGAAATTGGCAATCTTCCCCCTCCTAGCAGCTCTTTCTCCCTCTTTCCCTCCTCAAAATTCTCACCAAGGCAAAGGAAGGGCTCCGCCGAATGCCGGAAGCTCCACGTCGGTGAATTGGGCAGTGAGAAAACCTGGGAACATCGGGAGGCTGAAGCATTCACAGGTTTCCAAGAAACAAATTGAGCCTCTCCGCTTGGAAATGTTTTTTTAAAAACTATTTTACTGGAGTCGCCTCCCCCCCCCAAAGGAACTGGTTATAACAGCTTCATGACATCCATAGTTATCTGGAAGCAAGTTTCACTCAGGGTGAAATTTCATAAGGGTCTGGAGAACAAGCCCTATGAGGAGCGGCTTGAAGAGCTGGGCATGTTTAGCCTGAAGAAGAGAAGGCTGAGAGAAGACATGATAGCCATGTATAAGTATGTGAGAGGAAGTCATATCTATGTTGTATTCATCGAAACAGGCCAAGGTTTCACACTGAGTGTATAAATACATTTAAAAACATATTGACTATATGTATTACTGTGTTAGAGTGTCATTTTGTGTCATTTTGGTTGGTGGTGTGCCCCAGGATTTTGTAAATGTAAAAAATGTGCTGCGGATCAAAAAGGTTGAAAATACTGCATTAGAAGGTCATGTGATTGTCACAAAATGCTGGTGAAATCATCACGCTGTGAAAGCAGCTACTTCAACTCCCAGGGTGTATCCTCACTGTAGAATTAATGCAGATTGCTCCATTCTGACTACCTTGTCTAGTGCTATGGAGTCATGGGATTTGTAGTTTGGCAGAGCAGGTGCACTATTTGCAGAGAAAGCTGAAGACCTAATGAAATGACAACTCATATGATTCCCATCGCATTGGTTTCAAGCTGCATTAATTCTGATGCATTAATCCTCAGTCACTTCCATCAGCTTTTATTTTCAGTTTTGCCCCAAATTAATTGCCTGCTGAAGACCTGCATAAACAAAAATGTCCGCTTGATCATGAAAGGACAAAAAAGAGAGAGCCAGTTGTAACAAGAAAGTGTAACAAGCCCCATATGAGTCTTTAAACGTAGATTGAATGGGTTATTATGTAACATAGAAGATAGAAGATAGAAAAGTATTTTGTTAATTTAGCAACATGAAGTGTATTATACACATAATATGATTAGTTGGGGGACTGGGTTGCCATGAAGTCAACTTGCCATGTAGTCAACCATATAAATTCAGAGGAGCCTTGCTCATGTCTTGCAAACATGGGGCTCTGGCTTGCTTGATTAACTCAGTCCATCTGCATTGTAGTCATTTTTTCCCCTGCTGCCCAAGAATTTTTGTCTTTTTTCAGTGAGCCACATCATTTGATAGCCTCCATTAAAGATATTGGCTTCTAGTGAGATATCTGTTTGGAACTACAGTGTTCCCTCGCTACTTCGCGGTTCATTTATTGCGGAGTCACTGTTTTGCGGATTTCAAAAAATATTAATTTAAAATATTTATTTATTATTTGAAATTTATATACCACCTTTCCCAGTGGCTCATGGTGGTTCACAATACATACATAAACAATCATAAAACAGTTGAGTCCAGGACTTGGAGGATATTCCAGTCCAGGACCTTCTGGAGCACGAGCTTCAAGCAGCGGGAGCTCTCTTGGACGCGTTCTAAACCCAAAAAGGACAATGCCCTAGCAGGCTGGAGTTCCTCTATCGGACTATTGCATAGAGGGAGAGAAGCCTCTCTTCCCGCCAGCAAACAGTCACAAGATATTTTTCTAGGAACCCCCAAGCTACCTCCCTTTGACTGTAGGACTGTGCCTTTATAAGACCACCTTGGCACCGTATAGATCTGTTGGGACATGAGCCGCCCATACTCTGCCTCCCATTCTTTATGCCCCTCCCTCCCTTCCCTTCTTGTTGTTGTTACTTCTATTTTGTTGTCATCTGTTCTATGTCAAGCTTGTAAACCACTCCGAGCCCTCGGGGAGTGGCAGTATAGAAGTTTGAAGAAAGAAAGAAAGAAAGAAAGAAAGAAAGAAAATAAAACAGCCATTTAAAAACACAGTAGAACAATTTATAACTAAGCCAGAAAAAAGATGACTAGGCCAGACCATTACAAATTGAATGCCTGTCGGAAGAGGTTGGTCTTGCAAGCCCTCCGGAAGGAGGGCAGATCTGTTATAGCTCGAACCTCCTCCAATAAGGCGTTTCATAGGTTAGGCGCTGCTACCAAGAAGGCGCGCTGTCTCGTGGATGATAGTCGGCAAGTTCGGATAGTTGGAATTTCCAGGAGATTCCATGGTATTTTGGCTGTTTTGTGGGCTTTTGCCGCTGCACTCTCCAAGGCGCTTTCCCTCCTCAGTCCTCCCTCCCTCCAGCCTTGAAGGGCCTTTCGCTTTATTTTAAGTTTATAAAGACTTAAAATAGCGTATAATTACTAAAATAATGTATAAATGTTAAAATAAATAGAGCATCCCTATATCGTGGTTTTTCACTTATTGCGGGAGGTCTTGGAACCTAATCCCAGCAATAAGTGAGCAAACACTGTAGCCTATATGCGTAATCTGTATTGTGAATTTTCATTTGGTAGTTTAAAAGCTAGCCAGCATGTGAGACGCTTTCCAGCAAAGCAAGAGTTAATGCACAATTATTATTATTATTATTATTATTTCGGGATTTTACCCCGCTCTTCTCAACCCCCAAGAGGGGACTCAGAGCGGCTTACAGTATGGCACAATTCGATGCCCACATAATAACAATATAAACGCCAAAACACTTCAACAATTAAAATACATTAAAAATACATTAAAATACAACTACATTAGCACCATACACATTCACTCTGGATTAAAACAATGTTCAGTCCATAAAAACATTGGCCATAATCACCCACTTTCATTAAAAACCAATCTAAAATGCTGCCTTGTGCTGGTGTACGAATGCCTGGTCCCACAGCCAGGATTTTACTTTTTTCCTGAAGGCCAGGAGGGATGTGGTGGATCGTACATCAATAGGAAGCGCATTCCACAGGCGGGGAGCCACCACCGAGAAGGCCCTATCCTCGTCCCCACCAGCCTCATCTGAGATGTAGGCGGGAGCGAGAGCAGGGCCTCCCGGATGATCTTAGATTACGAGGTGGGACATAGCGGCTGATGCGTTCGGACAAGTAAGCTGGGCCAGAACCGTATAGAGCTTTAAAGGTCAAAACCAGCACTTTGAATTGAGCCCGGGTGGACAGGCAGCCAGTGGAGCTGACACAACAGGGGTGGTATGCTCCTGTATGTAGCTCCCGTTAGCAATCTGGCTGCCACCCGCTGGACTAATTGCAATTTCCGAACTGTCTTCAAAGGCAGCCCCACGTAGAGTGCGTTGCAGTAATCTATTCGGGATGTGACCAGAGCGTGGACGACCGTAGCCACAAAGTAAGCTTCCCTGCAAGAGAGGCTTCTGTGATATCACAGGACATTGTCATCACTATGGAATTTCGGCTGGGTGGTACTTTGCTGATAAAAGATTGTGCCGAGCACCATACTTACTTGCCGGAGCTATGATTGATCTCTCTCAAACCGAAACTATGTAAATAGCTGTAAATTGCTTTATTGCACCAATAAAGATTAGGATTGCTGATATGGCTGAAGGCTGCACTTAATCGTGTGAGTTTGACATTGGTGAGTCCCAGCAGCAAGTGCGGGGCTTCCATCAGAGAGGGAAAGTGGCTGAAAATCATTCTCTCTCTCACACACATTCACAAGATCAAGTCTGATTTGTTCTAAGAACCACTCATTCGTCTTTCGGCAATTTATGGTATCCAAATCCATAGATTTTAGAGCCATAGAATACCAATACCACATTTCAAATAAGTTAATATTTTCCTTGACATTTTCTTTACTTTACTGTCCAGCTTTTACACTTGTACGTAGAATTAGGAAATACCGTGTTCTGGATTATTTTTATTTTTGTATGTAATCCTGTATCTACATTTGGGGATTTCATCTTGCTCTTTGTGTCTTGGTTCTACTTTTCTGTAGATAGCATGTTGATATCATTCAGCAAGCCAGTTACCTCACTTATTGCCCCTAACTTCATATTGTTTCTGAATAAATTGAAGTGGAACAATAAGATTCTTATATCCATCCCATGAGAAAACTTCCCAATCCTCCTATATCATCTGAAGACCTTTTGGTTAGTCCCTACCAGTGGACAGTAAGCAAGATTCAGTTTCAAAGCTCTTCTCTAGTGTGAGGGGCCACCTTTCCTTTCCCAGATAGGCCCTGCCTTGTATATAAGGCTAAGGTTAGCCCCATGATTTTATACGGAGCTGAAGTTTGGGGCCGAAACCAGGTACCATTATTAGAACAGTCACAATCACAGCACCTGTGAAGTTTTCTGGGAGTGGACAAAAGGACCCCAGCTGCTTCAGTAAGAGCAGAACTGGGTGTATATACAATTGATGGTTTATCCAAGATTAGGGCCTACATCTACTGGGTAAAATTGAATGCCATGGCAAATGAGAGACTATGAAAACTGTGCCTGTTAGAGAAAACTAAAATCAAAATTAGACCTCTTGGCTAGTTCAATTGACAAAACACATTAGGAGTTGTGAACTTCTGATTCTGTATCCCAAATCTCCTAGAACAGTGTTTCCCAACCAGTGTGCCAGAGCACACTAGTGTGCCGTGAGCGATCATCATGTGTGCCGTGGGAAATTGGAACCTCCAATACCATTTCTTTCCCCTCCTGCCGAACACTTTTTCTTCTCCACTCGGGCTCCCTTCTTCCCAGCCTTGCTCTGCTTGCTTTGCCTCGCTTTGCTCACGCTGCCGCTTCTGCGGGAGGGGGGAAGGGAGGAAAACGTGACCTGCTCGGGCGCTACTACACAGGCTCGCACAGACTGTCTTCCTCCCTCCCCTCCACAGTGCTCTCTGGATATAGGTGAACTACAACTCCAAAACTCAAGGTCAAATGCCCACCAAACTCTTATAGTATTTTCTCTTGGTTATGGTAGTTCTGTGTGGGAAGTTTGATTTCATTCCATCATTGTTGAAGTTCAGAATGCTCTTTGATTGCGGGTGAACTATAACTCCCAGCTGTTGAGCAAGACCTTCATGTGTGTCTTTCTGCCATTCCTGCCAGGATTTCTATGTTGTGTTCATCGAAACAGGCCCAGGTTTCACACTGAGTGTATAAATACATTTAAAAACATATTAACTATATGTATTACTGTGTTAGAGTGTCATTTTGGTTGGTGGTGTGCCCCAGGACTTTGTAAATGTAAAAAATGTGCCGCGGCTCAAAAAAGATTGAAAAACACTGTCCTAGAAGAACTAGATCCAAAAATGGTTGCACAACGAATACTGGACATAGAAGCTCAGAAAGACATTGCTACCCTCAGTACAACTGGCTCATTAAAATGGCTAAGTTTTTTAAAACATACTTTTCACACAGCCCAATATCTAAAGATAGAAATGCCTAAACACTAGGCATGAGAAAAAAGTTATGAAAATTAAATGATTCGGAAGAAATTCGTAAGAAATGCTACTTTTGAGTATTTCCGCATCTGGAACGCCAACCAGGAAGTGGACTTTCTTTATAGAACTTCGGGGTCAGGATTTTCTTAAGTATCGTTATTAGGTCGTAAGGGGGCACCCTCCTTCTCTCTCACCACCCTCCGCCTCCCTTGCCAATAAGTATTATGGCAAGGCAAGCCCTAAACTCGCTCCTTCTTTCGGCTGGAAGCCTGGAAAATGTAAACAGAGAGGTTTACTCAGAAGTAAATCTGCAAAGGAAGTAAACAGAGGTTTACTCATGAGTAAATCCGCAAGGAGGGCACTTTGGATGAAGTGCCCTCCTTTGTGGATTTACTTCTGAGTAAACCTCTCTGTTTACATTTTTCCAGGCTTCCCTGCCCCTCCTGCCTGCCAGGATCTAAAGCATCAAAGAGTATTGGGGTAGTTGCACACAACATGTATAAGTAATCCAACTGGTCATATACCTACATTCCATGCACATGCAATAATACAGCAGTAATAACAATGGGTATAAGAAGAGATAAAATTCAAACCGAAGTATTCTGACTGTGTTCCCTCCTCAAGCGGTGCAAACGGCTCTTCTCTATGAGCCCGGGAGGCAGCCTGTCCCGGGAAAAGCCAAAAGCCCGGGTACAGCGTTTGCTTGCTGCAGAATCCCAGGCTCATAGAAAAGAGACCGTTTACACCGCTTGAGGAGGGACCAGTCAGAATACTTTGGTTTGAATTTTACCTCTTCTTATACCCATTGTTATTACTGCTGTATTATTGCATGTGCATGGAATGTAGGTATATGACCAGTTGGATTACTTATAATATTTAGGCACTTACTCTATAAGTTAGCATTCATTCTATTATACATTAGGTTGGTTTCTCACAGGATCTAAAGCGTGCCAAGCCTTGATGCGCTTTAGATCCTGGCAGGGGAGGAGGAGTGGACGGGCCCTCCCTGCCCCTTCTGCCTGCCAGGATCTAAAGCCTTGAAGAGGCTTCATGACGGGCCTACTTCAGCCCTCCAGGTGTTTTGGACTTCAACTCCCACCATTCCTCACAGCCTCTGGCCTCTTCCTTTTCCTCTCAGCCTGGGCAAACTTGGGCCCTCGCTCCCTCAGGATCGGGGTGAGAGAGAGGCAGCGAGGAGCGAGGGGGGGGGCTCTCCTCCTTTTTTTTTTTTGCTGCTTCCAAGAATAGAATACCCCCCTCCCTCCCTCCCTCCCTCCTTCCTATTTGGAGAGTCCCATCTAGAATTCAGTGTGATTTATTCAAGTTTTGGCCTACAACTCCCAGAAATCCCAGCCAATATACCAGCAGTTAGGATTTCTGGGAGTTGTAGGCAAAAACTCATCTGAATGTGCATGCGCTGGCATACGAACTACTAACAATTTCGTTAGTAATTACGTTACATTTAGAAATTTTTGGAATTTTTTTGTAAGTCTTTCTATTACTAATCAAAAAAAATCCCCCATTAGATTTTCGATTCCCTATTTTTGGGTTCTAAACCATGCCTACTAAACACCTCAGGAGGGTATTTACCAGAACTAGATTTGACTAGCTGGATACAATGGTCAAACATGGAAGGTTTAACCAAGTTCTATATAATGAAATATTTTGTATCTATGGAACATCAGAGGTAGAAGATATCACACATGTATTGTTTAGTTGTAACTTGCACGAGAAAGAGAGAAACCTTGGGCCATACATAATACAAAAAACACAATGGAATCCTTATATCAAAACTATATTTCATTGGCTGGCCAGAATGCTAAAGTAACATACAAAACAGCCCTTTTTTAAATTTAAAGCAACACAGTTGAGAACTGCATATTTAAAGTCGATTGGAGTAAACTGTAGAGATGGTGCAGATATTTGATTTGGATTGAGACCTTGTTAACAGATTATTTATTTTAACTTATGTTGTACAGTGGGTTGTATGTGTATGTGTTAAATGTATTTGTCAAATGTTTCGACACAGCCAATGGGCTAATTCAGGGGTGCCCACACTTTTTCAGCATGCAAGCTACTTATATTAAAACCAAGTCAGAAAGATCTACCTACCTCCTCAAGGCTAGAGAGGGGAAGGGGCTTGGCCAGAGGGGGTGGAGCCAGGCCATGCCAAGCCACGCCCCCTCCCCTCTGGCTTTGGAGCTCCCAGCAGCTTCTCCAGGCTTGAGGATGGCAATGCCAAGCCAATAGTGACATAGCTAGCACAAGGCTGGCTTGGCCCTGCCCTCCTCAAACCTGGAGCAGCTGCTGGGAGTGCCGAAGCTGGTGAGGGGGCGGGGCTTGGCGCAGCCTGGCTCCACCCCCTCAAAGAGGAGACCTTGTGTTGGCAGCTCCTTGGCACACATTTCTGTGATCTGTGTAATTTTGTCAGTGGGCATTCTAGCAGTAATTGTGATTTAGTTCTACAACATACTTTGTTGGGTTGTGTGTGTATGTGGCCTGGTTTGGTGTGTCTGCGTTGTGTGGTTTTGCTGTCTATAAGCTCCTAAGCACGACAGCTCTCATGACATATATATACAGTATATATATGTCAAAGTATGTCTGTCTGTCTGTACCACAAAGGCTGTTACTAGGTGAAGTATTCCCCTGTGATATCACTGGATTATCTTGTGGCTTCTGTGATATCACTGGGAAAGAAAGGTGATATGCATATGAGGGGAATGGAAGTGGCCTCTCTCAGAGCTGGAGAAGGGAGTAATCCCAATCATGAGAGACGACTTCCAGTCCACATGGATTAAAACAGTAGCAGCAAAGATCGCAACACTAGGTTTCTCCCAAGGACAATTGCTAAGCATGAGATGGGACCAAGCCAAGGATCTCATTAAGCAACGAATCCTGGACATAGAGCGCCAATCTGACCTAGCCTGTTCCCCAGCCTTCATTGTTAGGGAAGCCACTAGATACCTCACTGCCCCCATGGCATACCTAACAGACCTGGAAGTGCCCAAATACCGAAGGGCTTTTACCCTGGCAAGATGCCATGCCCTCCCATCAGCTGTATTGGAGGGGAGGTATCAGAAGGCCCCCTTCAAGCAGAGACTATGCCCCTGTGCGTCTGGTCATGTGGAAACAACTGAGCACGTGCTTCTTCAATGCATGTTCTACAGAGATCTTAGATCTGATCTCATTAGACCATGGCTTTTAAAATACCCAGAGCGCAGTGAAAAATATTATTCCACCCTGCTGCTTTCGGACTCTAACACTGCAATAAGTCACAGTGTTGCTAAGTTCTGTGCTGCTGCTCTTAAAATCAGATGGATGATGATTGACACCGTAAGGCAACGTCCTATTGGGAATGCAGTTAGAGCAACATGTTACAGCTGAAATGATACTAGACTCCCTTCCCCCTTTGTCCCCCCCAAAGTGTTTTTGACCTCTCCCATCAATCTCTCCCCTCCCCCTTCGGTTCCATACCTGTTACAATATCCTGTCTTTTAAAGTATATTTTTATACTGATTTCTAATCTAATTTTAAATAACTGCTTACTGGGGAGTTGTCCTTCCCCTCTCAGGGCGCTTGTTCTATATAATGAATTATTTTGTATGTGACCGTAATAAAGTTTTGTTATTGTTGTTGTTGTTGTTGTTGTTGTAGAAGGGAGTAAGGGGAGGGGAAGGAAGAAGAGAAACAAAGGAATGGAGAAGGAAATAGAGGGGGAAGAAAGCAAAAGGAAGGCAGGAAGAGAAAGGAAAGGGGAAAAGAGATGAGGGGAGGGAAAGAGAAAGAAGGGATAAAAGTGAGGGGTATCGGCTCATAAGACACCCAGGCAACACTCCTCCAATACTCCAAAATATTCTTAAAATATTTTTGCACTTAAAAGGTTTGTTAAAAAAAATTAAATTGCCATTTGCATTTTTATTTACTAGGCCGTGTATGTATCATAACTGTTCTTACATGTATCTTGTTTTCTACTTGATCCTTAGATGAGTATAGAATCAAGCCTGTGGAAGAAGTCAAATACATGAAAAACGGAGGGGAGGATGATCAGAAAATTGCTGCCAGAAACCAGGAAAACTTGGTAAGGGATGAATGTTATTACTAATGTAACAACTTCATTCTTTGCGTCTGTAATGAAATTTAAAGTTTTGTAGAACACTTAGTGCACCGGAGAAGAGCTGTCTTGAAAATGCCGCCACTATTTATAGCTCAGAGGGAAAGTGCAAAGTGTTACCTTGCCTGCTTGTCTCGATGAATTATCCCACTCTTGGCACTGTGGAGTGTGCTCCAGCAGAATGGGCATTTGTATTCAGCCCCTTCGCAAGTGGTAATGCTACTTGGCTCATGATGAATGTGTTTGTGCTCAAAGGAGCTGTTAGCAACATTTACTGCCTTTTGAGAAGGAAACTACCTACTTTTAAGTAGATGTCTGTCATTATTTACTCTCTGAGTTCCCACACTGCATTTTAAAGAGTGCAGAATTGGAAACTTAAAGATGTATCTTGTGTTTACAGTGGATAATTTTATGTGGCAGTGTTTTAATAATAATAATTGTTGTTGTTATTTGGGTTTTATGCCTTTTTTATCCTGAGTTGCATACTGCCAGGGCTCGGGCTGTCCTGCAGTTTTCTGTCCATCAGAAAGAATGCAAAATTAAGCTTGCTGTGACTCATGACTTTCAGTTAAAAAAACAAATTATAAAGATTCTTTGAAAGTGAATGGGCCATATTTTCTGAAATCTTGAGAGGTGAAACTTGCATTCAAAGAGTTATAAAATGTAAGTGTATACAAATGAGAACATTTCCAAATTAAACCATTTATCACTAGTTAAAACCAGTTCAGCATGTGCTTTTAGCATTATTTTCCATGGTAATATCGCCCAGGATATATCTGCATTACATCTAGCTTGACGTCAATATCTGCTGGTACTATGTTCCCAAATATCACATGGAAACCATGGATTATAATGAAATCTATTGAAACGAAGAGTTTTTGGCCCAAAAATACCATATGGTTGCTCTGGAGGAACTAGAAAATGGCTAAAGAAAACATATTTTGTTAGACATTGATAAATGTAATCACAAATGCTGGTCTTGTGGATACAAGAGATGTACTGTATTTATATTTAGGGCTGTTAGAATGAAATACTGATGCAAGCTGCTGGAATTCCTGCCTCTATACAACCAATAAAGTACAGAAGCACTCTCCAATTGGTTTTATGCCAGTCTGTCGTAACTGCCCAAAGAATGCTAGGAATTATAGTTGCTGAGAATTTTCTATTAGAGATCTGTAACACAACACAGAGAGCTATAGGTCCCAGGATCCTGGGTTTAAACTGTTTAAGTCTGTAGTGTGGGCACCCATAGTCATTCAAGAAGAATCTTAAGTGAGAAGAATTTCTAGAACAAGGTGCTCTGAATTGGTTTGAGAGACAACAGCTGTATAACTGGAAAAAGGACTAGTTAAGTAAAAATCCCAGATGCAGAGCATTGAATAAATATGAGGAATGGCTAAGTAAACTTGAAACCCAAGAAATAATAGGGACAGGATTAATTGGGAAAATATATAATGGATTAATTGGCGAAGAAACGGGGCTGAAGCTGTTTGAAAAGCTATGGGAAGGAGACCTAGGGCCTCTGGCAGATTTTGATTGGAAAAGGGTTCTGAAGTGGAGAGTGGTTAAGAATCTATCAACAAGATTAAAAGAAAATGTATTTAAAGTTATATGGAGATGGTATACCGCACCGGTCAAACAGCATCAGATGGATAGCAAGCAAAGTAACCTCTGCTGGAGATGTGGCATGCACAAAGGGACATATTTCCATTTATGGTGGGAATGCCCCCAAGTGAAGAATTTTTGGAATGATATATTTATCGAAATAAGCCATATTATAGGGCTAAATATTACTCCGGATGCTAGGTAAGCATTACTAATGGACACCACAATGTTGAATTTAGAAATGGAAAAGAAAGAATTGATGATTATTTTATTCACTGTGGCAAGAATTATAATAGCAAGGAATTGGAAAATAATAACTAATCTTACACTGGAAGCTTGGTATAGGGAGGTATGGAACGTAGCCTTAAATGATAAACTAACAATGGAAATGAAGGTAGTCAGGGGGGAAACTAATAGATCAGATTTTGAGGCATACTGGTCGGTCTTTATTAAATACACTTTAGAGAGTGAAAATGGGATGCAATATAACCCTGTTGGTCAGGAATTTTGGATATGACATTTGATTAATGTTTGATTTATAAATATATGGCAAAAGAAAGGATACCTGTTCAGGCCTTGGTGGTGGGCTATGTGTATGTAAAATGTTCACTGTTTTGTGTTTTGTTTACATTGTAAGTTGTTATTGTATGTAAATAAAATCTCTTATTTCTTAAAAAAAGTGAGAAGAATTTCTAACTGAATCAGGGAGATAGTTGTTTGAAAGTACGATCCCATCCTAATACACTGTATCCTGACAAGCAGAAGGAAAAGAGGCGGAAATGTTTGAGTGAGTGAGTGAGTGAGTGGGAAATAGATCCCCCCTTCCATTCGTCCGCTGTATTGTTCCTGCTAAGGAAAATAAGAGGATGTTTTGGAGAAATGGAATGATGAAAATGTCTTTGGATGCGAAGAAAGACAAGTATGTAATTGCTTAATCCGAATGAAGAGACAAGGAATGAACTGGAAGTTTTTTTTGCTCCGTTTAAGAAGAGGCTTCCAATCCAGTCCCAGGGTTTTGTGTCCCAGCCAATCTGGGGAGAACTCCCAGACATTCTGACCTCTGTCCGGAAAAATAAAACCCAGCCTCTTCAAATGGTTATCAAATACTCCTTCCGAAAATGGTTTTCCCGTCTTCGGCTTTCGGGAAACAGTTTTGCCATCATCTTTCATGTCAGGACACTTCTGTATGTATTGCAAAGGATCCTGGGATATATTCCCCATTGTTTATGCCAGCAGGGCCTGGAGAAAAAAGCATCTTACAAGTAATAAGGTAACTTGTATTTTGAGGCAAGGGAAATGAGGAGACTAGTGGTGTATGCCTTTTTAAAAAAAAAATTTAATGACTGGATAATAGTACTATCTGAACCTAATCAATAATGCTTACCTGTCATTCCTGAAACATTTACTTTAGAGGGCATTTGGAAGGCATTTGGGTCATATTTGTATTTTCCAGGTGTTCCTCTCCCCTAGTAATACATTACGAAAACATTTGCCTTCACATAGTAGCAGCTAATGCGTTACTTGCAGCAGATTAACTCAAAAAGGACAAGTTGACAGATTGCTTCTTAAAAACAGTATTTCAAGCTTGCCATGCAATGTAGTAACCTATCCTCTGACTTTACAATTGTCTTGTGTTACAAAGGTATGCAATACTCAATTCATCTGAACCTCTATAGTAGGAAATTTGATTGTGGATAACATTGACTGTATTTCCAGAGAGTTTGACCATATTTACTAGTTGTCTTATTAAAGAACCTTTTGGGGGGAAGCTTTGATGAAAAGTCCCAGGATTCCTCAAATGACAGCTTGAAAAATACTACTGTAAGAAGAAAGTGGTTTTTATTCACTTTTTCTCGTTTCTTTTGCCAACCCAAAAGGACAGGAGAGGACTCATTTGCCCTCTGGGAATCAGAGCTAATTTACTGTATGTTTTGCAGGAAAAAGGTGTGTGGTGTTCTGTCATTAAAACATAGGAAAATGTTAAGATCAATCAGATTTTATAAAGGTAGAGCCTGGGGATGTGATTGAAACTATTCTTCTTTTAGCCTCCTATCACACTCGGATAAATCAGAACAGTTGTGTAGCTTTAAGTCATCTTGGAACCTGCTATTTGAAAACTGTGGGGAACTTGCTTTTTCAACCTGTAGATGAGGCTTTGAGTGATGGCTTCATATTATTAATCCACCAGTGTTTTGTTGTTTGGCATATTATTGTTTGATATATTTCTTGAGCAGCAATTTTGTTAATTCTAAATGAAGGATAAGTGAAGTGTGTCCAACTTGCTTCAGCCCTCAATGCACAGGGCATTTCCAGCCACTATTTTTTGAGCACCCAAGCCTATTTAGCTGAACTACTCTCTACATTGGCCTTCCTCTGTCGGTGATCTGGAAGCTCAAGCTGGTGCAGAAAGCTGCAGCTCGGCTGCTTGCAGGCGTTCCAACATGCTATCACATTACTCCCATCTTACGCAAACTGCACTGGCTCCCAGTGGAATTCCGGATTACCTTCGAAGTGCTGGTACTGACCTTTAAGGCCTTGAATGGTCTGGGGCCAGTGTACCTAAGGCAGTGTTTCTCAACCAGTGTGCCGTGGCACACTAGTGTGCCGTGAGCGATCATCAGGTGTGCCACGAGAAAAGCTCTCTGCCCCCCTTCCTTCCCCCCTCCTCCTGCCGAACTCCTGCTGCTTGGGGGAGGAGGAGGAAGGGCCGGGCGGAAGCGAAGAAAAAGAAGAAGGGGCCGGGGCGCCGCCTCCTTCGGCTGTTTCCCCAGCCAGCCTCCAATCCGCCATGACTCCCACCATGACTCTTGCCCCTTGCTCGCTGAAGCTGCACAGAGGAGGAGCCCTGCCCACTGAAGCCCATCCATCGCTCATGCTCCTCCTCTATGGGAGAGCTAAAGCCGGGGGAGGGGGCTCACACAGCTTTGCCAGCCTTGAGGGGGCAATGCCAAGCCAGCAGTGGCAGAGCCAGCACAATGCTGGCTTGGCACTGCCCCCTCAAGGCTGGCGAAGCTGTGGGAGAACTAAAGCCGGGGGGAGGGGCATGGCACGGCCTGGCTCCTCCCCTGGCTTCGAGCACTCCCAGCAACTGCTCCCAGCAGGCCACCATCCCCTGGCCATTCTTTACTGTGTTAGAGTGTCATTTTGTGTCATTTTGGTTGGTCGTGTGCCTCCGGAATTTTTTAATGTTAAAAGTGTGCCGCAGCTCAAAAAAGGTTGGGAAACACTGACCTAAGGGACCACCTCGTCCTATATCATCCCACTAGACCATTGCGCTCAGAGTCACACAACCTCCTGGTAATCCCAAGTTGTAAGTCCTTTCATTTGACCTCAACACAGAGGAGAGTTTTCCGTATTATTACTCCAACACTTTGGAACGCGCTCCCTCCAGAAGTCCGTACCCTTTCCAGTTTGCTAGCTTTCCGGAAGGCCTGCAAGACTTGGTTATTCCAATAGGCGTTCGGCCTTTAAAATTGCACACCCTCTGTTATTGGAACTGCAGGCCTCTGACACCCGCTACCATGCATATTCGGGTTATTGTATTGTTTTTATGATCTTTCAATGTACTATATATATGCTCTTTTAACCATGTTTTTGTGTGTAAGTCTCCCCGAGCCGGATGGGAGTGGCGACGGATAAATCCAAATAAATAAATAAATAAATAAATAGGTAAAGTGAACCAGGAGATACCATTTTAAACCACTGGAAGCGTTCGCATCCTCTTTTGTTAAAAGAAAAAAAAGGCATGCCCAGGACATATATAGATCCAAAGTAGATAGATAGACCCAAAGTGTCCCCATAGCTCTTAAAGGGCATTTGAAGATGAAAATGTTTTGATTTCTTTTGGGGGAGCAGGTGCAGTAGAGATGCAACACTGCAAGTTCTCTTGGGGGGGATTATATGCATCACTGGCCTTCTACAGTTGCCCACCCCCATCTTAGTGCACTGTTGGATTTGTATTGATATGCAAGTGGAGGGCAGTTTTTGTAGATGAAGGGCACACTTTTAAAAATGTACCTAGGTAGTGGAGGAAGAAATTACTGCAATGGTAAGATATTTGAGGAGATTCAGATTTATAATAAGAAAGTGTATCAGGCTGCTAGAGATTTACTAAGAAAGTGGGTGAAAAAACATGCTAGTCTCAGTTTTGTGTATACTTAGAGAGCAGCCGCATTTGGAATGATGGGTAGTAATCTGGACATCCTATCTGGAAAATATGCAGAAAATTATAATCAAATGCACTGGAGAACTGTTTCCTTGAGAAAAGGTTATATATTCCAGATCATTTTAATGCAGGAAAGTAGTGACTGTGAAGAGAGACTATAGAGATTTATAAAATTATGTATTTTAGTGGAAGTGAATTAGAGAAGCTTTCCTCCCTCTTCTATAACAGTAAAATTCAGATTTATCAGAATTAATTCATAGTGGGATGTTGAATACTGGTGGTTGAACACACTCCTTCTGTTGAGTTTTCATGCTAAAATAAGGCAAGCAGGAAGTAAAACAATTTTTATTTCCATTCCATTTGGGGGCATATGTAGCTTTTTAGAATATACTCTTATGTTTCTTGTAGAATAGTATCATAGGCTTTTGCTTTTCACCTATGGCTACTGCTGTTCTCTCCTTATTGTTGCGTTACCACTGGAAAGAACATAAAGAGCATAAAGTCAGCGAAACTCAGCCCTCTGTTCAAGTCTGGGAAAACATGCGGTCTATTTTGGATGGCATGCTGCTTTAAGGCATGCAGAGAAATGGCGGACAGTTTCCTTGATGCTGTCTTGGATCTCAGAAACATGCCAGAAGACTTCTTTCTTTTGAAACATCTCAGCCTAAACACAGTTGGAATAAATCTATGGTTACCTTTCAAGATTGCCTTCTCACACATATGTTTTTGTTTCATGGTAAAACAGACATTGAGAACCTTAACACACCCCCCGGGGACTTCCACTTAGTCCCCCAATGTCTAGCATCCCAGATAATGAGATACTGGACACAATTTACAGCTAGAATGCCTATATTTTCTGTGTTCATAGTCATCTGATAACTGTGCTGTCTCTTTTTCTTTGAATGCTTAAACCAGTGTTTCCCAACCTTTTTTGAGCCGCGGCACACTTTTAACATTAAAAAATCCGGGGGCACGCCACCAACCAAAATGACACAAAATGACACTCTAACACAGTAAAGAACGGCTGGGGGATGGTGAGCTGCTGGGAGCAGCTGCTGGGAGTGCCGAAGCCAGGGGAGGAGCCAGGCCACACCATGCCCCGCCCCCTCCCCCTGGCTTCAGTTCTTCTACAGCTTTGCCAGCCTTGAGGGGACAGTGCCACCGCTGGCTTGGCACTGCCCCTCAAGGCTGGTGAAGCTGTGGGAGCGCTGAAGCTGGGGGAGGGGGCGGAGCCAGGCCACGCCATGCCCCACCCCCTCCCCCGGCTTCAGTTCTCCCACAGCTTCGCCAGCATTGAGGGGGCAAGCCAACATTGTGCTGGCTCTGCCATCGCTGGCTTGGCACTGCCCCCTCAAGGCTGGCGAAGCTGTGGGAGTGCTGAAGCTGGGGGGAGGGGGCGGAGCCAGGCTGCGTCATGCCCCCCTCCCCCCGGCTTCAGCTCTCTCACAGAGGAGGAGCATGAGCAGTGGATGGGCTTCAGTAGGCGGGGCTCCTCCTCCGCGCGGCTTCAACAAGCAAGGGGCGAGAGTCATGGCGGGAGTCATGGCAGATTGGAGGCTGGTTGGGGAAACGGCCGAAGGAGGCGGTGCCCCGGTCCCTTCTTCTTTTTCTTCGCCGCCGCCCGTCCCTTCCTCCTCCTCTCCCAAGCAGCAGGAGTTCGGCAGGAGGAGGGGGGAAGGAAGGGGGGCAGAGAGCTTTTCTTGCGGCACACCTGATGATCGCTTACGGCACACTGGTTGAGAAACACTGGCTTAAACTATATTTGTAAATATTCATTTGAGGTTTTAAGTCATGGGCCATGCAAGAAATTTGGGGACTAACTAAATAAATCCTTTGGAGGTACATAATTCTTTTTTAAGGGGCAGTGCTTTCATTTCATTCCCACTGCTACATGCCCTTTGTGTTTCTCGTGTGTTTGGAAACGAGTGAAGGTTGTGGCTAGATGAATCACTTCTGGAAGGAGCGAGCAGAACTCTGGCTGGAAAGGTCTCTTTCTCTTCTTTTAACCTGTGGGCACAAGCTTGGTGTAAATAAGGTATTCCTCCAGGTATAAAGACCCATTTATCCCCACTTTTGAAAGAACTCATTGTTTTAGTTTGACAGTAGTGTAGTACGTTCGCAGAAATGTCACCATAACATCTTATTTAACATTCTAAAAACAGTGCTAGTTTAATTGGAGTACAAATGGTATTGCCACATACAATGTTACCTCTGAGAAAAATAAAATGAAATTGATAGTAGTATTATATAGCTTGACATTAGTCTTTCCTACAGAGGCTCGATTGGTTAGTTGTGTGTTCTTTGTATTATGGTTAGTTGTGTGTTCTTTGTATTACCGTATAGATTTTCTTTTTCAAACCTACAATGATAGTATAAACAGTCAGTCTGGGAGCTTCAATTAGGCTTTCTTTGAGAAATGGTCTATGAATTACAATTCTCTATAACGGGCGGGCAACCTACGGTCTGCGGGCCAGATGCGGCCCGGCAGCTGATTCTGACTGGCCTGGAGAGAAGGGCATTAGGGGCGGGGCCAAGAGGAAGGGGTGCCGCTGCTGCCATCCCATTGCAGGCTCTGTGGGGCCTGTGTCGGCAGACAGGCCGGAGGAGCGGCGACTTTGGAGTGCCTGCCATCCCTGGAGGCGATTCGGGCCTGCAGCGGGAGCAGTCGCCGACCTGCAGCGGCTGATCACCCTGGCGACCCGGAAGACTTGATCATCTTCCGGGTCGCCAGGGGGATCAGCTGCCTCAGATTGCCGACTGCTCCCCCTGCAGGCCCGGATCGCCTCCAGGGATGGCAAGCACTCCATGGCAGGGCGATCAGCTGGTGAACGGCTGGGGACGAGAGCGGGCGGAGGCCTGCAGCTTCCGATCGTCTGCTGCTCTGCTCTGCTGTGGCGGCGGCTGGCTCCACTTTGTCATCCTCTGGGCTGGGGCCATTGGGCCATTCCATCTTGGGATCCTTCCTCTCTTGAGGATGTCAGCCTCTATCTTGGTTCGCACCTTGTCTTCTTGAATTTCATTTTATTTTATTTTAGTGGTTTTTATTATTATTTTATAATAATTTTATTATAATAATATAATAATATAATAAATAATATATAATGTTATATTATAATTTCAATATATTATAATGTCTATATAGATATACTATAATATAATAATTATGATATTAATACTAATAATATATGAATATTTCTTGATATATCAATATGTTAATATTAATAATGTGTAATATATAGTAAATATAGTAAATAAATAAATGAATTATGTAGATTAGAATGTAGTTCAGCCTTTAGGTGCGGCCCTCCATAATATTTTTTGGCTCTCGTGTGGCCCCTTGGAAAAAATAATTGCCCACCCCTGCTCTATAATATAGTGCCACTTTAAATCCCTTCATCGCCATCACACAGATAGAATGCAGCTGATAGTGAAAACAAAAAGGATCTTAATAGACATATTACAATATTTGTGACTTGTTTAGGCATTCATTCTGAGTTAAAGATCTTCACCTTGGGAGCTCGCGAGCAGGTCCACAGTGCTCTGCAAAAGTGCCAGCAGATATAGCCACCCCCTTTTTGGAGGGGCCAGCATTGAACAAATTGCACATACATACAGGGCCTGTCTTTCCATTCCGCAGAGTACGCGGCTGCGTAGGGCGTCGCCACCTGGGAGGGGGGTCGCCACCTGAGAGGGGGTCGCCACCTGAGAGGGGGGTCGCCACCTGAGAGGGGCGTCGCCACCTGGGAGGGGCGTTGCCACCTGGGAGGGGTGCCGCCGCGCCAGCCCCGCCACCCACCCCGCCTCCGCATGCGCAGAGATTTTTGCGCATGTGCGAATCTCCGCGCATGCGCACTGGCTGGAGCCGTGCTCGGGAGCCAGTGCGGCCCGCGCCTCCGCAGCCGGGCCCGCACGCTGGATGCGCCCGCGCATGCGCAGAGATTTTTGCACATGCGCGAACCTCCAGCAGCTGACTGGCTTCTCTCTCTCTCCTTCCCAGAGCGGGCGCGCCAGGAGCCTCGGGAGGTGCCAAAATAATGTTCGCTTACCCCTCCGGGATAGGTAGGACCGCCCCTGCATACATACAAATGAATACCTCATCTCATGTGGGTTACCATTCATATAGTACTTAGTACATTTATGTTTGCTATAGGGAGATCATTATCACAGAGGCTGACACTGAACTAGGTTCCTGAATAGAATTTAAGACGAGGACATCAAAGGTCACAGGGGATAGAAACTGATGCCGTGTTTTTAAACAGTTGCTGCCTCCTAATTTGTTCTGCTAGAATAAATCCAAAAACATCTCAGTTCTCCTGCCACAAATGCTAGAAAGACATTCGCTGCTGATCTTGGTGGCAACTTTTAAAGCAGTTTATTTAGACTGTTGGGGTTCCTAGCTTTTCAGAATTTTTCGAAGACCTCAGGTGGATTACTTGCTGAGGAATAAGGTTTTTTTTATGGACAGCAATGTGTGCAAGGCTGACATAGGTGTCTCATGTTGCTGCTTGATAGCACTCCTTCCCACTGCTCTGTAAACTTGCTGACTGGATTGGTAGCAGGTTAGCTTAGGACAAATATTATGTCATATAAAATTTTGCCTTCTCCTCAAAGCCAGATATAGCCATTGCTACCATCAGCACATGCTGCCTGAAAACTACCATCCATTCATCCCAGGACTGGATTGTGCCAATTCAAGGTAGCTCAGTGGAATCAAGTGAAATAGTCCCTTGGTTCTTTCATCCATCTTACTCTTGCTTGCCATTGTGAAGGGGAAAGAGCCATAAGACGAAGAAAATTTGATTCTTTGCGGCAATATGATTATTGGTTGCTAGTAATTTTTAGTACTTGTTAATATTATTGGTTGTTTCCTCACAAGTTTTAGATGAATTGAGGACATTTCAGGAAGAGGAAACTGTCAGTGAAGGAAATGGGTGCATGAGGACAAATGTGAAATTGGAGTAAGAGTTGATGACAAGGGAAACAAGAAGTGACCAGCTTCTCTTTCTCTCAAATTAAGTAGCATTGTTTTGTGTCCCCCCCCCCCTTTTTGAAGCAGTGTGATGGGCATCTGTTTATGAGCTGAGGCATCTGCTGCTGTTGACATTCTCTGAGGTCCATATGTCTAGATTTCTCATCATTTTTTCCATGACGTTTGATTGTCACAAACTGACAGTGTTACTAATTATATATTTCCATTTACGTAGCAGAAGGAATTGCTCAGGGCTCAGTATGGAGATGGGGGTTAACAGAAGGGTTTCCTTGACACCAGCTGTTGCAGCTTTTGCTGAGCAGCATCCCATCACCTCTTTGTAAGCTTCCTCAATCCATGAAGAGAAGGGACAAAATGGTGGCTAGGTTTCTGGGCATTACAATATGCCCTGTGCAGCTGTCTCCGCCATAACCAAGTATTTTTGTAGGGAACTTCAGCACTTCACTGCTTCACACATGATGTGTTCAACATGGACCATTTCTTTAATTTCCTGAAACCACAGTGATGGTAAACAGAAGACATAGGATTCTTTTCCAGAATCCTTATATTATTTGTTTGGCAGAAGTATGTGTACTAAATTGTTGTTCTAAAGTTGAAAGCATTGCTGATCTGTAGAATGAAAACAGATTCATTTTGGCCCCACTTCTATTCAATTTCTATATTAACTCTATGGTGGAACACCTATACATCTTGGATTTCCATCCTCCAAAACTAGGTGGAAGGCATCTATCCACCCTCCTCTATACTGATGATGCAGTTCTTCTTTCTAGAACTCATGTTGGACTGAAAAGAGCCCAGAGAGCATTAACAAATTACTGCCAGGAAGAACAGTTGCAGCTCAACTTTCAGAAAACTAAAATTATGATGTTTGCTACACGACCCAAGAAGCACAACTGGAGAATAGATGGAAACAAAATAGAGCAGGTCTCAAGCTTTAAATACCTTGGAGTAACTAACTAACTAACTAACTTTATTTCTTATGAGTCGCCCTCCACCAAAGGTGCTCTGGACAACTTACACAATTAAAATAAACAGGTTACACAGTCACCACTTGTTACGAACAATCATAGGCTCTTCTGAAAAGCCATGTCTTAAGTGCCCCTAAAAATGTATGTAGATCAGGAGTGGCTCTTTGGTCTGGTGTTAGGGAGTTCCACAAGATTGGAGCTACAATGGAGAAGGATCTCTGTCATGTGAACTCCAAACGAACCTCTCTAGGGCCAGGGACATAAAGAACACTCTCATGAGCTGACCGTGGCAGTCTCTGGTGGTGGAGTGGCATTAAACGGTCTCTTAGATATGAAGGACCCTGACCTCGAAAGGCCTTGAACGCTAGGACCAGAGTCTTATAGAGGACTCTGTGTTCAACCGGCAGCCAATGCAAGCGCTGCAGGGACGGCGTTATATGGCACCTCATTGATGTTTTTGTGAGGAGTCTAGCGGCTGCATTTTGCACAATTTGGATCTTGCGAATTGCTGCTCGAGTTAAGCCCACATACAAAGGATTGCAGTAATCCAGCCTCGACGTAACCGTGGCATGGATTACCATAGCCAGCGCCTCTGTTGGTAAATAAGGCGCCAACTGCCTCGCTTGGCGTAGATGAAAGAAGGCCCTTTTAGTAGTGGAGGCAATCTGGGCTTCCATCGTCATTTTGGAATCCAGGATAACACCAAGACTTTTCACAGTGGGGGATGGAACCCTCCATAGCAGCAACAGCAGGAAAGCCCATGCAGAGTATGCAGCAGAGACAGCACAAAAGAGTTCATTCGCCATCTTAAGATATCTCAGGACGGGAGGAGGTCACTTTATACCAGCGGCACTTAAACTTTTTGAAGCAAAACCAATCGCACAAATGCTGTGTGGAGCCCAGCTTGGCCCCTTCTCAAATTATGTCCCACTAGAGCGTGTCCAATCGAAATTCCTAAGAGCAGCTCTACAGGTTCCCAGATGTGTCCCTAACGCCACCCTGCGATTGGAGACAGGCTTCGTGAAAGTGGAAGCAGGAATATGGACAGCTATTCTCTATTACTGGCTACACCTATGCTTCTCCCCATGTGGTCTTGCCCCCCTAATCATGAGAGACGACTTCCAGTCCAAATGGATTAAAACAGTAGCAGCAAAGATCGCAACGCTAGATTTCTCCCCAGGACAATTGCTAAGCATGAGATGGGACCAAGCCAAGGATCTCATTAAGCAACGAATCCTGGACATAGAGCGCCAATCTGACCTAGCCTGTTCCCCAGCCTTCATTGTTAGGGAAGCCACTAGATACCTCACTGCCCCCATGGCATACCTAACAGACCTGGAGGTGCCCAAATACCAAAGGGCTTTTACCCTGGTAAGATGCCATGCCCTTCCATCGGCTGTATTGGAGGGGAGGAATCAGAAGACCCACTTCAAGCAGAGACTATGCCCCTCTGAGTCTGGTCATGTGGAAACAACTGAGCACGTGCTTCTTCAATGCATGTTCTACAGAGATCTTAGATCTGATCTCATTAGACCATGGCTTTTTAAATACCCGGGGCGCAGTGAAAAATATTATTCCACCCTGCTGCTTTCGGACTCTAACACTGCAATAACTTACAGTGTTGCTACGTTCTGTGCTGCTGCACTTAAAATCAGACAGATGATGATTGACACCGTAAGGCAACACCCTGCTGGGAATGCAGTTAGAGCAGCATGTTACAGCTGAAATGCTACTAGACTCAATTTCCAAGAAAGGGCTTTTAACTATCAGTCATGCCATGACCTGGCTTTGTGTAAACTGTTCTTCAGAGTCCTAGACGTTGAATTTCATTCTTATATAGGCAAGCTGTATTTCCAAGTACTATAAACATATTTTACGACCCCCATATTTCTTAGTTCCTTTCCTGACCAGGACTTGTAATGGAAAAAGTCTTTGCGCTACAGAATTGTAGGTGGAGCTGATAACTTACCTTGCAGCACAAATGATTGCTTGTTAGGAGTAGAAATTTTGTAAAGCGAATGTGTATAGATCCATTATTTCAAGGTAAATATTTTAACATGTTCATCATGTTTTAAGCAAAAATCAATGAAGAGTGGTTTTCATTCCTTTATACAGGCAGAGCAAATATTAACCCTGTTCAGCTAGTTGATTATATATCAAATGTTTAATCAGGACTTGGAGATCAGGTTGATGTTAGAGAATGTGATGGACTTTTATTAGCCCAACAAAGCACTGCTTTCCATATACTTCCTCTGGATTCTGAGATACGTTTATAACTGAGAATGGAAGCAATAGGCTGTTTTTTAAAAATTGTTTGCAGATAGTGTCAAAATGAGATAATTTGTAGGTGTGTGCAGAAGTATTGGGCTACTTGCTGGGATTTGTCAATTGTCCTTCTATGCCCCCTATATTTGTTTCTAATTAAAGCACAGCTGGAAATCACTATCAGTCTTGACAAATTTTAAAATATATTTTAGATCAGTGTTTCCCAACCAGTGTGCCGTGAGCAATCATCAGATGTGTCATGGGAAATTGGTACTCTCCCCCTCCTAGCAGCCCCCTCACAGGTTTCCAAGAAACAAATTGAGCCTCTTCGTTTACTATTTTACTGGATTTTTCAAAAGTCCCCCCCCCTGTTTATAACAGCTTCATGACATCCATAGTTAACTGGAAGCAAGTTTCACTCAGGGTGAAATTTCACAAAGGTCTGGAGAACAAGCTCTATGAGGAGCGGCTGGAAGAGCTGGGCATGTTTAGCCTGAAGAAGAGGAGGCTGAGAGAAATGATAGCTATGTATAAATACGTGAAAGGAAGTCATATATATGTTGTGTTCATCAAAACAGGCCCAGGTTTCACACTGAGTGTATAAATACATTAAAAAACATATTAACTATATGTATTACTGTGTTAGAGTGTAATTTTGTGTCATTTTGGTTGGTGGTGTGCCCCAGGATTTTGTAAATGTAAAAAGTGTGCCGCGGCTCAAAAAAGGTTGGGAAACACTATCTTAGATTATGCGGGGCACGCAAACCCTTGTGTTCCGTTGCCGAATCCCACCTTGTTTGGATAATGTATTCCCATCTTTTTGTTTTAACCATTTTAAGCATGATGTCCACACCAATATTGGCTACAGAGTAAACTAGCTAGGGATTTCATTCTGCTAAGGATATGATGCTATGGGTCACTTTCAGTTTTTCTTTAACCCTTGATAGTTCTAATGGGAGTTAATGTTAGTGATGAACAGTTACTAACATTGAGTTAGTGCTTAATGAACAGTTAAAGGGGGAACAGAAATGCTCCAAGGAATAAAGAGGATGGAGAATGTGTAATCCACTTCACACACAGTTAAAAGCCTGCCTTCTTGGCCCTGTTACTGCATACATATGCGTACCTGAGTATGCACACATACTGATGTAATAATAGCAAAACATAAATTAGGCATAAAATTGAAGTTTAAAATTCGTTATTAAAATTGTCTAGGTAAGCCTGCCAGAAGAGATCTTCACTTGTGTCTTAAATTCCACCAGTTGAGCTAGTATAGAAAAGTTTTTAAAAGTACTTAAAAAGCAATTTACTTTATGAAAACAATTTGCTATCAATACACAGTCACTGTTTGGAGAGGAACCCATTGTATTATGTCTTCTGCGTCTTGTCTTGTTCTTTTGACACTCAGAACATGCTGCTGTCTCCACTTCTACCCTATACTATTTGATTAATAGGGACTTGAACATTTAATTGTTTTCTATCTGTGCATGGTCCTGAAACTGAATCCCAGTGGCTATCAAACCAATGAGTTTTAGTAGTTACTAGCTTGGGGACACAGCGGTGCCCAGGTTATTTGAGAAAGGCATTCTTTGTCTGTGCTGCAAGTTTAGTCTAGGTCCAATGTCAGTTGGGTTCAGTGGGTGTGGGTGAACTACAACTCCCATATGCAAGTCCCATTGTCTATGGTCTACCCTTCTCCAAACCGCATCAGGATGTAGAGTGGGTCATGGGGGCTCTGTGTGCCAAGTTTTGTCTTGATCAGTCATTGGTATGGGTTGCAGTGGTCACATGAAGTGAGTGAAGGTACTGCAAGTCAGGAAGTTCTTCTTAATGTCCAGGTGGAATCTCCTTTCCTGTAATTTGAAGCCATTGCTCTGAGTCCTACACTCCAGGGGCAGCAGAAAACAAGCTTGCTCCCTCCTCCTCATGGCATCTTTTCACATATTTATACATGGCTATCATGTCTCCTCTCAACCTTCTCTTCTTCAGGCTAAGCAGACCCAGTTCTTTAAGCAGCTCCATACCTTTGATCGCACTCTTCTGGACACTCCAGCTTGTCAATACTAAATACAAGAAGATACTGATGTAGGGACTTCTGGCTTCTATTTTAAATCCAGAGTGGATCGAATGTGTGGATCCCGAGTACACAGATATGACAAGCCTACTCTAGTTAGGACATAGTTATACATTTTATATCCGAGTTGGGGCTTTAATATTGTTTCATTTGTTGTCCTTTTAAACATGAAACACTTCGTGAATCTGCATGTCAGCCTTGTTCATGGGCAAGCTATTCTTCTTCCTTATCAGTTCAAGCTCAGTAGTAGATGTTCTGCCACAGCAGGATTGTTAAGCAATGTTGGAATAATGCTAAAATATCAACATAGATGATCAGCAACGTTTCTGCTTACATTGTATGTATGTGTAGGCAGAAAATGTGCTTGGTATTTCCCAGTATGAATGTGTATTTGTTCTCAATGCTCACCTTCTCAGATGCTGAGATGTTCAGATTCCCTTGGAAATTGTTATAGGGGAATCTGAAGATCTCAATATCTGAGAAGGCACATACGGAGAACCAACACATGGGAATTTTCACCGCAAGGCAGGTGATGACAGGCTCAGGAATCTCTGGATTATGGTAATTTTTATTGGGAAATCCTTTACTGGGGATCTTATTTGAGTGGAATTGAGCAGATTTGTGACATCTTGTAATGTGACTTCCTCTTGTTGTATATGCATGTCTTATGATTTTGTTGATGTCTGCCAATAAAGACTCTGTGTATGTGTGTGTGTGTATGAAACACTTCACAAATCTGAATGTCATTCTTTTTTTTTTTTATAAAGAGTTTTATTGATTAAAATGACAAAACAAACATGATTACCATTGGGGTGGGGGAGGGGGAGTTACGGGAAAGGGGATTTGGAATGGGTATTGGGTAGGTTTACATCAGGGGTAACGAACAACTTAAAAACAAACGGTTGACTTCACCCGGAGATATAGTTGCGCTCTCTTTAGCCTTATAAAGTCTTGATTTTTAAACCTCTAATCTCACCAATTATAGCCCGAAACCCAACAAGTTTATCTTTTTCTTCTCTTTTACGTAAATAATAAAGGGCTTCCACGTCTCCGTGAATTGGTTAATTGTCCCCGATTTTAGCAAACAGGTCAGCTTATCCATTTCTGCTACTTCCAGCAGTTTTTGTATCAGTTCTTCCTCGCTTGGGATTTCTGGTCTTTTCAATGTCTAGCCAAGACAATTCTAGCAGCAGTTGCCATAAAACAAAATAATTTCTCCTTCTTTTTCCCCTTTATTTGTGGGTCTGGAATATTTAAAAGGAAAGTTTCTGGTTTTAGCTCCACCTTGCATAATAATGTTTCTTCCACCACCTTATGTGTCATTCCCAAAACCTTTTAACCATGTCGCAAGACCACCACTGGTGATAGAAGGTTCCTCTATCATTCTGACACTTCCAGCAATATTCATTTCCGTTCTTGTACATTTTCGCTATCTGAACTGGCGTGGTGTACCATCTATATAATACCTTCAATTGGTTCTCCTTTAGGGAGTAGGCGTAAGTATATTTTAACCCTTGCTTCCAGCTCTTTTCCCATTCCTCCGTTTTAATATTATGGCCTATATTATCCTGCCATTTTTGCATGTATTCCCTTATTGGGGCTTTTTCATATCTATTTAGTAATATATACTTATATAGTCTACTAACTCTCTTTTTTCCCATCTGGGTCAATATTTTCCCGGCATTCGTAGATGTTTCTTCCCAGCCTATCTTGCTATCTAATTTATATCTCATTTTTAGTTGGCTATATTGCAGCCAGTTTATCTTGAGATCCTTTAGTTCTTCCTGGGTTCTCAAACAATATCCATTATTTTCCTTTTTTAGGATGTCACTATATAGGGGCCAAGTTTCCTTCCCTGTCTTTACTATTTGGAACGCCTCTATTGGTGATATCCAGAGGGGGTTTCCTACAGATAATTTCCTTATACTTGTCCCAAATTTTTAGTAGCGGTGCTTTTTGTGATATGGTTCATAAAGTTTTTATCATCTTTTACTTTGTTATAAAATAAATACCCATGCCAGCCAAACTTGTTTTCCCACCCTCTAAATTTAGTAGGTTCCCATCTCTCAAATCTATCCAGTCTTTTATGTTATCCAGACAATTAGCATCATAATATGTTATTAGGTCCGGTAGGCCGAATCCTCCTTTTTCAGGTAGCTCTTGTAGGTACTTTTGTTTTATTCTGGCCCTTCTCCCACCCCATATGAATTTTGCTAATTCTGCTTGCTATTTTTTCAGTAATGTGTAGTTTTTTAATATAGGTAGCATCTGAAACAAAAAGTTTAACTTAGGGAAAATTTTCATTTTAACCGTTGCAATTTTGCCTAGGAGGGACAGATTCATATTTTTCCAATTCTTGAGGTCTCCTTTGATTTGCTCCCATGTTTTTTCGTAATTATTCTTTATAAGCTGACAATTTTTTGGGGTCAAAGTTATTCCTAAATATTTTACCTGTTTTACTAGGGGTATTTTAAATTTTTTTTCTATTTCCTGGGCTTCTTTTTTATCTATATTTTTTACCATGATTTGCGACTTACTTTTGTTTAACTTAAGTCCTGATATTTTACCAAATGCTTCTATTTTAGTAATCCACTTTCCCATGTTCTCTGTTGGGTCCTCTATCAAGCAGGCTAAATCATCCGCGAAAGCGTATATTTTGTAATTTTTATTCTTTACCTTCAATCCTTTTATCTCATTATCTCCTATTATATCTTTCATCAGGACTTCCAACACAAAGTTGAAGATCAGGGGTGATAATGGGCACCCCTGCCTTGTACCCCTCTTTATTTTTATCTTTTTAGATTTCTGGCCATTAATTAGTAGTTGTGCCTCCTGGTTTTTGTAAATTGCTTTTATCGCGGAGATAAAGTTTATGCCCATATCCATCTCCGTCATTAGTCTTTCTATTATTCCCCAATTAACCCGATCAAAGGCCTTCTCCGCGTCTAAAAACGCGAGGAGGGCCTTTGTTCCTATATTTTTGTCCAGGTATTCTATTGCATTTATTATGTTTCTGATGTTTTTTTTCATCATTCTATTAGGGAGGAAACCAGTCTGATTTTCATTAACCCATTTGCTCATAAATATTTTAAATCTCGAGGCCAGGATGTTTGAGAATATTTTATAGTCCAGATTAAGGAGGGAAATAGGCCTATAATTCTGCACTATTTCCGGATCTTTCCCTTCCTTATGGATTACCACTATTTCCGAGGTTCCCCAAGTCGCTGGCATGGTGCTTTGTTGTACAGTTTCATTCATTACTTTTTTGAGATGTGGGATCAATTCCTCTTTTAATGTTTTGTAATATGCATCCGTAAGACCATCTGGTCCCGGTGCTTTTCCTGGTTTAAGGTTCTTTATTGCTGTATCTATTTCTTGTTCGGTGATTTCTGCATTTAGGGTTTCCCTCTCCTCTTCCGATATTCGTGTTAGCTTTTGTCTATTCAGATACTCCTGTATATCTGTCCTATTTATCCCATCCTCCTGATATAGCTCCTGATAGTATGTCTCGAATTCATTCATTATTTCCTCATCTTTTATATAGGATTTCCCTCCTCTTGTTATTTTTGTTATTATATTTCTCTGGGTTTTTTTTTCAGTTGATATGAGAGCCATTTACCTACTTTGTTCGCCTGTTCAAAGTTCCTTTGCTTTATAAATTTTAACTTTTTTCCAATCTCTTCCATAGTGACCAGGTTTATCTGGGATTTAATGTATTTTATCTTGTCCTCCGCCTCCCTGTCTTGCGGATTGTTCTTCAGTTTCCTTTCTAGCCTATTTAGTTCGGCCTGAAGTTTATTCATTTCCTTTCTTTTTTGCTTCCTCATGTAGCTAAGTTGAGCAATAAAGTTCCCCCATTACTGCCTTACTCGCTTCCCACGTTGTTCTGGCATCTGTTTCTCCTTGACTATTTATCCTAAAATATTCTTTAAGTAATTCTTTATTTTTTTGGATATCCAAGTCTCCTTTTAGAAGCATGTCGTTTAGTCTCCATTTATATTGTCTGTCTCCCCATTTCAAAGTTACTTCTGTGGATGCATGGTCGGAGAACAGTCGCGTATTTATTTTAGCTTTTATGGCCCTCCTCATTAGAGTTTTTGAGAGTAGGATAAAGTCTATTCTTGACCAGGATTTCCTCCTTCCAGAGAAGAAGGTGAAGTCCTGGTTTTTCCCATTCTGTATCCTCCACACGTCCTCCAAGGAGTTCATGCTCAGAAACGTGGAGAAGGCTTTTGGAAGTTTACTTTTTCTCCCTTACTTTTACCTTTCCCATATTTTTTATCCTCCGCAGGGTTAATTACCCCATTAAAATCCCCCAGTATTATACAATCCTCACATTCTGCAGATAGTATTATTTCATTTAAGTTCTCAAAAAACTTCACTTTTGGCCCATTCGGCGCGTATACACAGGTTATAAGTACCTTTCTTCCCTTGATTGTCCCCACTACTGCCACCACTCTCCCTTCCCTATCTTTATAGAACAGTTTTGGGTCGAGTTTGGGATTAATATACAGTGCTACCCCTTTTTTCTTTTTTTCTATTGAGGAGGTAAATAAAATGCCCAGCTTTTTCCTTTCCAGTAAGTCCTTCCTGGAGTCTTTGATATGGGTTTCCTGTAAAGCATACACCCAGGCCTTTTGCTTTTGTAGGTGATAAAATATTTTAGATCTTTTTTCCGGCACATTCATACCGTTTGTGTTAAGGGAGTAGCATTTTACCTCCATCGTTTAGTAATCCCTTTCTTCTTCTAGGACTTGTCCTTCCTCGTCTGATCCATTATCTAGTTCTTCTTCCTGGCCTGGGTCCTGATCAAAAGTCTCCTCTTCTTCTAATTCTTGTTCCTTGTCTTCATCTTCTCTATCTTTGATCTCTTTGTTGGCATTATCTCTCCCCTTACTTGGTATCCCTCTGGGGAGGGGTTTTTTCATTGGTTTTCTTTCTCTTTGGCCTTGAGTCCACCCTGATTTTCGATTTGTAGAATCCAGGACATGTTCCCATTTCTTATAAAACTCTTCGGCTGCCTCCACTGAGTCGATCCAATATTTCACTGATCTGAATGAGAATTGTAGTCCGTCTATCTTGTCCCATTTAAATCTTACGTCATTGTCTTTTAGTGCGTCTGTCAAAAAATAATATTTTTTCCTATTATCCAAAACAGCGCCAGGAATTTCCCTCATGATTCTAATTCCTTTTCCATTGACTATGTAGGGGGATGTATAGTGGTTTTTGATCACTTCTTCCTTTATTTTTATTGAGTTATACTGTACTATTATATCCCTTTCCGTCTTGTTTCTTCTTGAAAAGGCTGTAGAGACGCGATATGCTTTATCTATTTTTTCCTCTGTCGTTTGTTGGTCCTTTTGTATCAAATTTGCCGTCATCTCATTCATTAATTTCATAGTATCCTCAAATTTCTCATTCTCCCTCTCCGGGAATCCTCGCACCCTCAGTTGAAAATCCCTTTGGAATATCTCCAAGTGTAGGTTTTTCCTTTGTATTTCTTTTTGCACTTCCTTTAATTCTTTTATCTTTTTCTGTTCCATCTGTATCTTCGCTCTATTATCTTCCTCCCCTCTTTGTATTGACTCCACTTTCTCATATAACGTGGCCATCTCCTTCCTTAGGGACATCACCTCCTTCTTCATCTCCTTTCTTGACTCATGGATACTCTCTTTGATTTGTTTCCTTTCCTCCGCACCTCTCCCAATCATCTCATTCATCCTCTTCATTTCACAGATGATCTCTCTTTTCATGTCAAACATGATTTCCTTTAATTGGTCCCTTATCTGGCCATCCTCTTGGAATGACTCTCTTCTTTGTATGGTGCCTTTATTTTCTTTTTCTCCTTTCTTTCTGGTACCCATCATATCTTTCCTTCCTTTCCCTTTTCCCACCACTTTGAGTTCTTCTCCGTCAGTCTCCTTTCTTCTTTTCTTTTTTTTTTAAGTTTTGGAGTGGGTTTTAGGGGCTTCGAAGGGTTATTTTGAGTTATTTGGATTATTTGGGTCTTTGTGTCTTTTCTTCCTTTAGTATTGTTCTACTATTGTACCATTTATCCTCCTTTTCTGCTCTGCTGGGCCTTTGTATATCAGTCCTTCCAGTGCTGTTCCTCTGGGTTCTCGCCCTTGCCCCTCCTCCTCTGGAAGCAGCTCCCGCTCTCCTCTTGAGTAAAGCTGTATTTTTATGATTAATATCTCCTAAGTTAGGGTCTCTCAGGTTATTTGCCTCTACAAATATATTTCTTCCCCCTTTTATTGTTTGCTTAGGGGTCTTTGAGCTCCAGGCACCTTTTATCCACTTCGTTTCCAGTTCGTTTTGTTTGTTTTCCGTGGCTCTATATGGCAGTTACTACGCCTATCCGGCGTGTTTTACTATATCTCCGGACTCAAGGGCTTCGTCTTGGTATTAATATTTTATTTATCCCCACTGCTGTGGCTTTCCTGCCCTTCCCAGGTTTTTTTTTTTTGAGAGTCTGGGTGGAGAGGTGCTGTGGCGTCTCACCTCGCGGTTGCGAACGCCGCGGTTTTCCGCCTGCCCTGGGTCCCCGGTTGGTGCGGTTGCGGGGGCTTCCCCAGCCTCGTCGCGACGCTGGCTAGTCCTCCCGCCCTCTTCTTTCACCTACCGGGACTTGGGCCCCCTTCCTTGCTCCGAAGGGGGTCGGGTTTGCTGCTGTGAAACCCCGGCTTTTTGCGGAAAACCCAAGCTCTCTCTCGGGAGCTCACCTAAAAGGCGTCCACTGCTCTCCGCTCCCAGACCGGAACATCTGAATGTCATTCTTGTTCAGAGGTCAAGGCATGCTTCTCTGTTATCGTTTCAAGCTTTCAAAAATGACATTAACTAAGGATAGCATGTCTCCTCTGAATGAATGCCTGGAGGATGTGCAGAAGGAAGAAAAATAACTTGAAACTGAATCCAGGTAAGACAGAGGTACTTTCCTCTGGTGTTAGAGTTATGTCAAGCTTATTCGCTTTAGCTCTGGCAGGCTACTTTGTTAATATATATATTTAATATTTATATATATTTATATATATATAAATATTAAAGTATTATTATTATTATATATGTGTGTGTGTGTGTGTGTGTGTGTTTTGTTAGTATTTATGTTTTTATCTTTGTTCTATGTTTTTAAACTTGGTGACAAGTATGTGGTCCACGAGGCTTTCAGTGCCCGGGTAACATGATTATATTTATAGAGTTTTACAGTTATAAACAGCCCTTTGAAGGCAACCATAAAACTGATGTGGCCCTTGGTGAAAATGAGTTTGACATCCCTAATACCAATCAATAAAATAAAATAATTGTCAAATGCTTTCACTGTCGGAATCACTGGAATATTGTTTGGTTTCCAGGCTGTATTGGCTGTGTTTTAGTAGCATTTTCTCCTGACATTTCGCCTGCATCTGTGGCTGTTATCTTCAGATCCTCTGAAGATGCCAGCTACAGATGCAGGTGAAGAGTCAGGAGAAAATGCTGCTAGAACATGGCCATACAGCCTGGAAGCTACATAACACTCCAAAATATAAATTAACTGTGTAGAAACTAGCATACTGTAGTGGCTGAGAGACTAATGGCAATGTGTATGGTTCAGATCCCTCCCCAGTGTAACCTTAAGAATACTGTTCCCTCAACCTGAACTTCCAGCACACCATTTGCACTATGGCAGTAGTAATAACATTATAATGGTTGTTACAAGATTGCTGTTGTTGTTGTTTACCATCAAGTAAACTTTGATTTATGATGATCCTATAAATCAGAGCCCTTCAAGAGACCTGGTCATCAACAACCCTACAGAGATCCTGCAAACTCATGGCTATGGGTTGCCTGATTGAATAACTTCACCACAGCAAGCTAGTGAACACACATAAACAAATAGAACACACACAAAAATGAATTGGTGTTAGAACTATTTTTAGGTGATATTGTTCTGTAGCTAGGATTAGGATAAAGATTATGGTTTTGGGCCATATGTCCTACAAAATCCATCTACTTAATGCAGAGCCAGATGTTATATATTATGACTATCACGGAGTAATGCTCAAATGTAACAACTTTCTATTACATTTCCCTTTCTCTCCATCCAAGAAGTCATAAAGCAAATGTGTCATGTGATATCTGTTATGTGTCATGATATCTTACAGTGTCACTGTCTAGCTATGTACTGTAAGGAGAAGGGTTGAAGAAGCGCATCATAGGAATGTTGTTTTGGAAGTCATGATTTGCTGTCATGTCTAACTTTGTCCTTAAAACATCCTGTTCTTGAAAAAATGATTTGTTAGGCAGTTACATTGCAGTCAAAAATCTTTCTATAGCTGGGAGCTCCTGTGACCTGTTGTGAATGCCAGACAGCTAATAGGGGCTATATGTCAACAGTGCTGTCAGTACATGCACCTTTTGTTCTTTTCGCTTTCTAATTTCACACTTACTTCTACTTTGCAGATAAACTTTGTTTTCTGCCATAGGGAAGCATTTTAAAATAGGCAGCACATATTGATTTTGCAGCCACTCTGTCATATTATCTGATGATATTGCACCTTTAGCTTGCAAACGATCAATAAGACGAATCCAAAATAAAGTTGATGAACCCTCTGTAAGAAGAGTGTACCAGTATAGCAAGCTGAGTACTATGCAAAAATAACCCTGTTATTTTGTTTCTGTGAACATTTCTCTGTTTGCAGTGGTCTGTAGATATTAACCGAGAAATACCTTGTATTGAAAATAACATATGTCTACAGTTCTAAGATATCATCGACTGTAAGACTTACACTACTTTCAGTACCACCAACAGAATATATGTGTGTGTGTATGTACCTATGATTCTGAAGCAGTGTTTCCCAACCAGTGTGCCGTGGCACACTAGTGTGCCGTGAGCGATCATCAGGTGTGCCGTGGGAAATTGGAACCTCCAATACCCTTTCTTCCCCCTCCTGCCGAACACTTTTTCTTCTCCACTCGGGCTCCCTTCTTCCCATCCTCGCTCTGCTCGCTTTTCCTCGCTTTGTGGCCAAATTTGGCAGCAATTTGTCCAGTAGTTTTTGAGTTATGTTAATCCCACAAATGAACATTACATCTATATATATATATATATATATATATATAGAGAGAGAGAGAGAGAGAGAGAGAGAGAGAGAGAGAGCACAACAGCGCAGGCAGAAAAGCAAACATCATAGGGAAGCATGTCTGTGTAGGAGGGTGAACACAGCTTAGGAAGAACTTCCTGACTGTGAGAGCTGTTCAGCAGTGGAACTCTCTGCCTCAGAGTGTGCCTCCGTCTGGCTGCTCTCTTTCCAGCCGGCTTCCCTGAGGACTGGGTACATTTTCGTGTTTATGTTTACCAACTATTACTACATTTAAAAACATATTAACGATAAGTATTACTGTGTTAGAGTGTCATTTTGTGTCATTTTGGTAGGTGGTGTGCCCCAAGATTTTGTAAACGTAAAAAATGTGCCGCGGCTCAAAAAAGGTTGAAAAACACTGTTCTAAAGCACGCCCCATTTTTAGAGATGTTTATATTGGAAAGTGTGTGCCTTAAAATCGAAGAAATAGGGCAGTTCTATGTCACATTTCTTCTCATTACACCAAAAGATGAACTAACCACTCCATTACTTCGCAATAAAATCCAAATCAGATCTGCAGTGAAACCATAATTGTAAAGTTCCATAATTAAAGCTGTGTGTGTGTGTGCCTTCAGGTCACTTATTAATTTCACCGGGTTGTCTTAGGTAAGGTATACGAAGAGTTAACATTGTCTCCCAACCAAACATTAACAAGGGCTTCAAAGGAAGGCTGGTCTCAAAAGTAGAATAACTGAATAGCCAAAAATTAACAGAGAAGATTTTTCAGCAGCCCCCTCCCTTTGATCTGATTTCTGTTTCCTTTTTAAAGAATGAATGTGTTTTTAATGTATTATTTTCAAGTGAATACAGGAAATAGTCTTTTCTGCCCCCTTCAATCCATTTAGCAGCTTTTCAGTATTCATTTTCCTCTCCTCCAGCTCACCCTGTTGATGCATCCCTCTGAGGCAGGGCTGCCCAGGAAGTCGATCGCGATCGACTGGTCGATCCCGGGACCGAAGGAGGACAATCCCAGCCGGATGGGGAACTTCTAGAGGGGGCGGAGCCATGCTGCACCAAGCCCCGCCCCCTCCCCCAGCTTCAGCGCTACCACCGCTTCTTCAGCCTTGAGGAGGGTAGTGCCAAGCCAGTGCCACTACTGGCTTGGCACTACCCTCCTCAAGGCTGGAGAAGCTATGGTAGCTAAAAAAGAGGGGGAGGGGTGGAGCCAGGCGCACCAAGCCCTGCCCCCTCCCCAGCTTCCGCACTACCACAGCTTCTTCAGCCTTGAGGAGGGTAGTGCCAAGCTAGTAGTGGCTAGTTATGCCACCACTGGCTTGGCACTACCCTCCTCAAGCCTGGAGAAGCTGTGGTAGAGCTAAAGCCAGAGGGGGGCGGAGCCAGGCCACACCAAGCCCCGCCCCCTGCTCCGCCCTGCTTCTCTCTCGGTAGATCTTTCTAACTTGGTTTTATTATAAGTAGCTCGCATGCTGAAAAAGTGTGGGCACCCCTGCTCTGAGGGCTGGACTATATCTCATAGGAGAATAAGCCTTCTGGCTATGCCTTCTAGGGTTTTGTGAGCTCTTTCGAAAGGGCGGATCTCAGAAATTTTGTGTCATAAAATGTCTTTTATTTCTTTGTGAAGTGTCATAAGAAAAAGAAGCTGACAGATATGAATAACCCTCAGTCCATGTTCCCATCTCTTTAGCCACATCTTTTTGCTCAGACTGGTCAATCTATTTGTATTGAATCTGTAGAAACCTTGAAACCAGTTTCCATGGATTCAGTGCTTATTTCTGTGCTTCCAGAAGTTCAAGGCATGCCCCTGCATGACAGGTTGCCTCAAGAACTTCAGGCAGCACCAGCTTCTGAAGGTGAAATAATTGATTGGAGAGAGAGAGAGCCAACCTATAACATTTTCTTCTTATTTGGAAAAAGAGATCCATATAATGGAAAGGTTTGCTTTGAGCATTAATTTATCATACAGAAAAACCTTCCCAAACCCAGCATCTGCCATCTGCATTGGACTATGCTTCTTAAAGGTTGCTGGGTGGGGAAGGCTGTTATAGAAGTAACTTGCTATTTTTTCTGTGGGATCACCACAGGTATAAAGAGTGTGCTGTGTAGGAAAACATGATTACAGACATCAGGAATGCTACTCTGATAATTGTAAGGTTAGGAAAACTGTGTTCCCTAACCCAGTGTTTCCCAACCAGTGTGCCACGGCACACTAGTGTGCCGTGAGTGATCATCAGGTGTGCCTTGGGAAATTGGAACCTCCAATACCCTTTCTTCCCCCTCCTGCCAAACACTTTTTCTTCTCCACTCAGGTTCCTTTCTTCCCAGCCTCGTGTGTTAACTATAAATCCCAGAAACTGTAACTCCCAAATGTCAAGGTCTATTTTCTCCAAACTTCATCTGTGTTCACATTTGGGCATATTGAGTATTCATGCCAAGTTTGGTCCTGATCCAACATTACTTGAGTCCACAGTGCTCTCTGGATATAGGTGAATTACAACTCCAAAGCTCAAGGTTAATGCCAAACCCTTCCAGTATTTTCTGTTGGTCTATTTTGACATTGCTCCCATTTTCAACCGCATATCTGTGTGAGATGAGCTTCTCTAGCTTGACAGTGATAAAAACTAAACACAGAGAGAGACTGAGCAAGAGCTTCGGGTGTGTCTTTCTGCCATTCCTGCCAGGATATCTATGTTGTGTTCATCGAAACAGGCCCAGGTTTCACACTGAGTGTATAAATACATTTAAAAACATATTAACTATATGTATTACTGTGTTAGAGTGTCATTTTGTGTCATTTTGGTTGGTGGTGTGCCCCAGGATTTTGTAAATGTAAAAAATGTGCTGCGGCTCAAAAAAGGTTGAAAAACACTGCCCTAACCTGTGGATGAGAGCACTGTTGAGCAGCTACTTTCCCTCTTTAATACTGCAGTACTGAAAGAGAAAGTGGCAGCCTGTAGAATCCCCTGTGTCCTTCAGAGCCCTGTCTTCTTGAATGAGGTCAACCTAACTAAATCGTTGGGTTGACCTCATTTCCCATCAGTGGGGGATACATAGTGCTTATGCGGATTGGCAGTGCGTTGGCTACTCTAAGAAGCACATGTTTCTGCTAATAGTTGATGGTTTAGCCAATGAGAAGTCAGTTTTTCAGGTCTGTTTTTGCATAAAAGTATAGTGTGGCTTGGTGAAAAAAATCCTTTTTCTTCCTTACATTTGAGCCCACATTAAAGGTATTTTGGCCCTTCCTTTGATACTCTGTTATCTAGAAAGTAAAAAGGCACAAAGAAAATATTCTGAGGAATAGAATCAGCCACAGACCAGATTGCTTAGCCTTTACCATTTTAAAAGGATTTTTATTTACTCATCTGCAAAACAGCAAAGAACCTTGCAGCACCTTTATGAGTGATATGCCTTTTGGTCGAAGTATTTGTGAATTATAATCCACATCCTTTGATACGCATCATACCGTGTTTAGACTTCAAGTGCATGCACACATTTTATATGTTTCTGGAGAGAATCAAATGAAACTGGACATTAACAAACCTCTAATAACAGGCCATCAACAATTAATGCTGACATTCTAATAGTAATAATAATAATACACTTTATTTATATTCCGCACTTCTCACCTCAAAGGGGACTCAGTGCGGATCACAGAACCCATACAGCAGACAATCCCTGCCGTTTTTGACGTACAAGACATACAACAACATATAGCAGGAGGATCTTCTGGATTGAGCCTTTGTTCTTCCTCGCTTCCAACCAGTGCTGTTGTTATATTCGTCACTGGGTGCTGCTGCTCCATTCCGTCACAGGGGGACGAAGAGCCTGCCAGCCAGCCAGCCTCTTCCGGTACTTCAATATTTATTGAAGTTAAAAAGTCCTTTAGGATACCTCCCCCACTTATGCGGTACCTAATTTTTCTACTTTCAGCTAGCTTTCGACTGCTTAGGTCAACAGGGGCAGGGCTTTACAGTTGACTTACCCAAGTCAGCCCAGGATTCGAACTTGCCACGTTCGGATCTTACAGCTTGCAGCTACAGCTGCTGTTTTAACCGCTGTGCTAAACTCCCGGCCCTCTTGTAATCAAGAGCAGTTGGTAAGGCTCTTGATTACAACTTCTGCAGACAGACTAACATTACTGAATACATCCCAGTTCAGAAATCTTGAATATACCCAGTTCACTTGAAGCCCACTCAACACTTTCCTTGAAATTCTTTTAGCCTACAATAACTGTCCTTCATGATTGCAATATGATGACACAGTTTTTTATTTTGCCATTTCTGATGTAGTCAGCTATTATTATTTCACTTTTTACAAAGTAAAATTGTTTGACATGTGTAGAAAGCTGATGGCTACTGCTGGCAGAAGATGACATACACACAATATTCAAATAAAATCTGTTTTGGATAATTATGTTGTGTTCTGTGATGACAGTAGAACATTGAAGCCGTAAGAACCCAACAGAACTGGGCAAGTGTCCTAGTCCAGGCACCTTTTCTGCAAGCCTCAACTGACCTTTTTCTAGTCAGATGTTGAATTGCCACCAGCAGGAATCTCTAGGCATAGTAATTCACATTCAAATGGGTTCTAGGGCCCTTTATGTGCCCTACTTATGTGCATACATATGCATATGAAAACATGCATTAAAAATTAAAACTAGACATGCAGTCACTTCTTGATTTATTTTATTTTATATTTTATTGCTTTGTCTCCCATTTTTTTAACAGTCTGTGTAGAAAACTGCTCTCTGGTTAAATGCAATTAAATTCACATTATTTAGACAAATAAAATGTGACACATTCAATCCTGTTTGTATAAATTGTGATTAGGAGGTTGCATTTTCTGATTATTAGTGGCCATCAGGTAGTGGCTCTTAGTGACCATCATTTGGTTTTTGTGGGGTGGATTTAAACATAATAGTATGTTATCCTGAGACTGAACAGTAAATTTATTTCTATTCAAAATATACCCCGGATTTGGGACTATATTTCTTCAATATTGTATGGACTCCATACCAGGTGGACTGAATTGCCATATGGTGAAGTATTACTTTCAGTTTATTCGGATTATATAGATTTGATTGGTATATAGTACCCTGTTTTGTTTGTGTTTGCCTCAATTGGTCGTCCTCTTTTCTCCACAATCGGGGCAGCGAGTGAAGAGGGGGGGGCTGGTCTCCGAGAGGTTCCGCCTTATATGCGGGATTCCTCATCCTTTTCCCTCTGCTGTTTAATATCTACATGCGACCACTTGCTCAGCTGGTGCAAAGCTTTGGGCTTGAGTGCTATTCGTACACTGATGACACTCAGCTCGTTCTGAGGATGGAGGCCCGACTGGACTCCGTACCAGATAATTTCCATCAGTGCCTCAAAGCCGTAACTGGATGGTTGCGTGCCAGCAGGTTGAGGGTGAATCCAGCGAAGACAGAGATCCTATGGCTGGGTCGTCCGGGCATTAGGGATATCCAGTTGCCTAATCTGGATGGCGAGGCGCTATGCTCGTCATCATTGGTAAAGAGCCTGGGAGTCCTTTTGGACCCTCTGCTGGCAATGGAGGCTCAGATCTCCGCTGTGTGCCCCAGGATTTTGTAAATGTAAAAAATGTGTTGCGGATCAAAACAAGGTTGAAAAACACTGGTTTATGCTTTGTCTTGTTCAAGTACCCAGTCAGTCAAACCACATTTTATCCCCATTTTAATAATGGGGGAACAGAGACTGTTGATTGAAGTTGGGTCTCTACTCAAGCTGGGAATGAATCCAGATGAATCAAGTGCAACATTCTCCCTACTTCACTGGACGTGTAACCTGAAGTGTATTTGTGATCCTAATTGAAGTGGCATAGTTATTGCACTCTAAATTACTTTGCTCAGTAAAAAGCTTTAATTCATTTTTAATGGTTCTTCCTTCTACAATATGGAAGTTGTCTCCTGCTTTTCACATACCCTTGGATGTTGAGCATGCTTCATGGTATGCAGCAAGTACAGGCAGTTATTTTCAGGGGCAGGAAAAAGTTTATCCCTTGAAGATAGGAACATGAACAGGCAGGAGACAAAAGAGATCAAAACCACGGGCCTTTTCTGGTCTTGAGTGTGCCTGATCTAATCTGGTTCTGAAACATTTGAAACAAAGCCCAGTATTTAAGGGTGTGTTCTTGGATGGGAGAACTGCTCGAGGGGTGGAAAAAGGATTCAGGAGAGCCTTGAATTTTCTGGTATTAAACTGTAATCCTCAGGGTAATTTTAGCTCTGAAGATGATCCCCTAATCTTTTAGGATTCATTTTCATTGTGTTCCAGATATACGTTGAAATTTCTCTGTAATAGAAACAGTCCTTTTATGCATCAGGTACTTTCCTGTTCTCTGCACGTACCAGTAATGGGCATGGACCTTCATTTTCCTATGTCTGTGTTGGAGTATTTCTGCAAAATAGAAGCATGGCTCAGAAGAAGAAACATAAAATTTCCACCTGATCAACAAGCAAATTCATAGAGCATATCCTCCCCCTGTTCCCTGTTTTGTTCTTCTTGAGCAGGGTTACTCTTTCAGGTCTTCTCCTTTTGTGTGTGTAATGTTAATATTACTGTGAGGAGTTTTTTTCATGTCAGGAGTGACTGAGAAACTGCAAGCCGCTTCTGGTGTGAGAGAATTGCAAGGACGTTGCCCGGGGACACCCAGATGTTTTACCATCTCATGTCCCCGCTTGAGAAGCTAGAGCTGACAGATGGGCGCTCTCTCTGCTCTCTGGATTCAAACCGCCAACCTTTCGGTCAGCAGTCCTGCTGGCACAAGGGTTAATCCATTGTGCCACCGGGTGCTCCATTACTATGGTTGATTTTAATAGATCAGTGATTTTCAACCAGTGTGCCGCGGAACACTAGTGTGTCGTGAGAGATCATCAGGTGTGCCGTGGGAAATTATTTTCGAATTTCATTCATATATAAACTATAAGGCACATCTGTCCCTTTAAGAAATGGAGCCATAGCACTCTCACGTCACCTAAGAAGTGACGCGAGAGTGCTATGGTCACGCCATCTTGGATTCGCTCAGACGCGGCTAAGTAAACAAAATTAGAGTTAGTGCGCATCAGGTGACAGTGGCAATTTGGGATCACAACAAGACAAGCGAGTGACAGTGGAGAAGTTTTTGAGAAGGGAAAATGCAAATGCCGAACAGGGCCCTGGACAAAATTATGACCCAGATGAAGGCCCTAGTATGAGTGGTGGATGAAAGAAAAAAGAAAAGACGGTGAGCTCGAGGCTATACAGCAAAAACTATCTTTCATTTGGATTTACTTTCACCGGGGATGCGACGGCACCAACTCCGCTGTGCTTGGTGTGTGGTGAGAAGCTGTCCAATAGCGCCATGGTGCCAAGCAAGCTTAAACGCCATCTCCAAACAAAACACCCTTCCGTTCAAAACAAAGCTAAAATTTGCTAATCTATCTTTTGGACAGTTTTTGGTTATCTGTTGCCAGGGAGTTCCCCATTCTGGCCAACAAAGCTATTTTGACGTTGCTCCCATTTTCAACCATATATCTGTGTGAGATGAGCTTCTTAAGCTTGACTGCGATAAAAACTAAAAACAGAGAGAGAGTTGTTGAGCAAGAGCTTCGTGTGTGTCTTTCTATCATTCCTGCCAGGATATCTATTTTGTTTTCATCGAAACAGGCAGGTTTCACACTAAGTGAGCATATCAATACATTTAAAAACATATTAACTATATGTATTACTGTGTTAGAGTGTCATTTTGTGTCATTTTGGTTGGTGTGTTGCCCCAGGATTTCGTAAATGTAAAAAATGTGCCACGGCTCAAAAAATGTTGAAAATCACTGTAATAGATAATTGTATAATTTGAAGTTACAATGATATCTTTATTCACTATGTTTAGGATGCAAATAGAAATATAGATACATAAAAATGCATATTTGCTACTGTATTTTTCTGTTTTTTTGTTTAAAGAAGTTAGAGTTCTAGGAGGGCACCGAATTTTTTTTTTTTCCTGAAAAGGAGATGATAGGCCAAATAAGTTTGGGAATCTCTACGAGTCTTGTGGCACCAAGGAATGGAACAGGCCCTGTTTCCAATAATTCTAGTTCTGTGAGATGCAATATGAAATTTCATTTTCAGTTACAATTAAGAATGGGACAAAATATATTCCAGCTATAGTACTGAATCATGTTGCCGTGATTTAGCTTGTTGTTCATTTAAGATCTGCAGGAGTGAGGAAAAGGGAAATTATTTTTTGTAAACCAGATTCTGTTTTATTACTTCAGTGATATCTTTTGATATTGAATGGACATGGTAAATTTTAGGCAAGTGAAATGCAGCATAAATTAAAATTTTAATCTTAAACATGTTTGATGAATGTGCAACCCTCCAGAATTTTCAGACGTAGTGTTTTTGTCATTCCTGACTAGGAATAAAAAGATTGCAAATTGTCCTTTCTGTTCTAAAGCAAAACTAATCCTGAACTGGGTAGTAGTGTGTTTTCAAAAACATATTTTTTGTATCAATTTAATAATCTGAAGCTGAATATGGATTAAAAGCTTAATCTAAACCACAGCCATTCCTAAGTGGGGCAGCGTTTCACTTTCAAAAGTATGTGGCTGTAGCGTGTTCCCTTGTAACTGCTGGATGGAGAATCTGGGAAATCAAAATAATTTGTGAGGAACCAACTGGGAGAGCAATTACATCCTACATAGTGAAAAAAATCTTATGAAGAAAATACTTTAGAACTATGAACACATTTTTTGAATAATTCCCAGAAGCAAAGAGAATATCATTTAAATCTTCCCACCATCATTTTAAGCCATTTTGTCAGTGTCATTTTTAACACTTATTTGTATACCCCCAGGAAATAAATGACCCAAGCCTTCCAGCAAAATGACTGGATTCGTGGTGATGTATAAAATGCTGTCAGCTTCTTCTGACGCCTCACCATCCTTTTTTCATGGCTGCTTATGATTTTCCTGAGCAAAAAAGTCTCAGAAGCTTTGCTTTGATTTATATTCTCTTTGGTTATTCAAATAGACATTTCTAAATCTGTGTGGCTCATTTTCTTATTCTTGAAGTTTTTTCTGTCTTCCCGGGCACTGGTCTAGGGTGGAAGTTATATTCATGTTATATGAGGCTTTATTAGTCACAGGAATACTAAGAAGGCCACAACTAGTATTGCCTAGTACTGCCTAGTATTGCCTAGAACAGTGTTTTCCAACCTTTTTTGAGTCGCGGCACATTTTTTACATTTACAAAATCCTGGGGCACACCACCAACCAAAATAACACAAAATGTCATTTGGGTGTTGTAGTTGCTGGAAGTTATAGTTCACCCACAATCAAAGAGAATTCTGAACTCCACCAATGATGGAATGGAATCAAACTTCCCACACAGAACTCCCATAACCAAGAGAAAATACTATAAGAGTTTGGTGGGCATTGACCTTGAGTTTTGGAGTTGTAGTTCAACTATATCCAGAGAGCACTGTGGACTGAAACAATGTTGGATCAGGACCAAACTTGGCATAAATACTCAATATGCCCAAATGTGAACACAGATGGAGTTTGGGGGAAATAGACCTTGACATCCCAGGTGTTGAGCAAGACCTTTGTGTGTGTCTTTCTGCCATTCCTGCCAGGATATCTATGTTGTGTTCATTGAAACAGGCCCAGGTTTCACACTGAGTGTATAAATACATTTTAAAACATATTAACTATATGTATTACTGTGTTAGAGTGTCATTTTGTGTCGTTTTGGTTGGTGGTGTGCCCCAGGATTTTGTAAATGTAAAAAATGTGCCGTGGTTCAAAAAAGGTTGATAAACACTGTCCTAGAAAGTATAGAATTACATTGGAGGACCTAGAGATTCCTAGAGAGAGCATTTTAGTCAAATCCACAAAAGTCAAAACTGCAAATGTGAAGGGCCAACTGTAGTGTGAAAGCACACCTCAGTTATCTCCTCATGTCAGACATCGGAGTATACACAAGGCTTTATATAATAGGTATTTATATAATGTGTATTTAGGAACTTATTGGTAGGTGTAAGCAGTGTAATATTATATCGCATGGTTCTATTGGACAGCATGTTGTTTTCAGATTATTTTTGTGATGCCCATACTAAGCCGTACAAACACATTCACAAAAAGTAATCAATATTTGCAGCTTCCCTTCTTGATAGCCTGGTTATGATGTAGGCTTGGTTACGCCTGAATGCATTTCTGTAATGGTTCCCAATAATAATGATTTTTCATGTTGAATGTCATGTTTAAATAGGTTACTAGATGTTTGTGATGCTAATTTTAGTTTGAGAAGCATTCAAGAATAGTATAAGAATTCATTGGAAATTTGGTGTAGAAGCATAGAGAGAGATGAGAAGAAGCACTGAAGGAAAATGCACTAATTATTTTCCAATGTGTGTAGAATGAAAAGGCAGAGTGAGGCGCTTGAAATAAGATCTCAAGCCTGGTGTACATCAATTGCCTTTAAAGGCTTTGAAAGCATAAAATTTTGTTCTGAGAGACAGTCTAATATTTTTAAACCTACATCTGAAATCAACCTTTAATCTTTGCCCATGCAAATGTTTATATAATTGAAGAGATAAATCATTTCAGTGTGTTGACATTGGTAGGCCATATATAGTCTGATAGAGTTAATCAATTGCAACTCTGTATTAGGCTGCTGAGAATTATGGGATATCTGAGAAGCAGCAGAGTGTTTATCCATGGATGTGAACGCTTTGATTTGTCGTCAAGGAGTGGGATAGAGGAAAGTACAGTTTATAAGGTGGTCAGCACCTGAAAAGCCCAGGTGATCCTTGGGGCCAACTAGCAAAATTAGATTTTGGAAAGGAGTGTGAGTGTACCTTTACAGTAAATGTAAGTGTAAGCATGCTGGCATAACTCCTGATTCAAAGGCAGCTGCTTAGATCAGGAGTCCTCAAACTTTTAAAACAGAGGGCCAGATCACAGTCCCTCAAACTGTTGGACGGCCGGATTATGATTTGGAAAAAAAACCATGAATGAATTTCTATGCACACTACACATATCTTATTTGTAGTGTAAGAACACTTTAAAACAATACAATAATTAAAATGAAGAACAATTTTAACAAATATAAACTTATTAGTATTTCAATGGGAAGTGTGGGCCTGCTTTTGGCTTTTCTTTTTTTTTTTTTGGTCGTGTCAGGAGCGACTTGAGAAACTGCAACTTGCTTCTGGTGTGAGAGAATTGGCCGTCTGCAAGGACGTTGCCCAGGGGACGCCCAGATGTTTTGATGGTTTACCATCCTTGTGGAAGGCTTCTCTCATGTCCCTGCATGAGGAGCTGGAGCTGATAGAGGGAGCTCATCCGCGCTCTCCCTAGATTCGAACCTGCGACCTGTCAGGCTTCAGTCCTACCGGCACAAGGGTTTAACACACTGCATCAATGGGGGCTTTTGGCTGATGAGATAGGATTGTTGTTGTTGTTGTTGTTGTTGTTGTTGTTGTGTGTTTCAAGTCATTTCAAACTTAAATTGACCCTGAGTGAGGGCCGGGGTAAATGATCTTGGATGGCCATATCCGACCCCTGGGCCTTAGTTTGAGAACCCCTGGCTTAGATAATCTGTTTTTCAAAAATCAGCAGGTACTCAGCAATGTAAGGTCCAGCTCTGCCTTTGTTGTGCAGACAGCCTATTTCTTTCTTCATCATTCTACACCAGGGGTGGGCAACCTACAGCCCGCAGGCCGGATCCGGCCAGGCAGCCGATTCTATCCGGCTCGGGGAGAAGGGTGTTGGGGGCGGGGCCAAGAGGAAGGGGTGCCCCTGCCACCATCCCATCGCGGGCTCTGTGGGGCCTGTGTCGGCAGATTGCGCATGCATTGTAGTCAGCAGTTGTACCGATGCCGCGATTCTCCCCGATACCGGGGCTTGTTGCGTTGGGCTTCTCTCCTGTACTGGGGTTTGCGCATGTGCCGTAGCCAGCAGTTGCGCTTCTCTCTCCAGGAAGGAGGAGTCTCTTCCTTGTGTTGGAGGAGGAATACCAGCTTTCATGGTGTTAGGGCATGCGCAGACTGCGCAATGGAGTTTCCTGTAATGGAGTTTCCTGTTCTTGCACTGAAGGAGCCAGCAAGTGGATGCTGTATTCGGCATCGAAAAATGGGAGTTAATTGTTCTTCCTGTCAACGGGTCAAAATCTCGCCAGTGTCCATGGCCTGGAGGCCCTGCCCTGGATCGCGGATAAATAATCCCAGGCCCTGGGGGTTGATTTTTTGGAATAAATGTTTTACAAAACAATAGCAGAGCTGCAGGAGCTGGTATTCAGGAAGGGGGCAGGATGATAAGCGGCGCCAAAAATGAGGACCTCCGGGATCCTTCCTTCCTCATCTCCATGCGCATTGCGTTTGCATTTGTTTCAACATTATTATTTTTGGTCAGTGATCTGCGCCCTTGGCTTGCACCCCTAGGCCATGACCTAGATTGGCTTTATGGGTAATCCTGCCCTGGATCCATGGATAAATAATCCCAGGCCCTGGGGGTTGATTTTTTGGAATAAATTTTTTACACTTAAACATTAATATACAGGGTATCTTAGCTGGGCATAAAACCACTAAATGAGTACTTTACAAAGCAAACAGAATCTGTTACTGGACAGAATATAGGATTTTATTTGTTTATCTATTGCTCCCTTTCCTCCTAGAGATCCCAGAAGGTTACAATATTTCATGAAGGTTTTAGATGGGATGCTTTGGGACAAGTCCACGAAGCAAGGATTGTTATTGCTGTTTCCGCTGCTTTTACCTCCGGACTTCAATGCGTGAGGTTGCTAGTATTTTATTCCAAAAGCTGGTTCCAAATATTAACTGCAGCTCTGAACTAGAGTTACTGCCTGCTTTAAGTGATGAACAGCCGTGACTTAAATCTTCCTCGATCTAAGAGCCTCAATTCATTATGGTTTGTAAATTCCTCTGAGACTATGGAGGAAAATGTGCTAATGAAGTGTAAAGTGTTGTGGAACACACATTGTTCATTCCTTGCTCAGGGAAATTCCCTGTGGGGCCCCCATTGTCTTTGGACTTCTTCCCTCTGAAGAGAATCTGACTCAAGGACACAAATGGCTTGGCTTCCTTCATCATATATTATTCACCCAAAGGATCTGATAAATATTAAGTGGTATTAAAAGATTCATGTGAAAGATTTAACTTAAAGCACTACTGTTTGTCTGTAAATAATAGCAGATAGTGGCATTTTCCTCAAAAGGCTGGCGAATGGGAATTGATAGGGATTTTTTATTCCTTGAGTTAGGATTGCTTCTATTGTTGTTTTCCTTTTCATTCATTTTCAGCACACAAAAGGCACACAAACCATTAGTCTTATGAACACTACCAATCTATTCCCTGTTTTTGAGACTAGTAAGCAGTTCTTTATTATTGTTGTAATGGAAACCATGGTCTGATCAGAGGGGAAAGAGAGTTGGGGAATTGTTTGTTTCCCAGTTGTTTGAATGCAACCATAAACTATATTTTGTGTTGCAGGACTGTGATGCTCTAGGCCAGGGGTGCTCATTAGGTAGATCGCGATCTACTGATAGATCGCGTAGGGCATCCTGGTAGATCACAGGCAGGGCGGGAGGAAGGCCTAGTCCCGCCCCGCAGGCTCCCGACAGCGCCCAGGTGCAGAAAGCGGTTGGACTGGATGGCCCTTGGAGGTCTCCTCCTATTCTAGGAACCCGTTGTTGTTGTTGTTATCAGAGGCTGAATGGCCATCTGTGAGGAATGCTTTGATTGTGTTTTTCCCTTATGGCAGAAGGAGGTTGGGCTGGATGGCCCTTGGAGGTCTCCTTCTACTCTAAGAACCTATTGTTGTTGTTACTATTATTATTAGTAGTAGTAGTATCAGAGGCTGAATGAATATTATCATCATCATTATTATGAATAATTTCAGGGGCTTATTATACTCACATTTAGTTGAATTCAATCTTAAAATATATATATGGCTCTCACTGAAATAAATTTCCAAATTTCCAAATATTTTGCTTTTATGACTCTCTGAGTAGTGGGTAGGTAGATCATTTTGACTTGGTTGTTTTATAAGTAGCTCGCATGCTGAAAAAGTGTGAGCACCTCTGCTCTAGCCAATTGTTTTGAAGCACCTAGTACAGTGTTTCCCAACCAGTGTGCCGTGGCACACTAGTGTGCCGTGAGCGATCATCAGGTGTGCCGTGGGAAATTGGGACCTCCAATACCCTTTCTTCCCCCTCCTGCCGAACACTTTTTCTTCTCCACTCGGGCTCCCTTCTTCCCAGCCTCGCTCTGCTTGCTTTGCCTCGCTTTGCTCACGCTGCCGCTTCTGCAGGAGGGGGGGAGGGAGAAAGACGTGACACGTGCAGGCGCTACTGCGCAGACTCGCCCCATGTCTTCCTCTCGCTCTCCACAGTGCTCTCTGGATATAGGTGAACTACAACTCCAAAACTCAAGGTCAATGCCCACCAAACTCTTATAGTATTTTCTCTTGGCTATGGGAGTTCTGTGTGGGAAGTTTGATTCCATTCCATCATTGGTGGAGTTCAGAATGCTCTTTGATTGCGGGTGAACTATAACTCCCAGCTGTTGAGCAAGACCTTTGTGTGTGTCTTTCTGCCACTCCTGCCAGGATATCTATGTTGTGTTCATTGAAACAGGCCCAGGTTTCACACTGAGTGTATAAATACATTTAAAAACCTACTAACTATATATATCATTGTGTTAGTTAGAGTGTCATTTTCTGTCATTTTGGTTGGTGGTGTGCCCCAGGATTTTGTAAATGTAAAAAATGTGCCACAGCTCAAAAAAGGTTGAAAAACACTGAATTAGTAAAATGAACTGGCCAAGCTTCATTATTGCCTGAAGTGTCTCAATTAGGTGGTATTCTTCTTTTTTAAGAAAAAATGAAACGGGGAGCAGAGCCCTGCTCGTGGCAGATCATGAAATGTATTTTCTAGGAGCCTAGGGGAAATGTGCATCAATAATGGAACAGTGCCAAACCCGATTGATTTGTGTCAGGGTTTTGTGTACTGGCTTCTACGTGACGCCATCCATACCATAAAATAATCACTGCCTACCATGATTGCATTGAAAAGGGTTGGAACTCTTGTCAAAGTATCAGTCTTTCCCGGTGGCCTTGTTTATAGAAGGACATTGGAATATTTTAATAATAGCTGTGATAATGTGTGCTCGCACATATTTATATGCCTGTCAATTAGAGAAACAATGTCTAATTCCAGTCTGATTGTGGAGCCACATGATAACCTACATACATTCTCCCACTCCCAAATGCCTCTATATCCTGTTTGTTGTATGCTTGCATAATAATCAATGTTCTCTGGCTGCTCTGTACTGCCTGCACCAGTAGGAAAGGAAGGATGTGGCCCTGTAGATACGTTTCTGGCAGTTTGGTGATTTCATTACTAGCACAAAATGACTGTTTCTGTACAAATTAAGAAATGGATGTAGTAGTAGATGGGACAGTATCTAATAAGACCAGGGATCTATATTTGGATGATCCGGTTATCAATAGCTTTTTATTTATTTGTCTTTATGTAATGCCAAAGCTACAAGGAAAATGACTGAGAGTTTGGCCTGCCATGCTGAAGATTGTTGAGCAAATTTTCTCTGACTGAGATCTCTTGATATCAGGCGGGATATGAATATTTAAATAAATAAGTAATATGTATTGGAGAGGGAGAGTCTGGAGCTCAGTTGAAGTGTTTTGCATGCAGACGGGGCACGCACTGTGTCTCTGCATCACCGAAAAGTGAAGGTCTGGCAAAATGCCCCCTTTTGCCTGTGTTTGAGAGCGCTGTTCCCTTTAAGTACGAAGAGAGTGCCCGGCAGGGTGAACAAATGATCTGGCCTCATGCGTCTTTTGCTCTGCAGTTGACCTTTGAGAGTGTAACATGAGGGGGATCTAATTTTCTGCACTAATCAGAGGCTGTGTTTTTAGAGCAAACAAAATTCCCTGGTGTAATGTTTGTTTGAAGACTTCTGCCACAATATAGTGTGTAAATTATTGATATAACTTTTATAGCTATTGAAATATTTATACAGGACACCTGATAGGTCATCACCTTTGAGGGAGCAAGGGAACAGGTCTGAGTCTGAGTCTGACTTGCTTTGTTGTTGAATGATAGCACAGTCATCCATGATTGGCATTGTTTTCTTAGACTACAGTCACACACACCCCATATCCATAGGTTCCGTATCCACAGGTTCAACCATCCACAACTTGGAAATATACAACAACAACAACAACAACAACACTTTATCTCCCTGAGGGGACTTAGAGCGGTTTCCAAGTAACATTATCAATACATACAAAGTAAATAACATAAAATTAACAAGACAGTATAAGCATAAAAAATCACAATAGCACATATATATTTAAAATAATCCTGCTTGTTCATATATTTAGAGCAGGGCTGCCCAGGAAGTCGATCGCGATCGACCAGTCGATCCTGGGACCGAAGGAGGTCGATCCCAGCCAGATGGGGAGCTTCTCAGAGAGGGCGGAGCCAGGCCGTGCCAAGCCCCGCCCCTGCCCCCGGCTTCGGTACTCCCAGCAGCTTCTCCAGGCTTGAGGATGGCAATGTCAAGCCAGTGGTGGCATAGCTAGCACAACGCTGGTTTGGCATTGCCATCCTCAAGCCTGAGAAGCTGCTGGAAGCCCAAAGCCAGAGGGGAGGGGACAGGGCTTGGCGTGGCCTGGCTCCGCCCCCGTTGGCTTCCACAATACCAGCAGCTTCTCCAGGCTTGAGGATGGCAATGCCAAGCCAGTGGTGGCATAGCTAGCACAAGGCTGGTTTGGTTTTGCCATCCTCAAGCCTGGAGAAGCTGCTGGGAGCTCCAAAGCCAGAGGGGGCGGAGCCAGGTTGCACCAAGCCCCTCCCCTCCCCCCTCCCCTCTCCAGCCTTGAGGAGGTAGGTAGATCTTTCTGACTTGATTTTATTATAAGTAGCTCGCATGCTGATAAAGTGTGGGCACCCCTGATTTAGAGAATCCAAAAAGCAAACCTTTTATAAAGGGACATCATTTTACTATGTCATTTTATATAATGGTGTAGCAAAATTGGACGCTAGGCAATGGATTCAAGCTACAGGAACAGAGATTCCACTTAAACATTAGGAAGAAATTTCTAGAGATGTTCGATAGTGGAATACTCTATTACTGGAGTGTGGAGGGGTCTGCTTCCCTGGAGGCTTTTAATAGACACTGGTTGGTCATCTGTCAGAATTTAATAACTGGACTTGGAACTTCAGTGGATGTTGGTATCCATGAGAGAGTCTGAAAACATACTCCAGCAGATTCCAAGGACTCACAATTATTGTGTTCAACACCTGAAGTTAAATACTGTTAATACAGAAACTACAGGGATCTGTAGAAAGTTCTTTTCAAAAATGTATTTGGAACTGGAATCACTGGAGTATAATAGAGAGAAGCGCTCAGACACTTGATGGGAATTTTGTAGTTAGCTCGATTCTCAAATCTACAACAATTTTCCACACAAATTTGTTGTCTATACCTGAAGTTGAGAGGTAGCGTGGTGTAGTGGTTTTTTGAGCATTGGACCATGGCTCTGGAGACCAATGTTCAAATTTCCACAGAGTGACATGGGCAAGCCAACAATTTTGCTGATAAAGCCCGGGATAGGGTTACCTTACGGTCCCCAAAAGTTGTAGACAACTGGTGTGTAACAATATTTGTTGCAAGACACTTAGAAAAAGAAAATGATTGCTTTCATCTATCTATCTATCTATCTATGTATATAATAAAAGTCAGTGTTTTCTGGTGGTGGTGCGGTGGTGCGGAGGGAGGAATATGTGCCAGCATTTCGATTGGTTGCCACTGTGGGATTATTTGCATAAAGGACACTGATTGGCCAGCCTCAGAACTCCCAACATTCTACGGCCCCAGACAGAGGGGATTAATTGCCACTGAAATGGTATTTGCATAAAGGACTCCGATTGGCCATCCACATTCCAACATTATAAGGCGACTCAGAGGGAAACGGGAAGACCTCAGGCAGTCAGCCACTGCGGCCCACAGCAATGACGGATCAAGACCAAACTTGGCAAACAGGGGCCCAATGGCCCACTTCACAACCTGGTGTGATTTAGGGCAGGATGGGCCATGAATAATGGGATTTGCAGTAGCTTCACATCATTCACTTCCCAAACAACACTGTAGCCCCTATAAATCACAGACCAGGCCCAAAATTGACAGCAAGGCTTCCTTAACTTGATTTTCCTGACTAGGCCTCACTCAGCTCATGGGATACTGTTAGGCTTCCTCAACTTGATTTTCCTGACTAGGCCCCCAACAATGACAGAACAAGACCAAACTTGGCACACAGACCCCCAAGATGCACCCTACATCCTGGTGCAGTTTGAGGGAGGATGGACCATGGATGATGGGACTTGTAGTACTTTAATTCACTTCCTTAGAGCACTGTGGCCCACACCAATGACGAATCAGGACCAAACTTGGCACACAGAGGCCCAATTGCCCACTTTACAAACCTGCTGCGGTTTACGGCAGGATGGCTCACAAATGATGGGATTTGCAGTACCTTCACCCAATTCATTTCCCACAGAACATTGCAGCCCCTACAAATCAGAGACCAGGCCCGAACTTGGCACTACGTCCAGGTGTAGTTTTGAGTGGAACGGACCACGGATGATGGGAGTTGAAGTACCTTCACTCACTTTCTGAGACCGCTGTGACCCTCATCCAATGACTGATCAAGACCACACTTGGCACACAGAGCCCCCATGACCCACTCTACATCCTGGTGCAGTTTGGAGAATGGGGGACCATGGATGATGGGACTTCCAGTACCTTCCCTCACTTCCAGAGACCGCTGCAACCCTCATCCAGAGAATGATCAAGACCACATGTGACACACACAGCCCCCATGACCCACTCTACATCCTGGTGCTGTTTGGAGGGGGATGCACCATGACCAATGGGATTCGCAGTACCTTCACTAAGTTTCTGATACCACTGCAAGCCACATAAACATCTAATAGGAACCAACCTTGGCACACAATGGCTTCCTCAAATAACCCGGGCACCGCCGGGTCCTCGGCTAGTAGATAACTATATAAGAAAGCCTAATGGAAGATCACAAATGTCATAATCTGTGGAGGGCTTTTTTACATCAGGGACTATCAGTGCAGGATGTTGGTGACACGAGTGACATTTACTAAGATCTTTGTAAATCATTTAGTCAATTGCACAAAATCTTATAATAGAAGAAAATGAATTGTTTGGGATGATGTTCATAAAACTTCTTTGAAATCGGCTGGTAGGGAATGCAGCAGTGGATACTTAATTATTGCGAAACTGATGGCTGCTATTCTGCTTGTAGCACCTGGCCACACAGTCGCTGCTGCCTGTTAATTCTTTGAAATTCTTACAGCGTTAAGCTGCCCTGGTGCAGAGAAAGGATAATTAACACATCCTGCAAATATAATCACGTTGGCTTTGATGTTGGCTTTAGCTTGTGTACGAATAATCTTCAAATAACAGAGGTGTGTGTGTATGTGTGTTAAAACGTTCTGAAAAGATCACAGGAAACATTACGTATTTAATCATAATATACAAATATTGAGCCCAGTATTATAGCTTCTCTTGAACAGCTTGTATCTTAACTTGATTCAATCTTTTAAAGCCATGTTGTGAATGATCTCCAGCCATTTTAATGAAGGAGATTGGCAGTGAGTCTAGGACAGGTGAAGGGAGTACATTTTGCTTATGCATTTGATTGTCAAGATAAGGTGACAGTTTTAAAACCCACCTGAGGATTAGACAAATTTGTGAAGTATTCTGTTGATTTGCAATATGGTTGAGCCTAATTTACTGCTTTTAATAAATACCTTCAGCAGCATGAAAAACACTGATAATTTTATAATTGCTTTGAAATATTCACCAGTAAAGGAAACACTACAAATTGACTTCATCTGCCTTCATTTGTTTTGAGTAGTCTCTTCTTTTATCTGCCTTTTTATACAAATGCCAGTTTGCTAGGGATTGCAAGCATGACAATCAGAAAACATTGACCTTATTTTCCGTTGTCTCTGGTTTTAATGTCTCATAGCAAGTTTAATAGACTGTGCAGCAGTTATGTTTGTTTGATGTTTGGTCCTTTTGGGTTTGGATAGTTGGTGGGACATCATAGTAAAACAGATAGATGTAACAGAAGCAACAGTGGAGTCGGGAACTGTGGAAGTAAATGTTGGGGGGGGGGGTTCATGGTGAACCCGCTCACTGTTGAGACCCCACGGGACATTTTTTTTCTTTGTTTAATCTTTTAAAACTTTATTTTAAAAAAATAGAAAGAATCCAGTTTAACCTTAATGAAATGATGCAAGTTGGGAATCTCAACGTGAAGCATAAGATGATCCTGGAAACAAAGAGTGACTATTGAATAATTTTAGGCCTTGATTTGTTTGGTTTTTTTTAACTTTCCAGAGGCATTAGTTTTGTTGCTAGGCTATATGGACCGTGCTCTGAATCTTAAGGAAACATATTTCTTATGAATCCTGAGTACTTCTCGCCTGTCCCTCTTATTGGGCAGAGCTCATCTCTAGGGACAAATTATTTTTGGACTTTTCTCCTAACTAAAATGTCAGAAAAGTTGCATGTGTGTGTTTTATTTATTTATTTACTAGCTGAGGACCCGGCGGTGCCCAGGTTATTTGAGGAAGGCATTGTGTGCCAAGGTTGGTTCCTATTAGATGTTTATGTGGCTTGCAGTAGTATCAAGAACTTGGTGAAGGCACTGCAAGTCCCATTGGCCATGGTCCATCCCCCTCCAAACAGCACCAGGATGTAGAGTGGGTCATGGGGGCTCTGTATTGTATTTTGTAATTGTGGCATTGGGTGAGGGTCGCGTTGTGAAGTGGGCCATTGGGCCCCTGTTTGCCAAGTTTTGTCCTGATTCGCCACTGCTGTGGGCCGCAGTGGCTGACTGCCTGAGGCCTTTCCTTTTTCCTCTGAGTCACTTTAGAATGTTGGAATGTGGTTGGCCAATCGGAGTCCTTTATGCAAATACCATTTCAGTGGCAACCAATCCTTTCTGTCTGGGGCCATAGAAAGTTGGAGTTCTGAGGCTGGCCAATCAGAGCCCTTTATGCAAACAATCCCACAGTGGCAGCCAATCGAAACGCTGGCACATATTCCTCCCTCCGCAGCACCGCACCATCCACCGCCTGCAAACACTGGCTTTTATTATATACATAGATTTATGTATTGTTCATTTTTATATACCGCTCCTTCCGGCAGGCTCGGGGCGGTTTACATAAAATCACATAATAAAACAACAACATCTCAATTCAATAACTACAATATAAAACAGAGCATAAAAACAAGAGCAATCTACTTAACATTCAAGGACTTGGACAGCTTTGATCAGGAGCCATTTAGGTTAAAAGCCTGCCTAAAAAGAGAGGTCTTGCAGGCTCTCCGAAACAGGGCCAATTCCTTGAAGGCATGAACTTCATCTGGCATTGAGTTCCATAGCGATGGCGCCGCTACGGAAAGGGCTCTCGATCTGGTTGTTGACAAAAGATTTTGCTCTTCCGAGCACAATGATCTCGGGGGAACATATGGGGTAAGGCTGTCCCTCAGGTACACCGGCCCTAGACCATACAAGGCCTTAAAGGTCAATACCAACACCTTGAAAAAAATCCGGTACTCTATTGGTAGCCAGTGCAGTTGCTGCAAAATAGGTGTAATGTGCTCTCGTGCGGATGCTCTCACCAGCAGTCGAGCCGCAGCATTCTGCACCAGCTTGAGTTTCCGGATTGCTGACATAGGAAGGCCAATGTAGAGGGCGTTACAGTAGTCCAGTCTCGAGTTTTCAAGTTCTAAGAATAAAGGTTAAATTGATAATTGTTTAAATATTTTGCTTATTGCATTAAGTAATGCCACAGTGGCTACAACTGTGAGTATACACAGCCCTGGTGAACTCACTGGAACTTACTTCAAAAGAAACTTAGTCAAGTTTGGAATACAGTTATATTTGTACATAACCGGAACTCAGACCTTCTTGAACAATTAAGCTCTGGTTTATGCACTCTGTCTTCTATCTCCTCTTTTGGTATGGCTATGAAGAAAAGGCTGGCAGCTTTTCCAGTAACCACAGCTACTTGTTATATCTAAATTAAGAAAAAAACTGAGATAGTTGTTACCTATAGTTTAATGAAATAAGGTAAATGTAGTTAATAAACTTGCCATTTCCCCTTTAAATCATCATTACTACTACCTATATTTTTTGTGTGGGATATAATGAGTAACCACAGTGAATTTGACATCTAAGCAGTATTCTTTGTAATCACCTGGGAGGAGAGAAGGAACCCAAGTTTCATGCATGCAGTGCTTATCTATGTTTAGTACTACTTTACTTACTTAGGCGATCCCTCGTTGTCCGAGTAAGATTGTCCTCCAAGTGCGGTTTCCTGCCGGTGACTGTGGAGCCCTATTTACAGGTGACTGTGGAGCCCTATTCTTGAACTGCATGTTCCTGCGCAGTGAGGGCATCTGCTTTCAGGTGAAAGGCGGTCCCAGTCGGGGATGGCTTTCTCTTGGCACGGTTCTCTCTGTCACCCGCCATTCGTGCCTCTTCAAATTCTACAGCACTGCTGGTCACAACTGACCTCCAGCTAGAGCACTCAAGGGCCAGGGCTTTTCCTGTCCTCCAATATTCCGTTTTCCATTCTTGAGTTCGGAGTAGAGCAACTGCTTTGAGAGACGGTGATCGGGCATTCGGACAACATGGCCGGTCCAGCGGAGTTGATGGCGGAGGACCATCGCTTCAATGCTGGTGGTCTTTGCTTCTTCCAGGCAACGCTGATGGAATCATTCCAGGAGTCGCATGTGACGTCTGTAGATAGTCCACGTTTCGCAGGCATATAGCAGGGTTGGGAGAACAATAGCTTTATAAACAAGCACCTTGGTATTATGTAAACATGATGAGTGTATGGCTTCTTTAACTTCATTCTGCATGTTGTATACACCAGAGTAACACTCAGCAACTGTGGACTTGTCTTTCCCCTGTTGAAATCAAGAGGGCATACCTATTGTCGAGGACCCCCAACCCCACCCCTTTCCCAAGGACAGACAGCCAGATGCGCTGGAAACAGCCTCCATCCCCATGACCTCCCTTGAACCTCCAAAGGATGAGCAGCAGCCCACATTCCTGAGCGCCCCCGCACATGGGCACACACCCCTGGTTCAGCTGTTCAGCTTGAGCTGTTCTGCCCCAGCGGATCTCCACAGCCTCAATGGAGATCGCCCAGTTTCTTTCCAGCCAAAAGACAAGCCGGACAGCTGCAATGTATCCAGAACACTTCAATTTCCAAGCCCCTGCAATTATGTATGTCTTCATATTTATTTTATTTTATTATTATTCTTTTTCCTTATGCGAATGTACATACAAGCGGAGGGGATAAAATATAAACAAATAAAGCAAATGACCTCTCCCATCTTATGCTCAGCAGTGGCAAGACACACTTTTTCTCTTCACCCCCCTTCCCTATCAGTAAACTTATACCAAGCACCCCACAAACTCTTTTATATTTTTATATGTTTATAAAATATTACACATGAGAGAAGCTTCCCCACAGGATCGTAACACATCCGGGCATCCCTTGGGCAATATCTTTGTAGACGGCCGATTCTCTAAAACCAGAAGTGATTTTTAAATGCATTATAACTGTGCTTTCAATTTGCTTCTGACATGATAAGAATATTTTTATTATTATTATTGAACTCTATAAAATGAAGATAAATGTACATGAACCTCTGAGCTCCAATAACCTCTCATGAGCAATTCCAGATACCTATTCTATGCTCTATGTGAGAATCAGAGATGAGATATAATCTGTGGGACAAAGAACCTTCCTGGATCTCAGCAGGAGCCCATCTGCCCGCTGCCCAGCAGTTCCTCTTCAGGGATCTCAGTCATTCGCAAACCATGGTTACGAGTTTATCAACAAATGTACATCTTTGGGACTCTTTGTCTTCCCAGCATGTGAAAATATCTGGGACAGTAACCCCCATTGTCCTCCCCAGCAGGGTCCAGTAGGGTTGCCATATGTCCCTTATTCTAAGGGATATCCCTTATTTTGGCCCTAAAATTTGTGTTCCCTTTTTTCAGGCCCTGTCCCTTATTATTGACTAGCAGGACAGGACTGGGCGGGATTGACCAGAGGAAGCTGCGCGCTGCGGTTTCCACGGCAATGCCTGCCCGGGGATTCCAACTCGCAGGGCAGCCTGCATCCCCATTGGAAGGAAGAGGCAATACAGGACTTTTTCAAAGTACAGTAGAGTAATTAACCGTTACCCAAGGGGAATGTTGGATCATGTTGAATAAAGATAGTTTCTGGTTGCTTGAGAGTTACTCTTAAAATAGGCCTAGTTGTGCATCCCAATACTATACAATGCTGTGTATCCCATACTATACTATACCATTAACTATTGACATAATAATCATGAAGATGTACTGTCTTATAAATTTTATTTTATTTTAATGTTTAGACAGTGCACTTTTAAAGTCAGCAAAGTCAAGTACTAAATACAGATGGAGAAAATTAGGTAGTTCTAATAATGTTTTTTCTGCATGACAAAGCATGCAGAAACATACCATGTACTGTTAAGAGGGTACAGGTCAGTTTCTTTTGTGAGTTTCAATCATTATCTTATTCTGTTAATAAAACAATTTCTACCTAATGTTTGAGGTTCAAGTTTTTAATGAAGTGTCCCTTATTTTTGTGAAAAATCCCGTAAATGTCCCTTATTTCTTATATCAAAAAGTGGCAACCCTAGGGTCCAGTATCTGCATAATCCTGTCAAATCAGCTTTTGGACTTTACTTTGTCTCCATCATTCCGTTGCTACACACCATGGGGTTGGTCTGACCCCTAGGGACCTCACCATCCCCAAGACCGTCTCCTTCAGCCCATTGGAAACCCCGGGGCCTCGCTGCCCAGCTGGGAGGAGATCCCCAGCTAAGTCATCGGCGCCTCCTCCAATCATGGCACACACCATCTAAGTTCCGCTTCCTAACCAATCAGAGGCCTGGGGACACCAGCCGGCTTCTTGGTACTGGCCAATCGGGGGAAAGGGAGGGTGCCTTCAACATGTAGCAATGTTAATGTATGAGAATTTGTATGTATAAAAATGTCTGCTTATGACTATATCGGTGCTGTACAAGAGTCCCTTTTCACAAACTGAATAAAGTCTCTGTTGTTTGCCTTCAACCTGGTGAGATTCCTGGTTGCTGATTCATGCCATCTGTCATTAGCAAAGCTTGCCAGGTGTCCCTCGGCTACCCACAGGACTTAGAAAAACTCCAGATTTCTGGCATGATATCTCCCTGGATATGCCTGAGCAATCTTTTGAAGCTTGACTAATCCCACTTATAGTTGAGATTGGAAATAAGTATAGTTCATTGACAGAGCCAGTTTGGGTAAAATGTGGTTCTCCAGATACTTTTGGATTGCAGCTACCAGCATCCCTTTTCCTTGACTGCACTGGCAGGATTAATGGAATTTGCGATTCAGCAACAGCTTGCTCACCTGTAGAATAGAGGAAAATGTCATTTTATTAGGGTGGCCTGGGAGAGAATCACTTATTTCTGCTTGATGTATTTCAGTGTGACTAAATTTCAATGACACATTCAAAATTATGTGCATCATTATGTGTATATGTATACAAGAGCATCTGCACATGTTGCTAAATGCGCCCACTGTGGGGTGTAGTTTTCCGAGCAGATTTATGATGTGTTAAGTTAACCAAACATGGAAGATTGTGTCCAATAAGCGTTCCACCTTTCCTCCCCTCTGTATATTTGTTGGCTTTTTAAAAGTTCCTTTAATTTATGCATGAAATCAATCTGTGTTAGGATTCCCAGATGTTCCATCAGGGTTACTAGGAAATAATTGTGACATAGATGCGATGATCAAGAAATCCAGTCATTTTTCTAGAAAGAGTTCCTGGGAAACCCAGTTTAGACCAATTTTTGTTATTCGTTTGATTTAACACTGTACTGTCCTTTTATCTTCTGTTAGATAGGTTAGAGTGAAGTATTATTGCCAGATTAAAACTACAGAGTGGCCTTCATACTAGAGTACAGATTTGGATCTGGATGTTCAGTGCTCTAGCCCAGTGTTTTTCAACCTTTTTTGAGCCGCGGCACATTTTTTACATTTACAAAATCCTGGGGCACACCATCAACCAAAATGACACTCTAACACAGTAATACATATAGTTAATATGTTTGTAAATGTATTTATACACTCAGTGTGAAACCTGGGCCTGTTTCAATGAACACAACATTAATATATTGCCTTGTGTGCTTCGGACATAGATATCCCGCCTTGTGTGCTTCAGACATAGATATCCTGCTTTGTGTGCTTCGGACTGGATCACCTGGACCGAAGCTGCCCTATCATCACCACCCGGTGCTTCAAGGCCGCTGCTCACTTGGGTTTCCCTCATGCAGGGAGGGAAGTGCTGGGGCAGGTCGCTCCCTTCCGAAGCCTAGAGGCAGGCTGCGAAGGAAGGAAGGAGGCCTGAGAGCAGGAGAGGCCGAGGCAGAGCCCAGGCCAGGAGAGGAAGAAGGGAGGAGGCCTCGGAGCCACCTCGGCCCCAAAGCCCGAAGGAATCCTGAGCCAGAAGAGGAAAAAAGGGGGCTGAGAGGGAAGACAAAGCCCAAAGCTCTTCTCCGGAAGCTCTCCGCCTCCTCTGGAAGTGACCTCACAGGGAAAGGTGCCGACCGGCCCCTCCCCTCCTCAGCCTCCAACCAACTGCTTCTCCAGAAAGCCAAGGCCCTGCCCAATCCCCTCCCCCTTCTTGGGACTCCCTAAACAAACTTGGTGGTGCCGGGCAGGAGACCCTTAGAGAGGCGGGGCTTGCTTCTTGGCCGGCGTTGATTGGCCCTGCTGACGTCCCAAAGAGAGAGTGAGAGACGGAGAGACAGAGCGAAAGGCAGGCTGCCCAGAGGACTCCTGGCGGGGTGGTTGGTTCTTCCACGGCACACCTGATGATCGCTCATGGCACACTAGTATGCCATGGCACAGCGGTTGGGAAACATTGATCTAACAGATACAGGTCCTTCTCAAAAAATTAGCTTATAGTTCTAAAGTTCATTGTTTTCCATAATGTAATGATAAAAATTAAACTTTCATATATTGCTCACCAACTGAAATATTTCAGGTCTTTTTTTGTTTTGTACTGATGATTTTGGCATACAGCTCCTGAAAACCCAAAAATACTGTCTCAAAAAATTAGCATATTTGGTCGGATGGAATATGCTAATTTTTTGAGATATGTATGCCAAAATCATCAGTATTAAAACAAAAAAATACCTGAAATATTTCAGTTGGTGTGCAATGAATTGAAAATATATGAAAGTTTAATTTTTATCATTTCATTATGGAAAATAATGAACTTTAGCACTATATGCTAATTTTTTTGAGAAGGACCTGTATATGATTAGGGGAAAATGAAATGTTACTTAGGCAGAAATGTAAGTAATTTCATAGAATTTCAACATGGAATTTATACTACCAGTTCTTTGGGCAAGCTGTAAGCACGCTACCTACTTTACCTTGATATCAGGAGCTGATCCTAGCTAGGAACAGAAAGGACTGTAAGAGCCTTTGAAGACTCAAGGTTCTGTATACAGACAAAACTGCCACTGTTTTGCAGAGAGAAGTCTACTCAATCATTGACTCAGACCAAGAGGTAATGGACCAGGACAAATGCTACTGAAGAAATTGCTTTCAAAAGTTCCAATAAGAAAGGAATGAATGCAGAGAAAATTAAATGTTTGTATTGTATATATTAGTAGATTTAGCATGGCATCTCAAACCTTATATGGATGCTCAGCACCAGTGATGACAGTTAAAGAAATTCAACACTTTCCATTTGTCTTTCAATTTTTCAAAACAGCATTGCTCTCATATCTCACATCTCATTCTCTGTTTATGAAAATCTTTAATATTTTGAGGCTTAAGATTGAAATTCTACAAATTGGGAACCTCTTGAAAAATTCTTCTTTATATTCTCTAAAACAGGAAGGGCAAATCCTTTTTGAGAGCTGGAAATAGACAGAAGTTGTAATTAATTTACCATGATTTTTAATACTTAGGAATACTGTCTGAATAGAGAGGAAAAAATCATTTTTATGAGAGTGAGCCTTCAAACTTTATATGAGTGCACACTTGTGGTAAATTATGACTGCATAAACATTGTGACCTGCCAGCTTAAAATGAGTGGACTTAAACTTTATTAGGTGGAGCTTTATTTGTGTCATTAAATTCTTCTCTTGCTGCTTATTAATCCTGCTGAGTAATATATGGAAAGGTTGACTTATGTGATCCTAAAAAGCACAATTGTAAGTTGCTCAGTTAAATTTTGATTTGTTTTTCTTAAGTCTGTCTATAGCGGCCTATGGATAGTGCTGTGCACACCAAGTTCAGATATCTTGCAAAGCCTCATGTCAAACGGTAATTTGTGCTACACAGTGTTTAGATATAAACCATGATTTGAATTTTCAAAATGAGCAAATGATGATTTAAAGATGAATAGCATTTCCATTTTTCATCACTCCTGTTACTCTGTTATGACATGTAATATCCAACCACCACGCCATTTTAACATTATAGAATCATAGAGTTGGAAGAGACCTCGTGGGCCATCCAGTCCAACCCCCTTCCAAGAAGCAGGAAAATTGCATTCAAAGCACCCCCGGCAGATGGCCATCCAGCCTCTGTTTAAAACCTTCCAAAGAAGGAGGCTCCACCACACTCTGGGGCAGATAATTCAACTGCTGAATGGTACTCACAGTCAGGAAGTTCTTCCTGATGTTCAGATGGAATCTCCTTCATTTTCCAGAAGTCAGCTCTCCTAAAGTCCAAAATGCAGGTTTGACTTGTCTTAGTTTCAGCCTTTCTTTGTACCTCAAATTGCAGGAGCATAGGGTCACTTGCCCCTAAGGATTTGACCACTTCAACTGCATCGATCAGGTCCTCTGCATGTGTTAGGATGAGATCGGGAATAGCCAACCCACTTGTTGCCTCTTCTAACTTCTGGACCATGAAATTGTCTGCAAGGCAAGCAAGGAATTTGTTGGACTTTGTACTCTTGGCCAAGTTTGTTTTCCAGCAAATATCGGGGTAGTTGAAATTGCCCATGTCTACTATACTTTTAATTTTTTAAATTTATTTTGGGATTTATTAATTGCCCATCCCAGATAGCTCTGGGCGATTTACAGTAAAAACACACAGGTAATACCTAAACATCTAAAACATCTAAAAGTATCTAACATCTAAAAGCAATTAGCATCTAAAAACATCTAAAAACAATTAACTGTCTATATCTCTTCTTTGTGCCTTTTGGTCAACTGTTGGCAGAAGACTTCATCATGTTCTTCATCCTGGCTTGGAGATCTGTAGTAGACGCCCACAACGAGATCTTCTTGAGTACCAGTTCCCTTGATTCTTATCCAGATGCTTTCAAGCTGGTTTCCTGGATTGCTGTCTTGCATCTCTTCTGCAGTGTAACAGTTTTTGACATATATGGCTACTCTGCCTCCTCTCTCCTTTGTTCGGTTTCTGTGAAAGAGGTTATAGCCTTCAATGTCTACATTCCAACGATAGGAGTCATTCCACCAGGTTTCAGTGATGCCTATGACATATTTGTGGTATTGTGCTAAAAGTTGGAGTTGGTCTTGCTTATTTCCATGCTGTGTGCATTAGTGTAAAGACATGTGAGCCCCTGAGATCTTCCTCTGAGCTGTTTATTTGGGATTATTGTGCTTTTAGAACGTGGTCCTCGTTGTGTTTGTGCAGCCCTCCGTTTAGCCTTCTGGCGGTTCCCTGACATTGTGGGTAAAGTACTGTTCGCAAGGCTGTTGTCCCCCTCCCACAGTGGACCTAGTTTAAAGTGTGCCTAATGAGGTTTGCGAGTCTGTGAGCAAAAAGGTGTTTTCCTAGTTGTGTGAGATACACCCCATCATATCATAGCAGAGTTCATTCTTTGCAAAACTCAAGTCAAACCATTTTTAAACTTAAATTTACTGGTGGAATATAAAGCATTGTTTATGTCCATTCAAGCCATAGACAAGTTTCCTTAGCCTTGGTTTTTATTGATGCTTGCATTGAATTATCTGCATTTTATCAATCCCAGTTAATCCCCTGCTTAATCATAAAAGTCGCTTGGAGACTTTGGCCAGTTCAGTGGCATCTTTCAGTGAAACTTATCTAGCAGATAAACTGTGGAGATAAGTGAGACAGACCAATTTGGATTCTTGAAGGCCAGTGTAGACATAGGATTTCTGTGGAGGAACCTTGTATTTAAGCACTAAGCCTATAGTTAGTAGATATGAAGGGATTGAACATAGGCTGGTGAATGGACTGCAAGAACAAGAATGGAAAATTATGTCCACACAGAAAAGCAGGCGAGGCTGCTGGAAAAAAGGCAGAGGTCTGCAAATACCTACTGTGTCAGCTAGCAAAATGTTTGCAGGCTCAACTTTTATTGTGGACTTTTAAATTAGTGTTCTCATTAAAAGATATAGCTTCTATTGAGGTATAAACATGTTGTGTGCAACCATGGCCAATAATTTCATCTGCATCAATCTTAAATGTAATCAAAGCTAACCAGGAATATGATAATCTAGAATTTGTTTTTATGCTGTTTTCAGATTCTGGTTTAAGATGAAACTGGTTAGCTTTTAATGAGACTATGTTTAAAGGGGAGTAGACAGGGAGCATGCAGCCCACTCCCAGTTGGATAACGGTGCAAATATAATTGAAATCAAACTGCACAATAGAGGTAATCAAAAGACACGACAGAGGCATGTGTGAATAGATGCTGACTGGATACCTCTGGTTCTCTACCCTCACGTTCCAGTCTGCCCCTTCAAGTCTTATTAACATCCAGTTTGCCTCTCTGTCCTCTCCTCTCAGTTTGACAGCGGTATCTGCTTATCGTGCGAGTAGGCAAAAACAAAACAAAACTCTACCCAGAAATACATATGACAAAGCAAAAATAAAAGTTGCCCCATGGGATAAAGAGAACTCAGCAAATGGGCTGCATCCCTTATTCAGAGGCTTTTTATAGTACAACTGAAGAATGAGTGGAAAGGTCTGGCAAGACTGATAGCTTTGAACTGAAGCCAGGCCATGGTCTTGCTGATACTCAACCTGTGGTTTTGAATTCCCTGAAGGTGTCAGCCACTGACAGGAAGCCAATAATTACAATGATTACATTTGCTTTGTAATTATCCATTAGCTGTGAGACTATCCAGATTTTGAACCTGTAAATGTAAAAAAAAATCAAAATAAAAAAAACACTGAACTGTTAATCCGTCCTAATGAATAAGACCTACTGTACTTTTTGCTGACATGGTCAATCTGTAGTACACAAACCGTGGGGGTTTCACATGAGCTATTGCTCTGCCATGCAATAATAGCAACAATAACAACAGAAAGTTTTCTAGGACTATCTTCCGTGACCCAGCTTAAGAAAGATGGTCACAAAGGAGGTTACAGTAGGGGCACAAGTAAAAAAAAAATACTACATATACCTTTTGTTAAAAATCTACAAGTTTGTTCATTTGTTACCTTGGGAGAGTATCACTATGTTACTTGGCATTTAAAGCCAACTGAGCCTCTGTAGTGGATGGTTTGGGGGAGTAGGAATAGAATTTTAAATTCCTGCACCCAATATTATTTATTTGAGTTTCGTGTTATCAGTATCTTAAAGCAGTGTTTCCCAACCAGTGTGCAGTGGCACACTAGTGTGCCGTGAGTGATCATCAGGTGTGCCGTGGGAAATTGGAACCTCCAATACCCTTTCTTTCCCTCTCCTGCCGAACACTTTTTCTTCTCCACTCGGGCTCCCTTCTTCCCAGGCTCATTCTCCTCGCTTTGCTCATGCTGCCGCTTCTGCAGGAGGGCGGAGGGAGGAAGACGTGACCCGTGTGGGTCTCTACTTGGGCTCCCTTTTTTCCCAGCCTTGCTCTGCTCGCTTTGCCTCGCTTTGCTCTGGGGCGGGTCTGCGCAGTAGCACCCACACAGGTCACATCTTCCTCCCCTCCTGAACACGCTCACGCTGCCCCCTTGGATCAAAATGGCGGCAGAAGCGGCAGTGTAGAAGAAAAAGCTTTTGGCAGGAGGGGGAATAAAGGGCGCGAAGGGGAAGGGGGAAGAAGAGGTCTCTGTTAAAAGCTGGCATAGGTAAACTTGGACCTTTCAGGTGTTTTGGACTCCAATTCCCACAATTCCTAGCAGCCTCAGGCCCTTTTCCCCCCCCCCCCAAGCCACTTAAGCAGGAAAGGGCCTCAGGCCGTTAGGAATGGTGGGAGTTGAAGTCCAAAGCACCCAGAGGGCCGACGTTTTCCCATGCCTGTTTTAGGGACCTTAAAGTGGTGAGCCTCCTTCCAACATTGTGATCCTGGATAGAAAACAAACAACAACATAACATAACATTGTTTGAGTCCACAGTGCTCTCTGGGTGTAAGTGAACTACAACTTCCAAACTCAAGGTCAATTCCCAAGCAAACCCTTTAAGTACTTTCTGTTGGTAATGAGAATTCAATATGCCAAGTTTGGTTCAATTCCATTGTTGCAAAAGTCCAGGATGCTATTTGATTGTGTGTTAACTATAAATCCCAGAAACTGTAACTCCCAAATGTCAAGGTCTATTTTCCCCAAACTGCATCTGTGTTCACATTTGGGCATATTGAGTATTCATGCCAAGCTTGGTCCTGATCCAACATTGTTTCAGTCCACAGTGCTCTCTGGATATAGGTGAACTACAACTCCAAAACCCAAGGTCAATGCCCACCAAACTCTTATAGTATTTTCTCTTGGTTAAGGGAGTTCTGTGTGGGAAGTTTGTGTCTTTCTGCCATTCCTGCCAGGATATCTATCTTGTGTTCATCGAAACAGGCCCAGGTTTCACACTGAGTGTATAAATACATTAAAAATATATTAACTATATGTATTACTGTGTTAGAGTGTCATTTTTTGTCATTTTGGTTGGTGGTGTGCCCCAGGATTTTGTAAATGTAAAAAATGTGCCGCGGCTCAAAAAAGGTTGAAAATCACTGTCTTAAAGGATCTCATTTTCTGTGTCCCCGGAGACTAGGATTTGGAGAGCAATGGCTTCAAATTACAGGAAAGGAGATTCTACCTAAAAACTAGGAAGAACTTCCTGACTGTAAGAGCTGTTCAGCAGTGGAACTCTCTGCCTCGGAGTCTGGTGCAAGCTCCGACTTTGGAGACTGTTAAACAGAAGCTGGATGGCCATCTGTTGGGGGTGCTTTAATTGTGTTTTTCCTGCGTGGCGGGAGATTGGACTGGATGGCCCATGTGGTCTCTTCCAACTCTATGATTCCCAGAGCTTTGTTGGCTGTGGGAAGGAGGAAGGGAGAACCAATCTTCTCAGCAGTTGCCAGCAAAATGCCAACCAGTTAGTCTTTCTTAAGAGATGGAGGATTGTAGTGATTTTAGATTTTATGAAAGAGAGAATGCGTTTAATGTAACCCTTTTTACAATATATTCAAAACTTTTTCCAACAGTACAGCATTCTATGTGTCCATCATGACTCATTATAACTTGGCACCTAAACTGTGTTTTAAATATTTTACTTATATATACAGTAGCTTCTTTAATGAGAAATCGTATTGAGAAATTAATGTTCAATTTTTAAACATTCTGATAGATTGTGTCTGTCTTTCTGTCCTCTGACATGTTTTCTTTTACTTCCCCAGGAAAAAAGTGCCAGTACCCATGTAAGACTTAAGAATAATAAAGAGCTTCCAGGATTAGTACATCAACCTAGAGCAAAGTAAGTCTCCTCTTTTAAAAATATGTTTTCATAGGTCTTTCTACCCCAAAAGAGGCATTTCCCTTCAGTTTTCCTTTTCCTTCTCCTTTCACCCATATACTTGCTCACATTATGCCATGCTTAAAATGCTGGTTTTAACAACCTTTATAATTGTTTCCCATTTATTTTGTCTCATTTTAAAATTAGCCATGATATTTTCTATAGTTATTTTTGCTTCTTTAAATAGTTCAGGGGTGCTCATTAGGTAGATCGCGATCTGCTGGTAGATCGCGTAGGGCGTCCTGGTAGATCGCAGGCAGGGTGGGAGGAAGGCTCAGTTCCGCCCCGCAAACGCCCGACGCTGCCAAGGTGCAGAAGGAGGTTGGACTGGATGGAGGTCTCCTCCTATTCTAGGAACCCGTTGTTGTTGTTATTATTATTATTATCAGAGGCTGAATGGCGATCTGTGAAGAATGCTTTGATTGTGTTTTTCCCTTATGGCAGAAGGAGGTTGGACTGGATGGCCCTTGGAGGTCTCCTTCTACTCTTGGAACCTATTATTGTTGTTGTTGTTGTTAGTAGTAGTAATAGTAGTAGCAGATGCTGAATGAATATTATCATCATCATTATTATGAATAAATTCAGGGGCTTATTATACTCACATTTAGCTGAATTCAGTCTTAAAATATATTATATGGCTCTCACTGAAATAAATTTCCAAATATTTTGCTTTTATGGCTTTCTGAGTAGCGGGTAGGTAGATCATTTTGACTTGGTTGTTTTATAAGTAGCTCGCATGCTGAAAAAGTGTGAGCACCCCTGAAATAGTTATTGCACTGCTTACTTTGTTGGCCACTTTGACTAATTTATTTCAAGTAAAGCATGAAAGAAGCCTTTTAGATAAATAATCGCCAATTAAAAGTCATGGGCCCACTACAGAACTATAGTGCTAGATTCAACTTTATCTGGACTTCTGGAACTGACAGTTTAGGGATGTGGTTCCTTCAATTAAACTGCAAACCCTAGGATTCTACAGGATAGAATCATGGCAGTTAAAGAAGAACCTTATCTTCTTTTATATATATACTAGCTGAGGACCCGGCGGTGCCCGGGTTATTTGAGGAAGGCATTGTGTGCCAAGGTTGGTTCCTATTAGATGTGAATGTGGCTTGCAGTGGTCTCAGGAAGTCAGTGAAGGTACTGCAAGTCCCGTCATCCATGGTCCATCCCCCTCCAAACAGCACCAGGATGTAGAGTGGGTCATGAGGGCTTTGTGTGCCAAGTTGGTCTTGATTAGTCATTGAATGAGGATCGCAGCAGTCTTGGGAAGTGAGTGGAGGTACTTCAAGTCCCATCATTCGTGGTCCATCCTCCTCAATACTGCACCAGAATGTAGAATGAGTCATGGGGGCTCTGTGTGCCAAGTTTGGTCTTGATCAGTGTTTGGATGAGGTTGGCAATGGTCTGGTGAAATGAGTGGAGGTACTTCAAGTCCCATCATCCGTGGTCCGCCCTCCGAACTGCATCAGGACGTCCATTGGGTCATGGGGGCTTTTTGTGCCAAGTGTGGTCATGATTATGCACTAGATGAGGGTCGCAGCGGGCTTGGGAAGTGAATGGAGGTACTTGAAATCCCATCCTTCATGGTCCATCCTCCTCTAAACTGCAGTAGGATGGAGTGTGGGTCATGGGGGTACTGTGTGCCAAGTTTGGTCTTGTGGTTCAGGGCCGCCTTAGTCTGTGGGGAATGAAGAGTTTGAAAGTACTACAAATCTCATAACCTGTGATGGTACTTCAAGTCCCATCATCCATGGTCCTCCCTACTCCAAACTGCAGTAGAATGAATCATGGGTCATAGGGGCTCAGTGTGCCAAGGTTGGTTACTGTTAATTCAGGCCATACACAATGTCCCATTAACTGAGGCCTAGTCAGGGAAATCAAGTTAATGAAGCCGTACGGTAAATTTTGGGCCTGGTTTGTGATTTGTAGGGCATACAGTGTTTTCTGGGAAGTTAATTGGGTGAAGGTACTGCAAATCCCATCATTCGTGGCCCATCCTGTCCTAAACTCTCTTTTGGGGCCTGTAATGTTCTGGCCTGCTCTGCTGGTAATTGGTAACTTTAAAAGGCCAAATGGCAGGCAGCCGTTTTCTAAAAGCTGAGGGGGATGAGAAAACAGGAATCCATTTTGTTTTCACAGAGCCAAGTGGGGAAGGAATGTTGATGGTGCATTTTTTCCCCTCAGTGGGAAGAAATCCTGTTGTTTGAATGGGGAGGCCTGGATTCTGGGATGCTGGCTAATCAGTGGCAATCAATGCCCTCTGTCTGGTGCCTTAGAATTTTGGAGTGGCGAGGCTGGCCAATCAAAGGACTTTATGCAAATAGCTGCCACATTTTTCCCCTCAGTGGGAAGAAATCCTGTTGTTTGAATGTAGAGGCCTGGATTCTGGGATGCTGGCTAATCAATGGCAATCAATGCCCTCTGCCTGGTGCCTTAGAATTTTGGAGTGGCGAGGCTGGCCAATCAAAGGACTTTATGCAAATAGCTGCCACATTTTTCCCCTCAGTGGGAAGAAATCCTGTTGTTTGAATGTAGAGGCCTGGATTCTGGGATGCTGGCTAATAGAATTTTGGAGTTGCGAGGCTGGCCAATCAAAGGACTTTATGCAAATAGCTGCCACATATCCGCCCTCCGCACACATACATACATACATACAAACATTCCGCTTTATTAAGGTATACAGATAATGAGAGCTGTCGTGTTTAGTAGCCTATAGACAGCAAAACCACATTGCAGACATACCAAACCAGGTCACATACACACACAATCCAACGAGGTATGTTTACCACAAAAAAAACCCAAAAAAATTACAGGCAGCGGTCACAAAACACAAAAAAACCCAAAAAGGACTATTTATTTATTTATTTATTTGTCACGTTTCTATACTGCCCCTCTCAGCCCGAAGGCGACTCGGGACGGTTTACACAGGCAGTCTCTGCCCTCAATACAACACAAGCAACAAGGCAATAAGCCCCCCCAAAAACCATATAATAACAAATTAACAATTAAAAACATACAAATTACAGTCTCAGACTACAACTCCCATAAACCACTGCGCCAGAAAGAAACCGGCGCATGGCCTGAGGAGAAGGAGGAAGATGGAGGGCGAGTCGGGGAGGCAGGAGCCCAGCTGGCAGTAACTGAGCGAGGCCCTTCTCGCTCTTTCGCCATGGAGGGCACTTCTTCTTCTTCCTTCTCCCCCTCCCCGGCGGCACCGGCAGAGCGCGAGTGCCATTCTTAACAGCCTCAGCCCCCTCCCTTCCCCCTCCCCAGCCTCCTCAAAGGAACTCTGTCAATGCTCAGAGGGAAACAGTGTAGAAGAGTGAACTATGGAGTGATGCCGTGGAGTCCCCGCTTCCTCCTTCCCTCCCTCCGTCCGCCATTGCCATGGTCCGGGTCCTCCTCGGCCCCTCCTCCTCCAGAGAGGGGGGGAATAAAGAGAGACAGAGAAAAAGAACAGAAGGAAAGAGGTAGGCGAGAAAGAAAGAAAAAAAGGGAAGGAAAGAGGGAGCATAAGGAGGAGGGAAAGGAGAGGAAGAGAGAGGGAAGAAAAGAGAGAAAGCACGAAGGATGGAAGCAAAAAGTGAAAGAAGGAAGGAAAGAGGTAGAGAAGGAAAAAATGAGAGAAAGAAGATAAAGAACAGAGGAAGGAAGGAAAGAGGAAGGAAGAACATACAGTAGAAAGGAAAGGAAAATGAAAGGCATCAAAGAGGTACAGAAGGAAGGAAGGCAAACAGACAGGAAGGAAGGAGAGAAGAAAGGAGGGAGGGGAAAAAGGAAAGGAATGCAAGAGGGAAAAGGGGAGAAAGGTAAGAGAGAACCAGGGAGGGAAAGAGGAAAGAGGGAAGGAAGAAAGTACCTCAGGAAGACAGAAGAAAAAGTACACAGGACAGAAAAAGGTAAGAAAGGGTAATAAAGGAAGGTCAACCTGGTGAGGGGAAGAGAAAAAGGAAGGAAAGAAAGAGAGGGAGGGAACGGAGGGAGGGAAAGATAGGGTAGGACTGATTGAGAAAAGGAATGAATGGGAGGAAGGAAGGAAGGAAAGGAAAGACAGAAGGAAGGAGGAAAGAGAAGGAAAAAGCTGAAGGATGAGGGAGACAGGGAGGAGAGCAAAAATGAAAGGCAGGAAGGGATGTTGCTGTTGTTCTTTGCCACAGCAACGCGTGGCCGGGTTCAACTAGTAGTGTTATAATTATGTAGTATGAATGGTCCATGGTCTGAAGGAGGCTTGCAAACCAGGATGTGTGCTATCTATGCTTTCATGACTTTTGAATTGATAATCATCACTTACATCTGTTGCTGTAACTTGAAGTGGGGCCTGTTAATTCTGTTTGCAAGCTTAGGCAGTGTTTTGTGTGCTAAATCATCAGTGATTAAGATCATGACTTTGCGTAATATCTGAACTGAGCAACACTGCTAGGTCCTGAGATTTGTTTGAACGGCTGTTTAAGCCCTCAAGTATGATGACAGCTGAAAGGAAGCTATTTCATGTTCAGAAAGTAGATGGTGATTCATCTAGTTGACATGTTAGCCAACAGTTATCTACCCGCTCAACCTTTCAGTAACAACCAAAGTAACAGAACAGCATGATAACATAACTAGTTGTGGATATGATCCCCAGATAGGGTTGCCACTTTTTGATATAAGAAATAAGGGACATTTACAGGATTTTTCACAAAAATAAGGGACACTTCATTAAAAACTTGAAACTCAAACGTTAGGTAGAAATAGTTTTATTAACGGAATAAGATAATGATTGAAACTCACAAAAGAAACTGACCTATACCCTCTTAACAGTACATGGTATGTTTCTGCATGCTTTGTCATGCAGAAAAAACATTATTAGAACTACCTAATTGTCTCCATCTGTATTTAGTACTTGACTTTGCTGACTTTAAAAGTGCACTGTCTAAACATTAAAATAAAATAAATTTTATAAGACAGTACATCTTCATGATTATTATGTCAATAGTTAATGGTATAGTATAGTATGGGATACACAGCATTGTATAGTATTGGGATGCACAGCTCTGCCTATTTTAAGAGTAACTCTCAAGCAACCAGAAACTATCTTTATTCAACATGATCCAACATTCCCCTTGGGTAACGGTTAATTAGTCTACTGTACTTTGAAAAAGTCCTGTATCGCCTCTTCCTTCCAATGGGGATGCAGGCTGCCCTGCGAGTTGGAATCCCCACGCAGGCATTGCCGTGGAAACTGCAGCGTGCAGCTTCCTCTGGTCAATCCCGCCCAGTCCTGTCCTGCTAGTCAATAATAAGGGACCGGGCCTGAAAAAAGGGGACACAAATTTTAGGGCCAAAATAAGGGGCTTCCCTTAGAATAAGGGGCATATGGCAACCCTATCCCCAGACAATGTTCCGGCCCAGCCAGACTTCTGTGTTTGGATGCAATGTTTGCACTGGGTTTGTACACATAAATTCCCAGTGTGTCAAAATTCAGGATGTATTATAATACTACCTATAATGTGTTTTGTGCTTTTGTGTTCTCTGCAACATTATACCCACAGATGGACATGGATAGAATGTATCCCACAGTATGAGGCTTAGCGGATGAACTGTAAAATACAGATTTAGAATAGGCGAGCTGTTACAACTGAGCTACTTAGCTGAAAGGGAAGGCAGTTTACTTCCCTTCACCTATAAAACATTTGAAGCCTTTGCCTTATGCAGTGTAGGCTGCGATCCTTTGTATATTTGAACACAGTGGGATTTTTATGCCTGTGTACTTCTGAATCCAAGTGGACAAAATTGTAGGTTGAGTTTGACTTCCTAGGAAGGCATACTGTGATGATGAAAACCCATCAGAGAGAGGAACAATTTCCTTTCTACCCCAGCCCCAAGATATTTTTTTGCTCCATAGCAGAATGAACGGTAAAGCCAATTGATATTTTGCATTCCCTTTCAGTATATAACTTTCATATTTTGAAATGAGCTGATTCATATCTCACAATTATTTATTTATTTATTTATTTATTATTTCCACCATTTCTACCCTGCTCTTCTCAACCCCCGAGGGGGGACTCAGAGCGGCCTAACAACAATCCCAAAAACACAGTATACATATAATAGAAAACCAAAAACAGTCAGAATTAAAATACATCATATACATTCACATAAGTTAAAAACAGTATTCCATCCATAATAGAAGCATTGGGCCATGTCCACCAGCTCGCCATTACAATCCAATCTACTTCCTATTCTGCAGAAGTTCAGCTTGTGTATATTTGCCCTAGAGCTGCTTCTACCTTTAAGTAAATTACAGGAATGACTGCTTGCCAAAACTATGTAAGAAGGTAGAGTTCTCAAACTGGACCTTAGACATGCTTCTGGCCAAGCTTTGTGGTGTGTCTTTTTAACTGAATACTAAAAATAATAGGGCTTTGGCTCTACATGGCTCCTTTTTCTTATGGCTATTCATGTCAAAAGGGTTACAGATCTTTGGCTTCTTGGTAACAGGGGAGAATGCTGATGAAACTGTTATACCTCCCACATGCTGTTTCTCTGAATACTGAGAACTCCAGGGTTTCAAGTATTTACTCCTTTTTTTGTCCTCCTTGGCATAAGGCTATGGGGAGGTTGGTAGGCATTTTGTGATTTGTGGCTTACTTACACCTCACAACCTCTGAAGATTCCTGCCATAGATGCAGTCGAAATGTCAAGAGAGAATGCTTCTGGAACGTGTCCATACAGCCTGGAAAACTTACAACAACCCAGTTACTTACACTTAAATACAGGCAAAGCAGAAAGCAGAGGTTTGTAGCCTTCAGGTTGGAGGTTCATGTTGCAAACATCCCTCTTATGCTCCTACATCAGATTGGTTGGAGCAATGGGGAGAGGGGCTCTTTAGTACTTTCAGAGCTCCCCAGAAATCCACCTTTCTTACTTCCCCTCACTCTAGTCTTGTTTGCATCCCTGTCTTCCCAAAAGCTGTATTTTTGTCCTTTTGTTTCCTCCTATATACAGACCTAGTTGCCCCCACAACTCAATTGCTTGATGGAATAAGCCAGTGTTTCCCAACCAGTGTGCCGTGGCACACTAGTGTCCCGTGAGCTATCATCAGGTGTGCCGGGGGAAATTGGAACCTCCAATACCCTTTCTTCCCCCTCCTGCTGAACACTTTTTCTTCTCCACTCAGGCTCCCTTTTTCCCAGCTTCGCTCTGCTCACTTTGCCTCGCTTTGCTCTGGGGCGGGTCTGCGCAGTAGCGCCCGCATGGGTCACATCTTCCTCCCCTCCTGAACACACTCACGCTGCCCCCTCAGATCAAAATGGCGGCAGAAGCGGCAGTGTAGAAGAAAAAGTAAGTGTTCGGCAGGAGGGGGAAGAAAGGGCGCGAAGGGGAAGGGGGAGGAAAAGGTCCTCAGGCCCTTTTCCTTTCCCCCCCTCAGCCCCTCAAGCAGAAAAGGGCCTCAGGCTGTTAGGAATGGTGGGAGTTGAAGTCCAAAGCACCCAGAGGGCCGAAGTTTTCTCATGCCTGTTTTAGGGACCTTAAAGTGGTGAGCCTCCTTCCAACATTGTGATTCTGGATATAAAACAAACAACAAGATAACATAACATTGTTTGAGTCCACAGTGCTCTCTGGGTGTAGGTGAACTACAACTTTCAAACTCAAGGTCAATTCCCAAGCAAACCCTTTCAGTACTTTCTGTTGGTAATGAGAGTTCAATATGCCAAGTTTGGTTCAATTCCATTGTTGCAAGAGTTCAGGCTGCTCTTTGATTGTGTGTTAACTATAAATCCCAGAAACTGTAACTCCCACATGTCAAGGTCTATTTTACCCAAACTCCATCTGTGTTCACATTTGGGCATATTGAGTATTCATGCCAAGTTTGGTCCTGTTCCAACATTGTTTGAGTCCACAGTGCTCTCTGGATATAGGTGAACTACAACTCCAAAACTCAAGGTCAATGCCCACCAAACTCTTATAGCATTTTCTCTTGGTTATGGGAGTTCTGTGTGGGAAGTTTGTGTCTTTCTGCAATTCCTGCCAGGATATCTATCTTGTGTTCATCGAAACAGGCTCAGGTTTCACACTGAGTGTATAAATACATTTAAAAACATATTAACTATAGAGTGTCATTTTGTGTCATTTTGGTTGGTGGTGTGCCCCAGGATTTTGTAAATGTAAAAAATGTGCTGTGGCTCAAAAAAGGTTGAAAAACATTGGAATTAAGTATAAGTCGTTTCAGCCAGTCCCCTTGCCTTCTTGGCCCAGCTTAGCCCCCATTGGGGCACATTCACCTGAACACTGCTGGCTGTCAGCAGACTTTTGTCAAACCTTAAAGCAGCATTGCCTCCAGGCAACCTACCAGAATTCACGACATTGCCTCCAGAATGACAGGAACGGAAAGGATCCCGAAAGGCTTATTTTAACCAGTCCTTCATCTTGTTACAATGTTTTTCATTATTTTTAAATCACCACATATTATTCGCTAATTATGACTATCCCTCGCCTTTCAAATAATTGTAATAATGATAACAATTTAATGAACTGGAATAACGGTACTTGGCTGATATTTAGTATCACAGGTTTATCATTTTCAAACACCCCTTGCTAATATTTACTGCCTTCCCATAATTAATCTTCCTAAAAATAAAGCTGTGTTTTGTGTACAAAGCTGATTGTACTGGCCCCTAGAGAGATGTGGATGCAGACATGAATTTGAGAGGTTTTATTGCTGTTGCCTTAGATTATATGATCGGACAAGCAGGCTGTCTGGTGGGTATTTTGGCTGCGCCTGTCATAGCCTGCATGTCAGAAAATGTATCAGCTGCTGTAAAAGTGCCACATCACCTTGTATAAATGGCATATCAGAAACATGTCTCCATTGCTTTGCATTTTGTTAGTTCTGAAAAGGAGATGTTGGGGAAGGTCTGCCCAGCTGGACTGTGCTAGCCGGGTTATTATGATCATCATCTTATTATATAAAGTGGTTCCTGTCATGGAACGACCGTCCCAAACAGAGAAACCTTACAACGCAGAAACACCAAACTTGCCAACAGAAATAGGCCTCAAGCAAGGTAGGTTTGTAGCAAAGAAACTTTCCCCCCCAAAACCTAAAAGGTCCCCAAAACAACGAGTAAAAAACTACATTTCCCAGCATCCTCCGGGGCTGCCAACGACTCTCCCAGCCTCTACATTCTGACAACACAATTGGCTGCCAATAAGGGCGGATTTGCATAACTCCTGTACTGGCCAGCCAACATGAACATTCCAACCCATAATAAACTGTCAGAGGAGGATAAGGCAAAGGGCTGAGGCACAAACACAAACATCCCAATTCACTTCCCACAGAAAATTTACACCCCTACAAATCACAGACCACGCCCAAAATTGACAGTAAGGCTTCATTAACTTAATTTCCCTGACTAGGCCTCACTTAATGGGATGCTGTTTACGCTCTGAATTGACAGTAAGTCTTCATTAACTTGATTTTCCTGACTAGGCCTCAGCACATGGGACATTGTGTATGGCCTGAATTGACAGTAACCTACCTTGGCACACAGAGCCCCTATGACCCACGCTACATTCTACTGCAGTTTGGAGGAGGGTGGACCATGGATGATGGGATTTGATGTACGTCCATGGACTATGGGATTTGTAGTACTTTCAAACCCTTCATTCCCCACAGACCACTGTGGCCCAGAACCAAGACCGATAAAGACCCAATTTGGCACACAGTGCCCCCATGACCCACACTCCATCCAACTGCAGTTTAGAGGAGGGCACACCATGGATGATGGGATTTCAAGTACCTCCACTCACTTCCAAAGTACTCCACCCACACAAGCATCAACCTCTACATCAACACAGCAGACGGAAAGACAAAAAACATTGTATATCCACAAGCTATGCAGAACGCCAGCAACACCACACACCAACAAGTCCACAGGACTTCAACATCCCACCCACCAGAACAACCCACAACGACACAGCCATGACCCCACCAAGACCATAAGTAACATCAATTCCAACCCTTACATACTCAGACTTTCTCGCATCTCCTAAATAGGGCACAGCAACGCATGCCGGTACAGCTAGTTTCTGTATAAAGAAAGAGCTTTCCTATAGAAATGAACAGCTGCCTCCAGGCAAGTTCAAAGTATGGGTGATTTTTTCCATGGAAGAGAATTCAGTCCCTCGTGGAGAAGGGTTAGGAGTAAATGGCAAAAGTGTTGCTGTGATCATGGAAGGCACTGTTAGTTCACAGTCTTCCACATTAACCATTATCTGCATGGCCCTTGAAGAGTTATGCAGTGGAATTTATGAGAGGAAGCCTGAGTATGTATAACTGGAATTATCCACATTCATTCCTTGATCCCCTTTTCCTTTGCTTCCGCTGTTCTTTTCTCTGTGAAGAAGTTTGTGTTCTTACACATCTGCTCTAGATGTGTAAACATGACAGTACTAATAACTGGATGAGAATTCATTCTCTCCATTGATTGATATGACTGCCTAAAAACAAATTCCTTGGAAATTTTTCCTCCCTTATGAATATTTGGCTATGATTTTTTATTTAATCTAAATAAAAGTTTCATGGCAAGCATTTCATTCTCTCAGTCTGTTTGATTGCTAACATGCCACTGAGAAACTGGCCGCACTAATATTTGTGAATGTCTCAGAAATCTGTTATTTGACAAGATTTGTCAAATATTCCAATATTTGTGTTGTCTTTTTATCATCACTGTATCTAATATTGAAATTAGACTGAGTGGTAATGGAACTGTAACCAGGCCCGGATTACCCATAAGGCCACCCTAGGCCATGGCCTATGGGCGTAGGCCTGGGGGTCAAATCAAGCAAAAAATTTTTTTTAAAAAAACCGCCCACTCGCAGCGCTCTCCCCCCACCCTCTCCCGAGAGAGAGAGCCCTCGGGAGAGGGCGGGGGGAGAGCGCTGCGAGGGGGCGGGGAGGAGGGAATGGCGCCCTGCCCTCGCCATTGCTCGCCTGCCCCTTTGTAAAGGAAGGAGGTGGCGAGGAGGAGGAGGACGTGAAGCCCTCCTCGCCACCTCCTTCCTTTGCACGCCCTCCTTCTGGTCGCGGGAGGAGGAGGCGGATGGAAGACGCACGGCCCCGGCCATGCGGCTTATGTCCGCCTCCTCCTCCTCCTCCCACGACCGGAAGGAGGACATGAGGTGGACGGAAGCTGCACGGCCGGTGCCGATGCCGTGCGCCTTCCATTGCCTCCTCCTCCTCGCGCCCTCCTTTCAGTCGCAGGAGGAGGAGGAAGTGGACGGAAGCCGCACGGCACTGGCACCGCCGTGTGGCTTCCGCCCACCACCTCCTCCCCCCGCGACCAGAAGGAGGGCGTGAGGAGGAGGCGTACAGAAGCCCCACGCCTGGTGGTGCTGCCGTGCATGCGCAGCAGCGCCCTGGGGGGCGGGGTTTCCCCACCCTCGGGGCGGGGCGTCTTTTGGCCTAGGGCGCCAAAAGACGTAGATCCGGGCCTGACTATAACCATGGAGATACTTCGAAGCAAGTATAGAAGTGACCATAAGCTTAGGGGCAACCCTCAGGTTTTCAGAAATGGATATTAAGAAACAAAATCAAGAGCAGAAGCCTTATAAACAATGCAATATGATTTGAGGAATTTCAGCGGTTGTAGAATGGGAAGTCTTCATTGGATGGGGGGACAGAGAAAAAGAAGTATGTATGATTGAAGAAAGCATCACCAGCTAGAACTCGTGAGCATGAGTGCTGTACATTGCATCACTTTGTAGTATATTCCACTTTGGTTTCTAATTTATTTTAAGGTTTCTAAGTTATTTTAAGGTGAGCCTATTATGGAATTTGCTGGGGCTGAAATTGTGTGACTCACTCAAGACCTCCTAAATCAGGGGTGCCCACACTTTTTCAGCATGCGAGCTACTTATAATAAAACAAAGTCAGAAAGATCTACCTTCTGCACGCCCGCCTCCCGCGCTGTGCGCCGTCCACGTTTGCTTCAGGAGGAGAGAGAAGCAGGATGAGGGGGCGGGGCTCGGCGCGACCTGGCTCTGCCCCCTCTGGCTTCAGCTCTAGCAGCAGCTTCTCCAGCCTTGAGGAGGGCAGGGCCAAGCCAGTGGTGGCATAGCTAGCACAAGGCTGGCTTGGCCCTGCCCTCCTCAAGGCTGGAGCAGCTGCTGGGAGTGCCTAAGCCAGGGAGGGGGCGGGGCTTGGTGCTGACTGGCTCCGCCCCTCCCTGGCTTAGGCACTCCCAGCAGCTGCTCCAGTCTTGAGGAGGGCAGGGACAAACCAGTGGTGGCATAGCTAGCACAACGCTGGCTTGGCCCTGCCCTTCTCAAGGCTGGAGCAGCTGCTGGGAGTGCCGAAGCCAGGGAGGGGGTGGGGCTTGGCACGACCTGGCTCCGCCCCCTCTGAGAAGTGCCCCATCCAGCTGCGATCGACCTCCTTTGGTCCCGCGATCAACTGGCTGATCGCGATCGACTTCCTGGGCAGCCCAGTCCTAAATCATAGTCCAGCATTCAAACCACTACACTATGCATAACTTTTGCATAATTTATTCTACACTGGTAATCATGAGAAGAATCAAAGGCATGAGCTGCCCACAACAACTGGAAATCCGTGCTTCTTAGACAAAAGCAAACATTGATCACTTTGAGCATATTTTCAGTCTTATAAATTGCTTTTTCTAAAAAAAAAGAATAGTAAGATATTTAGGAGTGCGAAATCTGTGAACAGTGTCACACTGTGCACCTATTTGATTCCTACAAAGAACTTCAGCAGTAAAGTCTGTTAATTATGCTAATTATTGTCAACTCTGAATCATGGTGAGAGAAGTAAGTAGTGAAACATACACTACGTGATTGTATACAAATAACCTGTGTTATAGTCCAGTGATTAACTCTATTTAATGTTCCACAACAGCCGTTCTAAAAAGTAGATTTGGGTCTTATTTTGAGAGAAAGGGAGAATATAACTTGAATAAAGAAGAAAGAATCAAGCGACCCAATAAATGTATACACATAAAACAGTGAGAACATCTTCTGTGTCCTCTGACTTTGTAGAAACATCTGACCTTGATCTCATGTTCAGCTTTCATGTTCTCCCTTTCAGCCCTGTGGCAGGGTCTGCTGTCTTGCATCCTGTACCACACATAATGCACTGCCAGCACTTTGCCAGCTACTAATAATAGTATTTTTCCAATCCTGCACACTACAGTGAAACACAGTCTCACTGACCTGAACCCCATAGCAATGTGTTGTTCAATAGAAAGAAATGATTTGACCTTCTGTCTGGAAAGAAAAAGTATAGTCAAAGCAAGGAGGGGAGGGAGAAACTAATGTGGAGTGGAGTGTAAAGAGGTATTCTGCAAAGACTGAAATCTACAGAAGCACCTTTAAGGATAAAACTGTAAATCTTAAGTCTTTCAGACAACATGGCTACCTTTGTTTTTCATTTTAATGTAAATCATGTCAGCTTTGCAGTCTTAAATGCTTGTCTCTGAGAGGGACTTTGTGGAGCCTGTCAGCATCTCGCTCGATGAGCAAGTGGATGCATGGAACACCAAACTATCCAAGGCTCTCAACGAGATTGCCTCTATACGCCCTCTCTGATCCCACAAGAATCGGTCACCGTGGTTCACAGAAGAACTCCAATCAATGAAGCGGGAGAAGAGGCGGCTGGGGAGCGTGTAGATGAGACTCCGAGACGAAGGTTCAAAATCAGCTTATAATCAGTTTATGGGTGCTTATGAGCATGCTATCAAGTAAGCGAAAAATTCTTACTATGCAACCTTTATAGCGTCTGCCAGCTCACGCCCGCCCCAATTATTCAGAATAATTTGATCGTTAACAATGGTCCCTACCATCCCAAAAAATGATGATCAGGCCCTTACAGCCGAGGTTTTTCAGAGCTATTTTACAGACAAGATCTCGATACTCCTCCGGGACCTCTCAGCCACAATTGATACAGTTAGCAAACTTGAGACCCTGTGGCCTCTCGCTGGGCCCACCTTCGACCGGTTCCACCCACTGGACGCAGAGGCTGTCGATAGGATTGTTACTGCAACTAGGTCAACCACTTGCTCCCTCGACCCGTGCCCCTCATGGCTTGTGAAAGCTTGCCTTGAGGGGTTACGTGCCCTCTGTTGAATATAATCAACACCTCCCTTGAGCAAGGAGTGTTTCCAGAGGGATTAAAAGAGGCGGTGGTTTCTCCATTGCTGAAGAAACCGGGATTAGATCCAGCGGTCCCTCTCAACTACCGCCCAGTTTCGAACCTATTGTTCCTGGGTAAGGTGGTTGAGAGAGCAGCAATGGAGCAGTTGCAGACCTTCCTAGATGACACAGCCTGGCTAGACCCCTTCCAGTCCGGCTTCCGTTCCGGGCATGAGACAGAGACGGTCCTGGTCTCCATCACAGACCAGCTACATTGCCAGCAGGACCAAGGTGGATCGGTGCTGCTCGTGTTATTGGACCTCACAGCAGCGTTTGATGTCCAGCTTTCGACCCTGGATGGTGTGGCATTATGCCCGTCGTCTTCAGTAAAGAGCCTCGGAGTCATCCTCGACCCTCTGCTGTCAATGGAGGCTCAGGTCTCCGCTGTCAGCAGAGTGGCGTTTTTCCATCTTCACCAGGCTCGGAGGCTGGCCCCTTACTTGTCTCAGCACGACCTGGCCACGGTGATCCAAGCTACGGTCATCTCAAGGCTAGACTACTGTAACGCTCTCTACATTGGCCTGCCTTTGTTGGTGACCCGGAAAATTAAGCTGGTGCAGAACGCCACAGCTCGGTTGCTGCCATATTACACAAATTCTGCAGGAACTGCACTGGCTCCCTATTGAGTTCCGGATCACCTTCAAAGTGTTAGTTTTGACTTTCAAGGCCTTGTATGGTCTGGGGCCAGTGTACCTGAGGGACTGCCTAACCCCATACTGTTCCATGAGAACACTTAGATCCAAAGAGGGTAATCTTTTAACCATGCCCAGTGTCAAGCAATTCTGACTCACCTCAATGTGGAGAAGGGCGTTTTCAATCATTGCTCCAGTCAATCAAAACTTTATTACGGTCACAGACCAGCACAAAGCGGGCACAAGCGCCTCCAAACCTCAGTCCTCTGGAACGCGTTACCTCCGGAGGTTAGGACCTTGCGCAATTTGTTGGCTTTCCGGAAGGCCTACAAGGCGTTACTATTCCGGCAGGCCTTTGAGCTGTGATATGCTATCTTTTAAGATTGTGTTTCTTTTAGGAACTGTTTTATTCTTTGTTTTAATGCTGTTGTTGATTGTGATTTTGTTGTGATGTTTGTTGTAAGCCGCCCCGAGCCACTGGGAGTGGCGGCTAATAAATCTAATAAATAAATAAAAATCCTGGTGTTTGGTCCAGTCACCTGGGCCATAGTGTTTCCAAATGGCCAGCTATTGTATTCTTGGTGTTTTGTACTGTAGTTTGAATTCTTGGTGTTAAGGATCCCTTTAGGCAACTTGATGGGTTTAAAAAAAACTTGGGGGGAATCAAAGATAAAGACAATAAACCAGTGAAAACAAGTGCAATAAAACAAGAATCCCTGGGAAAGGGAGAACCTACAAACTGTAGTTTGTACTAATTAACTTGGTCAATTGTGCATCTAGATCAGGGGTGCTCATTAGGTAGATCGCGATCTACTGGTAGATCGCGTAGGGCGTCCTGGTAGATCGCAGGCAGGGCGGGAGCAAGGCTCAGCCCCGCCCCGCAGGCTCCCGATGCCGCCCAGGTGCAGAAGGAGGTTGGACTGGATGGAGGTCTCCTCCTATTCTAGGAACCCGTTGTTGTTGTTGTTGCTGTTATTATTATTATTATTATCATCAGAGGCTGAATGGCCATCTGTGAAGAATGCTTTGATTGTGTTTTTCCCTTATGGCAGGAGGAGGTTGGACTGGATGGCCCTTGGAGGTCTCCTTCTACTCTAGGAACCTGTTGTTGTTGTTGTTGTTGTTAGTAGTAGTAGTAGCAGATGCTGAATGAATATTATCATCATTATTATTATGAATAAATTCAGGGGCTTATACTCACATTTAGTTGAGTTCAGTCTTAAAATATATTATATGGCTCTCACTGAAATAAATTTCCAAATGTTTTGCTTTTATAGCTCTCTGAGTAGTGGGTCGGTAGATCATTTTGACTTGGTTGTTTTATAAGTAGCTCACATGCTGAAAAGGTGTGAGCACCCCTGATCTAGATAAATGCAAATACATGAAAAAGAGCATTCCTTGTCATGTGTAGCCTGCCATTCCACGGTTTCCCATTGACACTTCATTTGGAGCTTGCTTTTTCTTTTCTTTTTTTTTACTGTGCCTTAGGCCAAAAGTAAAGATACTTTTGCTTTCAGGCCAGTGACAAATAACTGTAAAATAAATATAACCTCTGGCTTTCTTTCAGAAAAGCGTAGTAATAGCCGTAGTACTTGGGAAATAGATCTCTTAAAAGCACAATAGGGTCTTTATTTTCATTTAGAACATGTTGAAGCGCCAAGAATGGCAGGATTTAAGACTAAAATATGAGATAGTGCTGCACTGTGCCACAGAGACAACCTGCCCGTGTCTTAGGGTGGTTTTAGTTAGCTGGACTGGGGGTCAAGCAGCACAGCATTAAAGGGGTTGCAGCATTGGAAATCTGATGCTGCCATAGGTCTTTCACGAGGTTCCTGGTCCTATCAAGGCTTTCAACCTGGTGATCCAAAGGTTTTTGCTGTTGGTCCACTTCACGGACTCAAAGAAGTTTTTTTGCAGTAGTGGCACCAATACTATGGGCTGGCCATCCATCATATGGTCCTTTCCCCAATTTCAACAGCTTCATCAATGTATAGGGCTTATTTTTAAAGACAAATAAAAAACCTGGTTGCAGAAAGACAACTTTAAAATAGGTGCTGCCCAGCATGTATTTTGTACACTTTCCCGCATATCTTTTTACCTCCAAACCTCAGCAGTTGCAACTGGAGTGTTTGCAGATGACTATTTCTCAAACAGAAGATGCCAGCCAAATCTGTTTTCTTCTTAATTTATATTCCAAATTCTCTTGCATGAAGGAGTTCATTATTAATACAGATGTTATTGCTGGGTTTGCCATGTGAAGGAGGCTTTGTATGAAAGGGCACACATAAGAGATAATGTTGTAGTTAAAACAGCTTCAGCTTTATTGGTTGCAGCTGGTGGAGCCTTGGCACAGCATAGGGCATGGATTTAAACATCAACTGACCTGCCTTCCCTCCAGTGACATCCACCCACAATCTGCTGGGAAAAAGATTAATAGGACGACAGCAAATCCCCACTGTGTGAACCCCATTGCTTCCAGGGGGTGAGGCATTTGAGGATTGGTAAATGTAAATAAGCAGAAAAGGTAAAAGCTTTACCACAGTATTTATTTATTTACTAGCTTGGGGACCCGGTGGTGCCCAGGTTATTTGAGAAAGGCATATTGTGCCAAGGTTAGTCTTTGGTACTTCAAGTCCCATCATCCAGGGTCCAGCCTCCTCCAAACTGCATTAGAAGATTGAGTGGGTCATGGGGGCTCTGTGTGCCAAGTATGGTCTTTATCGGTCTTTGTTGGGGGCTGCAGCAGTCTTGGGCAATGAGTAGAGGTAGTTGAAGTCCTATCATCCATGGTCTGCCCTCCTCTAAACTGTAAAAGGATGAAGACTGGGTCATGGGGGCACAGCGTGCCAAGGGTATTCTTTATAGGTCTTTGTTCAGGGCTGCAGTGGTCTGTGGGAAATGAAGGCTTTGAAAGTACTACAAATTCCATAATTCATGGAGGTACCTCAAGTCCCATCCATGGTCCATTCTTCTCCAAACAGCAGTAGAATGTAGAGTGGGTCATAGGGGCACTGTGTGTCAAGTTTGGTCTTGCATTGGGCCTCTGTGTGCCAAGTGTGGTCCTGATCCATCATTGGTGTGGGCTGCAATGCTCTAAGCAAGTGAGTTGAAGTACTGCAATTCCCGTCATCCATGGTACATCCTACCTCAAACTGTCCCAAGATGTAGAGTGCATCTTGGGGGGTTTGTTGGCCAAGTTTGGTCTTGTTCTGTCATTGTTGTGGACCTAGTCAGGAAAATCAAGTTGAGGAAGCCTTACTGTCAAATCAGGTTGTGGCCTAGTCAGGAAAATCAAGTTGAGGAAGCCTTACTGTCGAATCAGGTTGTGGCCTAGTCTGGAAAATCAAGTTGGGGAAGCCTTACTGTCAAATCAGGTTGTGGCTTAGTCTAGGAAATCAAGTAGAGGAAGCTTTACTGCCAAATCAGGCTGAGGCCTAGTTTGTTAAATCAGCTGAAGGAAGCCTTTTTTTAAAGTGCACTCTCTGGCACCTTTGAGATTTTGGATGTTGGAATGTTGGCCATGCACAGTCTGTTACACAAATTCTCCCTCAGTGGCAACTGATCTTCTCTGTCTGGTGCTTAAGAGTGTTGGAGTTCTGAGGCTGACCAATCAGAGTCCTGTATGCAAATAACCCCTCATTGGAAACCAATTGAAACGCTGGAGTTCTGAGGCTGGCCAATCAGAGTCCTTTATGCAAATGTTGTCTCAGTGGCAACCAATCGAAACACTGCCACATATTCCTCTGCACCTCCGCACCTCTCGCCGCAAACATTCTCTTTTATTATATAGATAGATAGATTTCCTATACTTCTGCCCCACCCTTCTCACCCCCGAGGGGGGGGCTAAGGGTGGCCTCACAAAAGCATCATCGGATGCCGGGATCATAAAAACAATCAGCAAAACACCAAAAATATTAAAAACAGTTAATTTAACCACGCCTGTTAAAATCAGAATCCAGAGTCCAGTCTGGGTCAATTCATTGTCTTCAATCTTCTTTCATTTTCTGTTATTACTGGTCGAACGCTTGGTCCCATAGCCCGGTCTTAAGTTTTCTTCTGCATCTGGGAAGTGTACTGCAGTAGAAGGATGCCAGTAAGAGCACTGTTTGTCTTCTATAGTGCTGTATTGAGACAAAACGTGTAATGAAAGTGTGACATCATAGGAAAAGTCTGTTCCTAGGCTGCTTCTCTTCATTGGCTTCTGCACTGCTTGCTGGTGCTGGAGGACTCACAATGGAATAATCTCATTCTTCATGTCTCACCTTCCTCAACATTGCTAGGGAGAGCGGAAGCTGAGATGCGGGTTTTGCTTCTTTTGATGACAGCCATTCAAAAGGGGCCTGCATTTTTATCAGAGCTGCATGTGTCTTCCTTTTGCATCATCACCTTTCAGCTGGTGCAAGGTGTCCATATGATGTATGATTGGATTCACTGGTCCTGGCCCGGCCCCTTAATAACACACACACAGACAATGTCAATTAACTATTTATTAAGCACAAATGTTGCAGAAGAAAAGGTGAAATGTTCTAAAGTAATGAGATCAATCAGTCCAAAGTAATTAGCAATTAGTGTTCAAAAGCAAATCCCAAAAGCAGGGAATCTCTCAAAAGCAAGGTCCATAAAACAAGGCAAGTTGATCCAAAGTAAACTTAGTCCGTGGAGCAAAACAAGGCAATCCAAAGTTCATGGAATACACAAGGTCTCTTGGCAGTACTTGGCAAGGTGAGCCAAACTATGGCTTCCAAGGAGCAGCAGACCACCGATGCGTCTGTCCAGCAAAGACGTGGCTGCCAAACTGAGGAACTTTCCCACAGAGTGTATACTTAAGTCCCACCCTTGTGGGACCAGCGCCTCTCCAGGCTCCGGTTCCAATCTTTCCGTGTAGCCACAATACTACTCCTCCGGTCGAAGCTCCTCGCAGGTTCAGTGCCATCTGCCCCGTTATCTTCCTGGGAAAGTGCCTCCAACTCGGTTTCCATATCTTCCTCCGCAGCTGGTGGAAACAAGCGCTCCTGAGAACCGAAGCCTCCTGGTTTCTCATATTCGCAATCCGAGCCGGAATCTGGCTGGCCTTCATCATCCGAATAAGCAGAAGGCCAGGTGTCATCCCATTGTAAACTGTCAGTCGGTGATGCATGCCCATCAGCCCCTGCTTCCCCTCCATCTTGGTCCAAAGCAATTGGGACCCCCGGGGCAGCACCGCCCCCCCCCCCCTGGCTGGAACGGGGGCTGAGTTGCTACATTCACAGCAGAAGTGCTGCAGACAGCTGCTAACATTAGTTTTCCTGGGGAATATTTCCAGAGTAACAAAGGAAGGCAGGTTACAACAACAATGAAGAAAAAAAGCACCAAAAGGGTAAAAAACTACAAGCACAAATATGAAAAGAACTAATAGTATAATGTTATAATGAGCATGGTGAAATGAACAAGCCTAGCCTCCGTGGCAGGAGACAAACAGTACCGTCAGAGAAGATAGGCGCTTCAATATAGTTAAAATAGTGCAGGAAAATCCGATATAATCCAAGCCGCTGTTACCATTAAGGCACCAATGCCTAGTCCGTGAAAAGGGAGACAGAGCGATGTGCTGAAGTCGAGTATCATGACGGAAGATGTAAACAGGTATATCCTGCTGTATAATAAAATGTCACTCAGGCTTGTGAAACAAATAACAGTATATTTACTTTGGTTCAAAGGTTCAATCAGGGTAACAATATATTTATATTAGTCTCTTTGATACAGGCAGAGATCCGGGGAATAAAATAGTCCTTTTAAATAGTTTTAAAAATAAGCCTCATGCCTTCAAATGATTAGTCTTCAACATAGTTGGCAGCCAGCAATATCTCTTCACTGTCCAAAGTGAGAACAAAAAGCAGAATGACAGTTAGAACCGTTGGCCTCAGCAGCCAGCCAGGGACAGCAGCCAATCAGAACCCCGGCCCCTAGCACATTCAGCCAATAGGCTGCTGACACATCTCTCTCCAGTTAACCCATCATATCATGGCATCCTTTTTTCAAATCCCAACAAGGCAATATAGGCACCGGGAATGTGGGACAGCTGGCTGGGAGTCAGCTGCATAAGAACTCTACTGACCAGGAGGTCATGAGTTCAAGGCCTGCCCGGGTCGGGGTGAGCTCTTGACCAATTGTGTACCTCGTTGTCTGTCTATATATGTTGTATGTCTATGGCATTGAATGTTTGCCTGTATATGTGTGTTGTGATCCGCCCTGAGTCCCCTGTGGGGTGAGAAGGGCGGAATATAAATGAAGCAAATAAACAAAACAAATAAAAAAATAGTATTGAGCTGGCCCTGCCCCAAATACTTCAACCCCAACACCCCTCCCCACCTCCCCGGTGATCTTACCAAAGGAATATCAAAAGCAAAGAAAAGTGAGCACACTGATCTCCATTTCCCTCCCATTGCTCAAGTTGCAAATCTAAAAGTTGTGGCAAGAATGAAGCATCCTCTCATAAAAATTAACAACCCGTAGAATCATAGAATCATTGAGTTGGAAAAGACCTCATGGGCCATCCATACTTCCAACCTGCCTCTAGACCAGACCTGGGCAACCTATGGCCCGTGGGCTGGATTCGGCCCGGCAGCCAATTCTGTCCGGCCTGGGGAGAAGGGCATCGGGGGCGGGGCCAAGAGGAAGGGATGCCGCTGCCGCCATCCCATCGAGGGCTGTGGGGCCTGCGTTGGCAGACAGCCTGCTGCTCCGGAGAACAATCGGAGGAGCGGCGGCTTTGGAGTGTCTACCATCCCGGGAGGTGATCCGGGCCTGCAGCAGGATCGTCTTCTGGTTCGCCAGGGCGATCACCCGCCGCAGCTCGCTTACTGCTCCCGCTGAAAGCCCGGATCGCCTCCCAGGATGGCAGGCACTCCAAAGCCGGGATGGCAGGCATTCCATGGCAGGGCGATCAGCTGGGGAACGGCTGAGGGCGAGAGCGGGCGAAGGCCTGCAGCCTCCGATCGTCTGCTGCTCTGCTCTGCTGCGGTGGCGGCTGGGTCCGCTTTGTTATCCTGGGTCCATTGGGCCATTTCATCTTGGGATCCTTCCTCTCTTCAGGATGTCAGCCTCTATCTTGGTTCGCATCTTGTCTTCTTTCATTTTATTTTAGTGGTTTTTATTATTATTTTATAATAATAATTTTATAACAATAATTTTATAATAATAATATAATAAATAATATTATAATAATATAATAAATAATATTATAAATGTTATATTATATTATATACTGTATATATAATAATTATGATTTTAATACTAATAATATATGAATATTTCTTGATTTATTAATATGTTAATATTAATGATGTGTAATATATAGTAAATATAGTAAATAAATAAATAAATAAATAATGCAGATTAGAATGTAGTTCAGCCTTTAGGTTCGGCCCTCTATAATATTTTTTGGCTCTCGTGTGGCCCCTTGGAAAAAATAATTGTCCCCCCCTGCTCTATAATATATTACTATATAATATAATAATTATGAATATTTCTTGATATATTAATATGTTAATATTAATTATGTGTAATATATAGTAAATATAGTACGTAAATAAATAAATAAGGCAGATTAGAATGTAGTTCAGCCTTTAGGTGCGGCCCTCTATAATATTTTGTGGCCCCATGGAAAACAATAAGGGGCCACACGACTAGCCTTTCCTACCATTTTCAGAATGCATGAGTTCTGTTATACTGAATAATGACTGGAATGTTTTCTTAAATGGATTTGAGTGGGTGTTGACTGCTGCTGGCTGCTAGGCACACCCCACACTTTGGGGTTGGGATGTCATTTCTAGTTTGCAGTTGCAGTATAGCCAGCATAAAAGTGTTAAAGTTTGCTCCAGAGCAAACTTTAATGTCATCCATTGCTGGGGTAAGGTAATGTGGCTTTAAATGTTTGTTTTTTCTCTCTCCCTCTCTCCTCCCCTTTTATCTTCGCTGCTGATATCTTTCACCAAGGGGATAGGAACGGAGAGGGCTGTGTCTCCTTCTGCCCTTCTGTTTAAACAGCAGTAATGAATGATTAAATACTTTCGGTTGCAAATACTTTGTCTAATAATCAATCACTTTGTTTTACAAACACTGTAATAATGTTTTTGAAATCTATTAATAAAACATAAAACCTTAATTCTCACTTTCATCAAATAATGTTTCTCTCATTTAAGAGTGATACCCTCCAGTTAGGATAGATAAGAAAACTACCAGTTTTCAAGAGAAGCTGAAAGGGGTAGGATACTCAATTTGGCATATTGTTGGGGTTTTTTTGCTCATTTATCATGCTGAGGAGAGATATTAACTGTGATATTAGAATAGTTTGCTGATCTTTTCATAACCAGCATTGCATCAGAATCTGTATTTTTTCATAAACAATAGGATAATCAAGGATGGAAAAAGTATAGGACTTATGCCACATTTAGTCCTTGGAACCCCCGACCCCCAACATTTGTCCTCAGTTTTCCAAAACAAAATAATTTCAGATATACCTTAATACAGGGGTGCCCACACTTTTTCAGCATGCGAGCTACTTATAATAAAACCAAGTCAGAAAGATCTACCAAGAGAGAAGCAGGCGGAGCAGGGAGGGGGCGGGGCTTGGCATGGCCTGGCTCTGCCCACCTCTGGCTTTAGCTCTACCACAGCTTCTCCAGGCTTGAGGAGGGTAGTGCCAAGCCAGTGGTGGCATAGCTAGCCACTACTGGCTTGGCACTACCCTTCTCAAGGCTGAAGAAGCTGTGGTAGAGCTGTAGCTGGGGGAGGGGGCGGGGCTTGGTGCAGCCTGGCTCCGCCCCCTCCCCTCTGGCTTTGGAGCTCCCAGCAGCTTCTCCAGGCTTGAGGATGGCAATGCCAAGCCAGTGGTGGCATAGCTAGCCACTACTGGCTGGGCACTACCCCCTCCTCAAGGCTGAAGAAGCTGTGGTAGAGCTGAAGCCGGGGGAAGGGGCAGGGGTTTGTGCGGCCTGGCTCCTCCCCTTCCCCCCCTGGCTTTAGCGCTACCACAGCTTCTCCAGGGTAGAGAAGGGTAGTGCCAAGCCAGTGGTGGCATAGCTAGCCACTACTGGCAGCACTACCCTCCTCAAGGCTGAAGAAGCTGTGGTAGTGCAGAAGCCGGGGCGGGGGCGGGGCTTGGCACTGCATGGCTCCTCCCCCTCTAGAAGTGCCCCACCCAGGACCAAAGGAGGATCGACCTCCTTTGGTCCTGGGATCGACCAGTCGATCGCGATCAACTTCCTGGGCAACCCTGCCTTAATAACTGTAAAAAGCACTCAAGCCCCTGGCACCTAACAGTTGCCGGTCTTACTAAAGCTTGACATAGCAGGTGTGTTTTTGTATTCTATTGTGTCAATTTTTTATTAAAAAATCACTCCTCTCTCTTTTTCAGCATGCACATCTCTGAAAGCCAACAAGAATTCTTCAGAATGCTGGATGAGAAAATTGAAAAGGTAAGAATTAACAAGGAAACATGTTATTAGTTGTAATAAATAGTATTTGTACTATGATGGAGCCAGTGGTATACTACTCCAAAATCTGAAACAGGATGAAAGGTGATGTAGAAATACTTTAGGACATTAGTTCTCAACCTTTGGTCCTCCATGTGTTTTAGACTTCAGCTCCCACAATTCCTAGCAGCTGGTAAGATGGCTCGGATTTCTGGGAGTTGAAGTCCAAAACACCTGGAGAAGAGCCAAAGGTTGAGAACCACTGCTTTAGAAAAAATGCAATAGCTATGTAATGTGACTTATTGGGACATGTGAATCTTTGTGCTTAAGAAAAGGTCTATGTTTTTTATTAATTTCTGGCAACTTTTCAAAGTATGTTATGTTCAGTGAAATTGCAATGGTTGCTTTTCCACATTGAGACTCATATGTTCAGACGTAAGGATTATTGCAGGAATTTGATGCATCAGCTACAGCTCCAAGGTGGGTCAGCGCTGCTCATGTTATTGGACCTCACGGCAGCATTTGACTCAGTTGATCATTCTCTATTGATCCACCGTTTAACCATGACGGGAGAGAGGGGGTCCGCTCTTAAATGGGTGGCCTCCTTTCTCCAAGATCGGGGACAACGGGTGGAGAGGGGAGGGATGGTCTCGGAAAAGGTCCTTCTTAATTGTGGGGTCCCCCAAGGGGCTATCCTCTATTATTTAACATCTATATCGGTATGGAGTGTCATCAATACGCTGATGACACCCAGCTGGTGCTGAGGATGGAAGGCCGGCTGGACTCTGTACCCGATTATTTCCATCAGTGCCTGGAAGCCGTGACTGGGTGGCTACGGGCCAGCAGGTTGAAGGTGAACCCGTCAAAGACGGAGGTCCTGTGGCTGGGTCGTCCTGGGGGGGGGGGGAGCTCCGGCTGCCAATAATGGACGGTGAGGTGGTTAGTCCGTCGATGCTGGTTAAAAGCCTGGGGCTCCAACTGGACTTTCTGCTGGCGATGGAGGCTCAGGTCTCCACCATGAGCAGAGCAATGTTTTTCCATCTGCGTCAGGCGAGGCGGCTAGCGCCCTACCTTTCCGGTGACGATGTAGCCACGGTAATCCAGGCCACGGTCATCTCGAGACTGGACTACTGTAACGCCCTTTACATTGGCCTTCCTTTGTCGGTAATCCGGAAACTGAAGATGGTGCAAAACGCTGCGGCTCAACTGCTGGCTGGAGTGACAATAACATGCCACATCACACCAGTCCTCCAGTGTTTGCACTGGCTTCCCATCGAGTACCGTATTGCCTTCAAAGTGCTGGTGTTAACCTTTAAGGCCTTGCATGGTCTGGGGCCAGTGTATCTGAAGGACCGCCTCTCCCTGCACATTCCCCAGAGACCACTACGGTCCATGGACCAAAACCTATTGGAGGTTCCATCACTCAAGATTTGCCGATTATCATCGACTCGGCAGCGCACCTTTTCTGTAGTAACGCCTACCCTGTGGAACGCCCTCCTGGCAGAAGCACGAACAATAACGTGCTTCCGCTGGTAGTCTAACCCTGAATCTATAAAGATTCAGGGTTAGACTACCTGAATCAGTCTTTTGTATTTCAATAATTCTTTCTTATCTTTACTGTATTTCTCACTTTTCCCCCCTTTCTTTCTTTTCTATACTTTACTGGGAGGGGTCCCAGTAATGTTCTTATACATTGTGATTTAGTGTATTGTGTATTTTTAAATTGTTTCTGTTTTATATTTGAAAACTTAATAAAAACTATTTTTTAAAATAGCACACCTGTTCTGTAGTAGCACTTACCCTGTGGAACGCCCTCCCGGCAGAAGCACGAGCAATAACGGAGTTACAGGCCTTCAGGAGGACCTGTAAGACCACCCTGTTCCCCCAGGCGTTTTAATCTCTGTGGTTGTGCTTTCCATTCTGGTCCTAATCTGTTTTTATTCTGTTTTTAACTACGTTGTGTTGTGTATTCATTGTTGTGAACCACCCTGAGCCTTTTTGGGAAGGGTGGTATATAAATCGAAATAATAAATTTAAATAAATAAATAAATCTGATGTGGCCTCAACATTGCAGCTGATGTGTGTGTGGCTTGCCCTGACATATTGATATAAAGGGTGTTTATGGTTAATTTTTTGTGAGTTCTGTGGCACACAAATACAGAGGGGTGTGTCTACACAATCCATCTTCAGATATTTCACAGGTGGCTAACAAGTAAGCAACCTGCTCTTCCTGTGGCTGTTCTTCCTGTATATTCCCATTTTAGTCAAAGTGAAGCAGAGCCTAACACTTAACTCAACAATTGTACTTTCATACTTTTTGTTTTGGCTAATTGTTTTCTAACCGAGATTTTTCTTGTTCTGAGGACATCACATACTCATCCCAAATGGCCCATTATTCAGGATAACAAAGTGTGTATTTAAACGCACAGGGAGAAAAAGATGGGTTCAGGGAAGAAGTTAAATGAAACCCTTTACCTAAGGAGTTTCACATAGTATTTCAGGTGTGAGAGCAAGACAAACCTAACCTTTCCACTCCAAGCTCTTTGGCTCTCCTGGTCTCCCACAGAAAAGAGTGGCAGCACTAGCTTCCATTTTAGATTAACAGTATATCCTGAAAACAACCTTAGTTTGCAATTGGGTGGTTTCCACTAACCGTAGTTAAACGGCAGTGTGTCTGAGTTTGTATGCATTTTGTATTTACTCCCCCTTGTGGCGCTGAGGCCGGGTGGTTGGCTAGGTTTATTTGTGAAATTCTCAACACTAGTTTTGCTTATGTCTACTACCTGCCTTCCATTTAGAAAATATTTTAATGTAAACAATACATTGTTGCTATTGTTGTTGTTATTTATTTATTTTGGAATATTTGCAATATCTCCAACGTGAGCAGAGCAGCGTTTTTCCATCTGCGCCAGGCGAGGCGGCTGGCGTCCTACCTTTCCGGTGACGATGTAGCCACGGTAATCGAGGTCACAGTCATATCGAGACTGGACTACTGTAACGCCCTTTACATTGGCCTTCCTTTGTCGGTAATCCGGAAACTGAAGATGGTGCAAAACGCTGCGGCTCAACTGCTGGCTGGAGTGACACTAACATGCCACATCACACCAGTCCTCCAGCTTTTGCACTGGCTTCCCATCGAGTACTGGATTGCCTTCAAAGTGCTGGTGTTAACCTTTGAGGCCTTGCATGGTCTGGGGCCAGTGTATCTGAAGGATCGCCTCTCCCTGCACATTCCCCAGAGACCACTACGGTCCATGGACCAAAACCTATTGGAGGTTCCATCTCTCAAGATTTGCCAATTGTCATCGACTTGGCAGCGCACCTTTTCTGTAGTAGCGCCTACCCTGTGGAACGCCCTCCCGGCAGAAGCACGAACAATATCGGAGTTACAGGCCTTCAGGAGGGCCTGTAAGACCACCCTCTTCCTCCAGGCATTTAATCTCTAAGGTTATGCTTTCCATTCTGGTCCTAATCTGTTTTTATTCTGTTTTTAACTACGTTGTGTTGTTTATTCATTGTTGTGAACCACCTGAGCCTTTTTGGGAAGGCTATATAAATCGAAGTAATAAATAAATAAATAAATATTTATATAATTAGAAATAATTGGAGGGGGACACAATTTTAAACACAATGGCATCATGAAAACATGAAAATCATTTATAGTTCATATACATCTTATGCAGATAATTTTATATATTGTGTGGTTTATTTGTTTTTATGATAATCCAGGACATCGGGTCATTGATTATAGTGCAGGGCTGTCCAACTGCTGGCCCGCGGGCTGTATACGCCCCCCAGCCCCTTCCCCACGGCCCCCTACCCTCCTGCAAGATATCTGCTTTTTATAAAGATTTTAAAAAATATTTTTTATTATTTTTTGAATATTTTTTTGAATATTTTTTGAATATTTTTATTTTTTTCGTGGGGGGGGGGTGAGGGGCGGGGTAGGGAGGAGGAGCAGGCTCTCTTCCTCCTCCTCTTCCTACTTCCCTCCCTCCATGAGGCTGGGGATGGCCGGCTGTGGCCTTCTCTTTTGCGGCGGCCACAAACCTGAAGAAGCAGGCAGGCAGGCAAGCGGAGGTGAAGGGAAGGGAGGGGGAAGAAGGGGAGGCGGCAAATAAAGTGTGTGTGTGTTTGCCCTCCACGTGCGCTCCCCCTCCCTGTTGCCTCAGCACTCTTTCCTGTCTTCTTGTTTCCCTCCCTCTCTCCCCCCCTCCCTCCTTCTCTCTCTCTTTCCCCCTTTCATTCCTTCCCCCTTGCACCTCCTGAACGAAAGAGGGAAGGAGAGAGTGCACCAAGCGAGAGGGGGCGTGGCCAGAGCGAAAAAGGGGCGGGGCCGAGTTCGGAGCGCGCGGGGGGGGGCTGCTCATCCATTCCCTTTCTGGCTTCCTCCTCTTCTGAGGATTCCTGCCAAGTTTGGTCCTGATCCATCATTATTTGAGTCCACAGTGCTCTCTGGATGGAGGAGAACTACAACTCCCAAACTCAAGGTTCAGTACTTTCTGTTGCTCTCATGAGAGTTCAGTTTAGGTTTGATTCAACATGGCTGAGGAATGCTTTGATTGTGTTTTCCCCTTATGGCAGAAGGAGATTGGACTGGATGGCCCTTGGAGGTCTCCTATTCTAGGAACCCATTGTAATTATTATTATTATTATTATTATTATTATTATTATTATTATTATCATCATCATCATAGGCTGAATGGCCATCTGTGAGGAATGCTTTGATTGTGTTTTCCCTTTATGGCAGAAGGAGATTGGACTGGATGGCCTCATCATCATCAGAGGCTGAATGGCCATCTGTGAGGAATGCTTTGATTGTGTTTTCCCCTTATGGCAGAAGGAGGTAGGACTGGATGGCCCTTGGAGGTCTCCTGTTCTAGGAACCCATTGTAATTATTATTATTATTATTATCATCATCATCATCAGAGGCTGAATGGCCATCTGTGAGGAATGCTTTGATTGTGTTTTCCCCTTATGGCAGAAGGAGATTGGACTGGATGGCCCTTGGAGGTCTCCTGTTCTAGGGACCCATTGTAATTATTATTATTATTATTATCATCATCATCAGAGGCTGAATGGCCATCTGTGAGGAATGCTTTGATTGTGTTTTCCCCTTATAGCAGAAGGAGATTGGACTGGATGGCCCTGGATGGCCCTTGGAGGTCTCCTACTCCAGGAACCTGTTGTTGTTGTTGTTATTATTATTAGCAGAGGCAGAATGAATATTATGCCTTATCATTCAGGGTTATAGGCCTGTGTGGAAGGGCCCTGGCTTCTTATTTGACTTCCTTTCCACACATCTGAATAAAATCCAATGTTATTTGCTTTAAACCAGATTATATGAGTGTGGACTCCGATAATCCAGTTCAAAGCAGGTATTCTAGGTTATATGGCTGTGTGGAAGGGCCCTGAGTCCACACTGCAATATAATCCAGTTCAAAGCAGGTTTTGTGGGTTATATGGCTGTGTGGAAGGGCCCTGAGTCCACACTGCAATATAATCCAGTTCAAAGCAGGTTTTGTGGGGTTATATGGCTGTGTGGAAGGGCCCTGAGTCCACACTGCAATATAATCCAGTTCAAAGCAGGTTTTCTGGGTTATATGGCTGTGTGGAAGGGCCCTGAGTCCACACTGCAATATAATCCAGTTCAAAGCAGGTTTTGTGGGGTTTCCTGCCTGGGTATTCTGGGTTATATGGCTGTGTGAAGGGCCCTGAGTCCACACTGCAATATAATCCAGTTCAAAGCAGGGACTGGGACTTGAGACTGGGATTTTGGTGTTCATCTCTACCTCCAAGTCAAAGCCCTGGTGTCGTCCACAGACACCTCCAAGGCGGGGAGGGGGCGGAGCTGGGGAGGGGCGGAGCCAGGGAGGGGGGGGGGCAGGGGTGGAGCCAGGGAGGGGGCGGAGCCGGGGGCGGAGGCAGAGCCTTCGGCCCCCCAGGTCACAGTAACCGGAATTCCGGCCACAGGTCCGGTAGAAGTTGGACAGCCCTGTTATAGTGGATACCTCAGTTCATCCTGAGAAATATCATTATAGTATGTATTGATCAAATAAGGAAAGTGGATGAACAAAGTAGCTGAGTGTGCTGCTTTTATCAAATACTGTACGTACTCAAAACTAGTATACCATCAAATGTAATGCGCACCTCAATTTTCAAAATCCTGAAACCAAAAAACATATTTCGAGCAATAGTAAAGTGCTGTACTCTTTGAAATTAGGCCAGAAAAAGAAATCTGCATTAAAGTTGCTGCCTTCTTGGAACTTCTTGGGGAAAAATCACTTTTGTGGGGCCCCATTGGCCTCCTCCCTCCGCCCAGCTGGGGAAGAAGGCTGGGCTTTGGAAGTTTCCCAGAGTCTTCCATTTGGCTTCAGGTTGACTGAACTCTCCTCTCTCCCTCCCTCCCTCCCTCCCTCCCTCCCCCTAACCAGCTGGAGAATCATCATCATTATCATAAAAATTTATTTCTAGACCGCCCTCTCTCCCAAAAGGGACTCAGGGCGATTTACACATACAAAAAGACAAGCATTCAATGCCTCAGGTGAGTACAAACATATCAAAATAATACACAATAAAGCAACAGCAACAACAGTGAGCTTGCAACAAAGAATTAAGCATTGTGATGAATAATGAAACAAAACAATCTAATAAGACATAGTTAACATTACAACATATACGTTAAAAATGGCTGGTGCCATTATTCATTTGAATTCCCCATGCCTGGGATAGAATCTGAAGTATAATATAGAAGGGAGTTGATAGTGGTGGTTAATTTATGAACAACAATAAGCTGACTTGTTACAGTGTGGTAGGGGAAGGCATAATTCTGACTGCATTGGCTAACCTGGAGACGTCATTGATAACTTGACAAGATTTTTAGGATATCATTTACTACTGAGCCTGTTCCGTCCTCCATACGTTTCATATGCATAGCCCCATAGTTTTGTTTTAAAAGGCAGCATTTTTTCCTTTTGCATTTTTTACTGGGACTGTTCCAGACACACTGGCACCTTGCCTGTTAATTATTAGCAAGGTTGCAGCCTGGTGCAGAATTTGCCACCTAAAGCTCTGCAAATGTATCTTTTTAGTTGGTGTCCGCCCCTTTTTCTTCCTGGGGATTGGCCTCCATTTTAGAAAGTGTTTTAGTTCCTTTCAGAGAGGGAAGGAAGCCAGATGTGTTTTTGGCCAGCCAGGATTGGCTCTGAAAGGGTCACCGTAAGTACTGGGTGCTTACTGGGTGCTAACTTGTATGCTAACCTGCATGCTGACCTGCTGATTACTATTTGCTTGACCATTAGCTGGGGGACTGCTGGAACCAGATGAGTTTATGGTACCTTGCAGAGACTGGCTTTGCATGCTGTATAGGATAGACATCTGGTTACCAGCCCAGCTTTAGGTCACCTTTTGGACTGAGCTTAGGTTTAGAGGGGGGAAGGAGTGGTTCCTTCAACCAAACACCTAGGACCAGGGTGGGAAATATCTGGTTTCCTGCCATCCAAAAAGAAGCAGTGGGAATCTTTTGAGCAACAACCCAAGGCATTTCCAGTCTGTTTTTTTAGCGCTCTGCAGTCCACCAGGTAAAAAGGACAACACATCTGCCAGTTTTAATTTCAAACAGACCTGGTGTGACGGCATAGAGCCCATTCTGTTTTGTTTCTTTAGCAGAATTGCAACACTCTCAATTTTAAGGTTTCTGTGTTCATTTGTCTTTTTAAAAAAAAGAAAGAAAGAAGAGCAAGCTGGGTTCATGTTGCTATTACATGAAGCCAAAAGGATTCATGTAATAGCAACAACTTGTGTTTGTTAGAATATGGCCATGAATCTGAATTTCTGCATGCTTAATAATTATTGACAGATTATTTCCATATATTTATTTATTTATTTATTCAATTTGATATACCACTCTCTCTGGCGCCCAGAGCGGTTCACAGAAATAAACAGAGAAAAACACATAAAATGCATAAAACAGAATTAAAACCCCCCCAATTAAAACATACAGCCAGTGGTACTACAGCGACAATACCAGAATGTTGGCAGCAACGCAGCAAGATGGTGAATAATATGGCATTAGTTTAGACGGCAAATGCCTGTCTAAAGAGCCAGGTCTTTACAGCTCTGCGGAACGGCATTAAATCCCGGATAGCTCATGTCTCTTCTGGGAGAGAGTTCCACAAAGTTGGCGCTGCTATGGCAAACGCCCTTTGCCGCGTGCTGGCCAGTCTGTAAACCCTAATGCCCTGCACATCCAGAAGATTGAGCCCCTCCGAAGGGAGTGATCTCCTGGGTACATAAGGGGTAAGCCGCTCCCTCAGGTACACTGGCCCCAAACCATATTAAGGCCTTGAAAGTTAGAACTAACACCTTGAAGGCAACCCGGAATTCGATCGGAAGCCAGTGCAGTTAGCGCAAGAGTGGGGTCGCGTGGTCGAATTTTGAGGCTCCCATGAGCAGGCGCGCTGCAGCGTTCTGCACCAGCTTGAGTTTTCCAGATTGCTGACAAGGGTAGGCCAATGTACAGCGCATTACAGTAATTGAACCTCGAGATGACCGTGGCTTGGATCACCGTGGCTAGGTCGCAACGGGAGAGGTAAGGAGCCAGACGTCTTGCCTGACGCAGATGGTGAAAGGCTATCTTGCAGGCGCAGGCAATCTGTGCCTCCATAGATAGCTGGGCGTCCAGCCGGACCCCTAGGCTCTTTACGGATGGTTGCGGACAAAGGGCCACACCGTCGAATTTTGGCAGCTGGGTCTCTACCCCCTCCAGGCGGCCCAGCCACAAGATCTCCGTCTTCGCCGTCTTCTCCATCTTCTATTTGAGCTATAATACCGTAGGAGGATGCATGTTGTATTCTCCCCCCTGCCACAGCCCTTCATAAATTGTAATGATGTTGGAGGTGGTTGTGTTGCTGGTGCTACTGTGTCCCCCTAAAGCCCTGAATGGAGCATTTCCCTAAATGGAGGTAACAGCAGGGGTTCCTCTCCTCCCCTTCCCATGTGCAGCCCACAGACACTGGGGCTTGGACACGAAGGGACCCAGGATTTCTGGGGATGTATTAAGCTGGAGGGAGACATCTGTCCCCTAGGGGTGGTTGATCCATGAAAAATTTGATCGTAAACTCGTGGGGGGGATTTCCGTTACTGGGTCGTTATAGAAATTAATCTGAATTTTTTAAAATAAATTTTGTAATTGAAACGTAATTAATAACAAATTTCGTTATTATTACGTTATTTGTTCCACGCATGCGCTAGCCAGAGGAGAGTGGAGGGTGCTGCCTGCACTCCCCTCTGGCCAGCTGACACCCAAACGGGGGTTAAAGATAACCCCCGTTTGGGTCTCAGCTAGCGAGAGGAGGGTGCCAGGCTGCACCTTCCACCATCCTGTCACCATCTGACACACAAAGGGGGGTTAAAGATAACCCCCGTTTGGGTTTCAGCTGGCGAGAGGAGGGTGCCAGGCTGCACCCTCCACCCTCCTGTCACCATCTGACACACAAACGGGGGTTAAAGATAACCCCCCTTTGGGTCTCAGATGGCGAGAGGAGGTTGCCAGCCTGCATCTTCTACCCTCCTGTCACCATCTGACTCACAAACGGGGGTTAAAGATAACCCCCGTTTGGGTCTCATCTGGTGAGAGGAGGGTGCCAAGCTGCACCCTCCACCCTCCGGTTTCGATTTAGAAAGGTTTGACGACGAGGGTCAATATAAGGTCGTAATAATTTCAAATACGAAAAATTAACGAAAATCAAAGTATTACGGCCGGAGATATCCACCGCTACTGTCCCCAATATAAGATCACATTCCTACAATCCTGACAAATAATAGCTTTGCTTCAGGAACCATATGGCTTTTTTCTGTAATGGCAGAAGCCATGCCCACTGTAAAGCAACATGGTTTAGGATGACAATAGAAGGCCTAATCCCAACCTATAACAAAAGCCATCATGAAACATTTTCTATTTGTTCAGAAGCCTATTTTGCTATAAAGAAAAGCCTCCTAAGGAAGATGCATAAGCAGCCAACTCCTTTAGGATGACATGCAGTTTATGCCATCAGAGGGGAATGAATCTCTCGCATTCTTAAAAATGAATTATATATCAATAAGGATGAAGGTAAAACTCTTCATATCCATCATTCAGCCTATCAGAATTAGACTCTTCCTTACACACATCCCTCACTTCCTGAACCAATGTTGATTCTAAATCCGTATCACTTTCCTCTGACCACATTTCTTCTTCCCCAGGAAAACCTTCAAAGGTTTCTGAATCAGAAGGAGCTCTAAGTCTCTGCCGGATCCTTTTTCTCTGTTCCAACCCTTCAAGACTAGAATCACTAGCAGCCCTTTTACTCCCAGCTGCAGAGTCTTGATTACACAGAGCCTCACCCCATTCCATACTATTGCTTGATGCTATTGACCCAGCATCTTCCCCAATACTACTAGTAGTAGAAGCCAAAGGCTCAATTACAACAGAGGGTCTTTTGTTGATAAGCTCACTCGTCCAACAGGAGTCCCAGTATCTATAGATTTTTGCATGTATAAAAAGTTAGATCACATACACATGGCTATGATTTATTTGGGAACAAGCAGTTATGTTTGATACTAGGTTCACACCCCACTGAATGGAATAGAATAACTTTATTGTCATTGTACATTGTACAACGAAAGTAAATGCCTTCCCAGAGCACACATTGCAAAAACAACACACCCATCCCTCCACACTCCAACCACCACCGCACAGCCCCAATGCCACATCAGTGTGAAATCATTGAGTTCAATATAGTTCCAGCTCAAGGATAAAAGCTACCACTGTATATGGTACCAGGTACACAGACCCAATTCGAATTCTCAGGTCATTAATTTAGTTTCTTAAGTTGGTTTCTGTCAGCTATATCTGATATTACACATTCACTCCTGTTTTCCGAACTTGTGTGACAGAGGAGATTGGATCCAATACCTTACCACAGGATTGGCAGTCTGCCCTTTGCATGGTAATATCATCCCGCTGTTAATTTATAATAGAAAATAAGTTACAAGCTATACAAATTAGAAGGGGGCGAGAGTTGCAGAGATAATCAAGGAGGTAAATATTTAAAGACAATTTAATAAGATTATAGATTTGTTTTAAATAAGACTCACCAAAGCATAGCGAAAATCACATGGGCAGATCCTATGTGGAGAATGGAGAATTTCTAATGGTATCAATTAGGCTTAGGGAAAGAGTCCCCAGAGTCAATTAGGGGGGATTGGGTCAGAAGGACAAGTAATTAGCTTGACCTTATAAATCAAGGCATGGATATTATCCTCAGAAGCTTTGAGTATGAAATGTAAGAAAACCACAGGAGTAAAAACATTGAGGATTCTTGGAGAGTTGCTACAGGCGACAATTCTCTGAAGCGAATTAATTAGCCTCCGAAAGAATGTGGATGAATTCAGACTGCACAATCTGGAATTTGCTCTTTGATGTGTGGAGACCGAAGGGAGCCCTGCTGCATTGGGTGGCAGATTTTGGGTGCCACTGTGGAGGGAAGAGCAAGAGACAAATCCGACCAGATCCCACAGGGGAGTCATTTGTGCAAACCTTGTTGAAAGTAATTGGAACCCAGCTCCTATTCATCTTTAAAAACCTCAACATATATGATGACCCACGTTAATCAGTGAGATTAAAGATTGTCTGTGGATTTTCCATCTCTGGCTCTAAAATATCTACAGTAAGACCATTCAGAAATGTTTAGAGATGGATTACAGAAATTGTTTTTTAATAAATATAATAAAAATATACTGTAATTTATGCCATGGATGACCCTTGTAGTTGTTGTAGGACTGTACATCTCATGGGAGTGATCCTGGATTCATCGCTGAGCCTGGAACCCCAGGTCTCAGCAGTGGCCGGGGGAGCTTTTGCACAGTTAAGACTCGTGCGCCAGCTGCGCCCATACCTTGGGAAGTCTGATCTGGCTACGGTAGTCCACGCTCTGGTCACATCCCGAATAGATTACTGCAACGCGCTCTACGTGGGGCTGCCTTTGAAGACAGTTCGGAAATTACAACTAGTCCAACGGGCAGCAGCCAGACTACTAACTGGAGCTACATACAGGGAGCATACCACCCCCCTGTTGTGTCAGCTCCACTGGCTGCCAGTCCAATTCCGGGCTCAATTCAAAGTGCTGGTTTTGACCTTTAAAGCTCTATACGGTTCTGGCCCAGCTTACTTGTCCAAACGCATCTGCCGCTACGTCCCACCTCGTACTTTAAGATCATTCGGGGAGGCCCTGCTCTCGCTCCCGCCGGCTTCCCAGGTGCGGCTGGTGGGGACGAGGGAGAGGGCCTTCTCGGTGGTGGCTCCCCGTCTGTTGAATGTGCTCCCTAGCGACATACGATCAATTCCATCCCTCCTGACATTTAGGAAAAAAGTGAAAGCCTGGATGTGGGACCAGGCGTTCGCATAGTAGCACAGGACAGCACTTTAGTAGTTTAATGGAAAGTTGGTGAATAGGGCTCAATGCTTTTATGGACGGAACACTGTTTTTAACATAGGTGAATGCATAGGATGTGTGAATATAATTGTATTTTAATGTATTTTAGTGTCAAATGCTGGAGGGTTTTATATTGTGTTTTTATACTGCGATTGTGATGTAGGCATCAAATTGTGCCTTTTGGAAGCCGCTCTGAGTCCCCCCTCGAGGGTTGAGAAGAGCGGGGTAAAATGCCGTAAATAAATAAATAAATCCTTGATGTTAAGCAAAGCGGTGAAGAATGTTGGGTGCTACAGTTCAGCAACACCTAGGGCAATGGTGAACAATTGCACAGAGGTCAATCCTCCCTTCCTTTCATAGGCCACATCTATCCCCCCGACAGTAGTACTCCTAAAAAAGGTGACTGAAGATTCATGAATCTGTTGAATATAAAGGTACAGGCATTCGGTCAGTAAATAACCCCAGGCCTTTACTATGTAGCCATAGGCCATGGGAGTTATTTCTGGTGCCCATGCACTATTGTATAATTTTAATTGTATAGCTTTAATCTTGTGTTTTTATCTGTATTTTATGGTCTTTTTAACAGTTGTAATTTGCCCCGAGCCTGACGGGAGTGGCGACGAATAAATCAAAATAAATAAATAAATAAATATTCAGAGTTCTGATGTTTTTCTCTGTGAGCTGGGGTCATTTTTATGTGTTCTGTATGCAGTACCTTTAGTTTTTCAGATGAAAGCACCCAACATCAGTTTGAAAATCACTGCAGTTTTTAAATTAAGGTTAGAGCCTTAGCAGGAGGATTCATGTGCTATGAATGCTTGGCCCCAGGCTTCTTGCTGGCCAGATTTTGCCTGTCTGTGATCTAGAGCAGTGTTTCCCAACCGCTGTGACGCGGCACAGTAGTGTGCCATGACGGACCTCCTGCTGTGCCGTGAGAAAAGCTCTCTGCCCCCCTTCCTTCCCCCCTCCTCCTGCCGCACTCCGGCTGCTTGGGGAGGAGGAGGAAGGGACGGGCGCCGCGAAAAAAAAAGAAGGGGCCGGGCGCCGCCTCCTTCGATCATTTCCCCAGCCAGCCTCCAATCCGCTGAAGCCGCGTGGAGGAGGAGCCCCGCCCACTGAAGCCCGCCCACCGGTCATGCTCCTCCGCGCAGCTTCAGCGAGCGAGGGGGGGGGAGTCATGGCGGAGAGTGGCACCGGGGATGGGGGCCATGACTCCCGCTCCTCGCTCGCACTGCCCCCTCAAGGCTGGAGAAGCTGTGGGAGAGCTGAAGCTGGGGGGAGGGGGCGTGGCATGGCACGACCTGGCCGCCCCTCCCCGCTTCAGCTCTCCACCGCTTCTCCAGCCTTGAGGGGACAGTGCCAAGCCAGCATTGTGCTGGCTCTGCTACCGCTGGCTTGGTACTGCCCCCTCAAGGCTGAAGAAGCTGTGGGAGAGCTGAAGCCGGGGGGAGGGGGCGGGGCATGGCTCCTCCGCCTCCCTCAGCTTCGGCACTCCCAGCAGCTGCTCTCAGCAGGCCACCATCTCCCAGCCGTTCTTTACTGTGTTAGAGTGTCATTTTGTGTCATTTTGGTTGGTGGTGTGCCCCTGGATTTTTTTAATGTTAAACGTGTGCCCCGGCTCAAAAAAGGTTGGGAAACACTGATCTAGAGAGTTGCAGTCTGCCCACCTCATGTCTGTCCACAGGCTTAAATCCAAGCCTATACAGGCAGTTCCTGAGTTACAAACACCCGACTTACAAATGACTCATATTTACAAACAGGGAGGAGACAACAGGAAGTGGGAGAAATCTACCCCTCGAAAGGGAAATTCACTCCTGGAGAAGTGATGATGGAAGAAAAGCTTTATTGCCAATCCTTATTTCTACAACAAGCCACATTTTTCAAAATCCAATTATCACAGGGACAGAAAGTAAGGTGAAATCATCTGAACAGGAGCACAGACAGCAAAACAAACACTACATGGGTGTTAACCCTTCCCTATGCTATCCAAAGCTGGCTCTATCTCTCTATCTCTAGCTGGAGTTATACTTCGAAATGTAGCTGTTGTAACTTACAAACCTACAGAACTTGTTCATAACTTGGGGACTGCCTATACTTGTCTTCTTCTTGCTCCTGCTATGTCTGTGAAACGCTAAGGAGGATTCCCCAGCTTCCTAGAGGAAGCTTTCAGAGCATGGAGTAGTGAACAGTAGGGATGTTGTTGTATGTGCAAGTTGAAGGATTGCCTCTTAGATGTGTGGGATTGCCTATCCAAAGAAAGCTGCCTGATTATTTTAAAAAATGCAAGTACTGAAATTGAATATCACTGTTGAATTATGTACTTGATCTGAGGATTATGACAGCACAGGTGATACCATGATAAAGCAGTGTAAGAGATGTGATGTAAAGGGACAGTTTGACCTTTATCTACATCATGCCACTACTTGGTTAGTGGAGGAGAGGTCTAGATGGATCCATTATTTATTTGGCACAAATGAAAGTTAACACTTTGTATATGGGTGTTGAGTGTACGGTGTTGAGTGTACATGCTTGGTTGCACATACATGTGCATATTTATTCCACCCGTTCTGGGAATGGAAGAAAAACAGAAGTTAGAACTCCTCTAGGAACCAGCTATGCCGTCATTACCTTGGAGATGCATTCATGAAAAGAGCCACTCATGTCATTGAGTGCTTTCTGCCATAGCGCAAGGCAAGACTCTTTGGCACAGTGACAGTCATGGCCAGGGGCGGTCTAAGGTAATTTTAAATGGTAAGCAAATATGATTTTGGCGCCCCAAAATAACATTATTTTGCCCCCCCCAATGTAAAACAAATATACAATTATAATATCATAATACCATTAGTAGTATTATATTGTATCAATGTATGTACAATATATTATACCATACTCATACTATATTATATCATAATTATATTATACTACATTACAATATAATTATATTATAATATATTAACATTATAATATAATATATCATTCTATTATATTATTATAAAATAATAAATAAAAATATTTATTTAAATAAAATTATCCTCTACTAAATATTTTCATTACTCCTATAAAACTCAAATAACCCAAAATAAAGTAAAATAAAATATTATATATTACTATTTTGTACAATACCACTATACTGCAATATTGTTTGTAATATTACATGTAATATAAAATATATCATTATTCTATTGTTATATTGTATATTTATTTATTTATTTATTATTTATTATTCGGGCTTCTATGACAATATTAAGCAAAAAAATTTATTATATTAATGACAATATTAAGCAAACTGATAATAATCAACAAAAATGCTATGTAAATGCATCTAAATCAGAATATATTACCTACCACCCGTCTCATAATTCATAGTAGTCTCCCATAAGTCCAAAATTAGGATCCCAATGTAAATGTAAATAGAAAAACAGCAAAAATGTTCAAATGAGGTCGAATACAGGCAGCGCGGCCTGGGCAAACTTGGGCCCTCCCTCTAGGTGTTTTGGACTCCAACCCCCACAACTCCTCATAGCCTCAGGCCCTCAGGTCTAGACAGAAATAGAGCAGAAGAAAGGAAGGAGGGAGAGAAGAGGTTACAGAGGAGGAGGAGGAAAGCCCTTCATTCATTCCTTCACTTACACTTCCTTCACTGATTCTTTTCTCCTTCCCCACAAATGCGTGCACGGGGGAGACAAAGGGAGAGGGTAGCACTCCCTGCCTGCCCGAAAGGGAGTGCTTTGCTTACAGGCTTCTGCGCAAGGGAGCTACTGGGCATGCGCGGAGGTTTTCGTGCTGCAGCCTCCTGTGCTCAAAAAGTTCCGCCTGCATGCGCCAACCTCCGCCCATGCCCAGAAGCGGCATCGGAGCACACAAGGGCGGGGCCCAAAAGCAGGCAGCTGCGGTGCTGCCTGAGGAACATCGGCAGGGCCAGGATGGTGCCCCATGTGGCCAGGATGGCGACCCCCTCCCAGATGGCGCCCCCCTCCCAGATGGCGCCCTATGCGGCTGCTTACTTGGCCTACCTGTAGGACCACCCCTGCTCATGGCAACCAGCCCCTTGTTCTCCTCTTTTGCTTCCTTTAGTGTGACAGCTAGAAAACAGGATCCTGTTGTTGAACGTTATAGCAGTAGAGGATGCCGTGTTGCCTTACAGACATCCTGCCTCCCTGGCCTCACACCATGGAAGGCTTTATAACAGTACAAAAAAGTCATTTAGCCCAGAGAACTCCTGTATTCCTGTAGTGTCAGTTTGTTTATTAATCTGTCATTTTAAAACAATTATGCAACTAATAAAAGGGTATGCCAGTAGAACTTTTACCATTCTTAACTGCTGAAAATTGTGTTGAGTGGAAGCAAAAGAGACTGCTGTATTGAACCTCCAGTAGATCCCTATATGTGTCCTGCTGTCATGACCAAATATGTGGCAACTGTGTCTGTATTTAGTGATCCATTTAGGTGTTTTTTGAGCTTTCAAGATTCAGCTTTTCAAGATCATAGCTTTGTTATTGAAGACCAGAGAAACATATTATTTGTCAAATTACAAGGATTCTTTGAGTAGCTTTTAAAAATATGTGTGTTGCCTGAAATTAGAGTGGGTAGTAAGAGAAAACACTTCAGTTTCATTGCACGCTTTTCCATCACCAGTTCCCGCTACACACCAGCCGTGATGCCTGTATTGTCTAGTTAGTTTGGTATGTTGGAAATTTTAGTGCAAACAAGCCATAAGATCTAGTTTAGGAAGTATCTTTGGAAAACATTTGGACTTTTGTTGTTATAGTTCTTTATATTTCATCTTTTTTTCTAAGGTCTAAGATGGCATAGTTCCCACTCCCTTAATTATTTTTGAAATAATTCTGTGAAATAAATTTGAGAGAATCTGACTGGCCTAAAGAGGACCAGGGGTCTTTGAGTCGAGGTTTGAGCTTAGCTCTCCCCGCCTTAATTTTGCACTACAACAGCTACACCATACATTAATGGCACAATTAGCCTACTTAATAAGATGATATATGGGGACTTAAATTTATTTTAAAAATAGATCATACTTATATTAAAATGTCAAATAACAAAGGCGATATTAATCACACACATGCACAGTAGTCTGACAAGTGCCTGTCTGATGCTGTCTGAGATGCAAGCCATTTATTCATATTACTCATATGCCATTTAGGAAATACATCATGACTTGCTTGCACTTAAAGAGCTTAATCTAATTTGTGTTTCAGTCTTATATAATTGACATAATGTGGGCATCATTTCCATGGCCCTGACCAGAACTAACCTATAGCTGATGATTCATTTCTTGCTTAGTGTACAGTATTCCTGTCCTGAAATGTTTCTTTTCAAGTAGGAAAGATTCTGGAGTCAGTCCGAGTCTTCAATTAAACTGCAGTCTGCAGTTGAATTTCAGTTGTTTAGGTGATGGTTATGAAGCAGAACCGGGAGTTCTAGAACTCCAAGTACCAAATTAATCTTACCAACGCTGCCCGAACGTGCGGATACTTAGAAGAGGGAAACACGTGACAACTGTGAAGTAGGGTGAAAAACAAAAGGTTTATTATCTTTCACCAGCTGGTGGGTATTTGCCAACAGAACGCAGCTGTAGATAGGGCACAAGACCCCGTCACATTTCATACAAAGACATTTATACTCGTAATGGAGTCCATCTAGTTAAACCCACCCCTTCTTCATGGTTAAAACAATCATAATTGGCTGGTGATTACTGTTGTTACATGACATTTCATTAATCCAATAAACACTATATAAATCATTTGCATCATGTCTCTGTCATCACTAGAAAAGAGAACAATAGCTTTCTGTAAACATTCTTTCTCACAGTGCAAGCTATCAATTTTTAGCCTCTCTCTGTTCTTTTCTTGCAACTTTAGTTCCGGGCTTCCTGCCAGCAGAGAAGGTAGGACTTTTGCCATGCGCACTGGTGTTTTCCATTCACATTAAGAATCCCATTAACTTTCAGAGCTCAAACTGCACTGTATTCCCACTCATCTAGCATATATAGTATAACTTGGCACAGAGTGGATTAGAATGTATTTAATCAGGGTGTTAGTCTTCTATAACATGTGCCTTACTGATTCCAGGCACCAAAACCCTCTTTTTCAGAGTTGACACGCATGTAGCATCACTTTCTGACTGTACTTTTTATGCTCGGAAAAGTACCAAACCTGCTTCATTCCAGGATTTCTCTTTTGTGGGAAACCCATCGCAAGGGGTTTCCTACACAAACATCTGGAACACCTATTTAGACCAATCAACCCTCCAGTCTCGTGAGACCCCGGGTTTTCCAGTTTTAACAGTATGCACACCCTTTACTGACTCCAAAGAACTCTGTACTGCCTTAGCACAGCATCTGAGCATGATAGGCAGACAGCACATTATGATTAACACTGAACAGATCACCACAATGATTATCATTACAAGAGAACGCAACCAATGTAAGTTCGGCAGCCAGCCCAACACTGTATTCCAAAATTCACTTGGATCTGAATAAGTTTTTTGTATTTCTCTAGCAGCACCCTGAATTTTACTTAAATCCAGTTCAATCTCTCCAGTCTTATTTATAAAATGACAGCACGTTTGATTTAACCACGCACAGAAACCGCCTTCCTTTGAAAGCAGATAATCTAACGCCAATCTTTGCTGCATTTCCATTTTTGCCAGAGAATTCACTTCTTCCTGCAAAATTAACAAGCCCTCATGGGTGTCATTAGCCAAGGCTTCTAAATCATATGATAACACACGCAACTGTTTTATGTTCCAAGCCACCCCTATCCAAGGGCCTGCAATTGCTACAATCTTCTGGCCTTCAGTTAAGTAAGTTCTGTCAGAATCATACCCATAACGCTTCACATCCGCAAAAGAGCGTTTATGAACATGTAGGTATAGATTAGTCACATGAGCCTCTTTGGGGAGCACCCTCAAGCCCCCTGGTTGCAGGGTACCTAGGGTACAAACTCCAGACCAAACTACAGGAAGCACAGGCATTGCTATCTTTCCACAGATCCATACTATTCCCTCTGGAAGTCCAGTGGCACGGTAACCCAAACGTCTAGCCTGGCCTCACACCATGGAAGGCTTTATAACAGTACAAAAGTCATTTAGCCCAGAGAACTCCTATATTCCTGTAGTGTCAGTTTGTTTATTAATCTGTCATTTTAAAACAATTATGCAACTAATAAAAGGGTATGCCAGTAGAACTTTTACCATTCTTAACTGCTGATAATTGTGTTGAGTGGAAGCAAAAGAGACTGCTGTATTGAACCTCCAGTAGATCCCTATATGTGTCCTGCTGTCATGACCAAATATGTGGCAACTGTGTCTGTATTTAGTGATCCATTTAGGTGTTTTTTGAGCTTTCAAGATTCAGCTTTTCAATATCATAGCTTTGTTATTGAAGACCAGAGAAACATATTATTTGTCAAATTACAAGGGATTCTTTGAGTAGCTTTTTAAAAATACGTGTGTTGCCTGAAATTAGAGTGGGTAGTAAGAGAAAACACTTCAGTTTCATTGCACGCTTTTCCATCACCAGTTCCCGCTACACACACCAGCCGTGATGCCTGTATTGTCTAGTTAGTTTGGTATGTTGGAAATTTTAGTGCAAACAAGCCATAAGATCTAGTTTGGGAAATATCTTTGGAAAACATTTGGACTTTTTGTTGTTATAGTTCTTTATATTTCATCTTTTTTTCTAAGGTCTAAGATGGCATAGTTCCCACTCCCTTAATTATTTTTGAAATAATTCTGTGAAATAAATTTGAGAGAATCTGACTGGCCTAAAGAGGACCAGGGGTCTTTGAGTCGAGGTTTGAGCTTAGGTCTCCCCGCCTTAATTTTGCACTACAACAGCTACACCATACATTAATGGCACAATTAGCCTACTTAATAAGATGATATATGGGGACTTAGATTTATTTTAAAAATAGATCAAACTTTTTATTAAAATGTCAAATAACAAAGGCGATATTAATCACACACATGCAAAGTAGTCTGACAAGTGCCTGTCTGATGCTGTCTGAGATGCAAGCCATTTCTTTCATATTACTCATATGCCATTTAGGAAATACATCATGACTTGCTTGCACTTAAAGAGCTTAATCTAATTTGTGTTTCAGTCTTATATAATTGACATAATGTGGGCATCATTTCCATGGCCCTGACCAGAACTAACCTATAGCTGATGATTCATTTCTTGCTTAGTGTACAGTATTCCTGTCCTGAAATGTTTCTTTTCAAGTAGGAAAGATTCTGGAGTCAGTCCGAGTCTTCAATTAAACTGCAGTCTGCAGTTGAATTTCAGTTGTTTAGGTGATGGTTAGGCCAAATCAAATCTTAGTGTGAAGTAAAGTAGAATCTTTGAAATCAGTGGGATTAACGTATTTATATACATGGTGACTAACAAATCCCATTCATTTAAATTGGTACTCTCTACTTCAGTGTTTCCCAACCTTTTTTGAGCCGCGACACACTTTTAACATTAAAAAAGTCCAGGGGCACACCACTAACCAAAATGACACTCTAACACAGTAAAGAACGGCTGGGGGATGGTGGCCTGCTGAGAGCAGCTGCTGGGAGTTCCAACGCCGAGGGAGGGGAAGGAGCCAGGCCGTGCCATGCCCCACCCCCTCCCCCCGGCTTCAGGCCCGGAGTAACCAATTGTGGCGTCCTAGGCCACACTCTGGAAGCGCCGCCCCACCCCAGGGGCGGGCCGCTGCGGGGCGGGGCTGCTGCTGGGGGCGGGGGCGCTTGCGGGGGGGCCCTCCCTCGCTCGTGTCAGTGTCGGACCCGCCCCTCTTCCTTCACTGAAGGAAGAGGGCCGGAGCCGACGCGAGCAGCAAGGAGCGGGTGGCAGGACTTCCTCCGCCCCCTCGCTCGTGTCAGCGTCTGTCCCGCCCCTCTTCCTTCACTAAAGGAAGAGGGGCGGAGCCAGCGCGAGCAGCGAGGAGGACCTGGGACTTCTCTGCCCCTCCTCGCGCGTGCGTCGGTCCCGCCCCTCTTCTTTCAGTGAAGGAAGAGGGGCGGGGCTGGCGCAAGCAGCGAGGAGGGGGCAGCGGGACTTCCCTCCGCCCCCTCCTTGCGTCAGCATCGGTCCCGCCCCTCTTCCTTCACTGAAGGAAGAGGGGCAGGGCCAGCACGAGCAGCAAGGAGGGGGCCTAGGACTTCCCTTCGCCGCCTCCTCTGTCGCGTCAGCGTCGGTCCCGCCCCTCTTCCTTCACTGAAGGAAGAGGGGCGGGGCCGGCGCAAGCAGCGAGGAGGGGGCGGCGGGCCTCCCATGGCTGCCGCCCTAGGCCATGGCCTAGGGTGGCCTTATGGGTAATCCAGGCCTGCCCGGCTTCAGCTCTCCCACAGCTTCTCCAGCCTTGACCGGGCAATGCCAAGCCAGCAGTGGCAGAGCCAGCACAATGCTGGCTTGGCATTGCCCCCTCAAGGCTGGAGAAGCTGTGGGAGAGTTAAAGCCGAGGAGGGGGCGGAGCTAGGCCGCGCCATGCCCCACCCACCGACTTCAGTTCTCCCACAGCTTCTCCAGCCTTGAGGGGACAGTGCGAGCGAGGGGTGGGAGTCATGGCCCCTGTCCCCGGCGCCGCTCTCCGCCATGACTCCCGCCCCTCGCTCACTGAAGCCGCGTGGAGGAGGGGGAGCATGAGCGGTGGACGGGGCTCCAGTGGGCGGGGCTCCTCCGCGCAGCTTTAGTGAGCGAAGAGCAAGAGTCATGGCAGATGGGAGGCTGGCTGGGGAAACGGCCAAAGGAGGCGGCGCCCCGGCCCCTTCCTCTTTTTCTTCGGCGCTGCCCGGCCCTTCCTCCTCCTCCCCCAAGCAGCAGGAGTTCGGCAAAAGGAGGGGGGAAGGAAGAGGGGCAGAGAGCTTTTCTCGCGGCACAGCAGGAGGTCCGTCACGGCACACTACTGTGCCGCGTCACAGTGGTTGGGAAACACTGCTCTACTTGGTACTAAAATTAGATCTAGTCAAACAAAAATAGGTTAAATCCACTGCTTTCCCCAACTAGAGCAGACCTATGCAAATAAAGAGATGTATTTATCACAACTTACAATTTCATTGGGTATACATTGGATTTTGCCTACCAGTACCACTTTTATCACCACTCTCTAGTTTTAACACCAACTGTTGATGGTTGCATTTCTTCCTTATAGCAGTCTGTGGTTTTTAGAATCAAACACTAAACAAAGTGCAGTAGATCCTACACAAAGTTTTATACAAGCTGGAAGGAAGAGTTAAATATCAAGATGAATTCCAAACCAGGACATAATAATGACTCAAATTTGACTTTGATGACTTTAGGATACATAAAAGTATTTATCCGGCTCCCCCTTGGCTGCTCATATTTTACAGAAGTATATTGTGTATACCTTCTCCACAAACCACCTCCTCTCCCTCTATCCAACTCTTGACTTTGGAAATGTGTTCCAAGGAGGAACTTTACTCACCTCAAACCGAAAGATCGGTCTGCCCTCTGAAAGATGTCCCCTCACTCCTTCTTGTCCCAGTATTTGCTTCAGTCCTGTTTCTTCTGCATGTGCTATGATGCAAAGGTGAAAAATGAATCTACTCTGCACCTTGGAATACTTCAAAGTGGAACAGATTGGTGTGAAGGTGTATGATAGTGACCTATATTCAAAGATGACATTATGTTAGCTTCTTTATCCAATTAATGCATTCAGCTATGATCCATTTTCTCTGTGGTAGCTGTATTTTCAGAGACAGGCTGTGCTGAAGAGCTGCTTGTCATGCTTCAGGAAGGCGTGGGCTGTATCCCCCATTTCTTAACCAGTGTCTGTGTGCTCTCTTTCTTGCCTTTCTCTTTTTCAAGGGCTGTTCCTGCCTACACAAAGTAATCCAAAAACTGACAAAATGCCTAAAATGTAGAGCAAGAGCTGAATTTCAAATCAAGCAATTTTTAAAAATCTCCAGAGTGCTAAAATCCCCTAGTAGTTAGGTTACTGTCACGATGCACGGACTTGACCGGCCCCTTAATCACACACACAGAGACGGACTGAAGGCTAACTACTTTATTGTATATAGAAACAGTTCAAAAGGTATATTGTCCATAAAAATAGCAAAAGCAAATCCAAAGGCAATAGGTGAGCAATAGTTCAAAACACTTGGTAATTTTCCAAAGGCTTGGCAAAGCTCCGCTCAGCAAAGCGGATCAAGGAACAAAGCAAGGTTGCAAGATACAAAACAAGGCTTGAGTAGGCCACTAGCCCGGCTTGGCTCAGTGGTCGAGCTTTGCTACACGTCTGCTCAGGTGAGACGTGGCGAGTACTGAGGACCCGTTCCCACGGCTCCTATACTTAATCTTTCGGCCGAGGTCCCCGACGATCTAGGCTTCGTCGTCTCCAATCTCTGTTGTCGGACCTCGGCCTGTCTAGGCTATGGTACCAGCCCCTCCTGCTAGTCTCGATGTCCCGTCTCCTATCGAAAGTACGGCTTTGCCTCCCAACATCTGCTTCCCTATCTCCGTGAGAGCTCTCCTCCCTAGATTCTTCCCAGCCGCTTTCTTCCATGTTTTCACTCAGAAGATCCTGTGAACCTTTCCCTCCCGGCCGTTCATAAGATTCGCTATCACTGCTTTCCATTTGCACCTGGTGATCTATCTCATCGTAAGGGTCAGGCCAACCTTCATCCCAAGCCAAGCTTTCAGTGGGAGAAAGAGGCCCAGTGATGGGAAACTCTCCTTCAGCTAACCCTTCCAAATCCTCTTCAGAATCTATCTCTGCTGCTGCAGGCCCTAATGCCAATGGGACCCCCGGTCCTGTCCCCTGCCCCCCAGGCACGAACGAGAACTGCTGTGCTACAGTTACTGAAGAGGTCAGGAAACAGGTGTCTTCACCTCCCTTATGTGTTGTGGTTGGTAGGAGAGGGCTCCCTCTTACATCCTTAGAGAAAGCAGTGAAGAATTATTTTTGGGATACCTAGGGTTGTGTCAACAACCATCCATTCACAAATGCATACTTTTTTTGGAGCCCAGCAGATAGGCAAATGGTACTTGTTTTATGTCTAGCTGTTCCTAATTATCACAAATATCTAGACTTCTTCCCATCTGCTTTAGGTTTGCCCAGGGCATAACTTGCCCAGGGCATAACTTAGAGACAGACAAGAAGAGTGTTTTTCAACAATGTTCTCTGGACTATTGTGTGAATACGACTATTTTTCAACCATGTTTTCTGGACTACTCGATCAATTTTAATATTGTCATCATGAAATAGTTTTGAATCTCTTATCTAATGGCCATTTCCAGTAAATGGCTTCAAATGTTTGTTTGTTTGCCCCACAGAGGCTACGATAGATTCATGGTCTTGTTCAGCAGGCTCTCAAAACATGACACAGCTTGTGTGTTTGTGCTGAGAGAAGTCATCAGAAGATTGGGGTTGGTCTCATCACTAGTAGAGTCAGTTTAGACACCAGAGATGCTTACCTGGCTCCTGGATATGAGAGAAGGGGCCTCACTGAAGCAACAATAATACTAGGTGCATAGAACATATAAATACACACTCCAAATATGGCTAATATTATGTCTATAATTGTTAGCACCAAAAGCAAATATAAATTTAAGTAGGTCAATATCCTTATAAGTAGCAACACAGATAAAGAACTAAATCTTACATGCAAGTAAGCGAAGAGGCAAAATCAAAGAGTAAAATTCCTCCCAGGATTTACACAAGGACACAGTCCCGGAACGCTCCCAAATAAGGGAATGAACTAATATGTTCCAATAATATACTGTCCAAAAATCATAATATAACCATTAGCAGTCATCAAAGTCCCAAGGGGAGACGTCCAGTGATCAACGAGTAAGACTAATGCTGGCGCGCGGGGTCGTTTTGCCCTAAAGGCGTTTCACATTGAAGATTTACAATCCATTCTCTAATTGAAGTAGGAGGCGTTTGATGTTGGAAGGGGTTGAGGGTTAACCCTTTCTAGTACTTTCACAAAAAGTCTTCACAGGAATGGCTCCTGGAGTCAAATGAATTGGTTGAAGGCCAGTGAACTGACATCCAGTTTGGACAAGACACGTTATATTGGTAGTAGATAGTTTGACTTAGGAACTGGGATTCACTCTTTTCTGGATACGATTTCATTTTCTCTTCCCTTCCCCAGCAAGACTCAAATGTTCAACTTGGGAAATGCATTTTGGTTTGCCCTTATTTGTAGAATACCCCTTTCCTTAGCTTTTGCTTGTGTATGAGTTATAGAGGTTACCTGTAGTGCATTGGGTGTGTAGCTGTCTTTGAATGCTGCACACATGAATCCTTACAAGAGCCCTGTGGTTATTCTTGTCCCTGTGGTGCAAAGTGTGAGGCTGAAGCTGGAAGCTGTTGCTCTTTGTTTACTTCGGAAATTCACAGCACACGCTGCGACTTCAGCTGTGCAGTTTACAGAACATGGTTGCATGAAGGTATTCCAAGCAGAACAATCCTAATGGGGCTTGCATACACTGAAGCCCTCGTTTTCTCTAGCTATATTGTGGGGTGCCTCAGGGGGCAATTCTCTCCCCTTTATTATTTGACATCTATGTCCGACCACTTGCTCGGTTGGCACACAGCTTTGGGCTGGAGTGTCACCAATACGCGGATGACACCCAGCTCATTCTGGGGATGGAAGGCCAGCCCGACTCCGTACCCGATAATTTCCATCGTTGCCTTGAAGCCGTTACTGGATGGCTGCGAGCCAGTAGGTTGAAGGTGAATCCGGCTAAGACGGAGATCCTGTGGCTGGGTCGTCCGGGTACAGGAGGAATCCGGCTCCCAACCCTGGACGGGGCGACACTTTGCCCGTCTCCATCTGTAAAAAGGCTGGGAGTCACCCTTGACTCCCAGCTGTCGATGGAGAACCACATCTCCATCATCAGCGGAGTGGCTTTCCATCACCTCCGGCAGGCGAGGAAGCTGGCTCCCTACCTGTCCCATCATGACCTAGCCACAGTGGTCCAAGCCATGGTCATCTCAAGATTGGACTACTGTAATGCCCTCTACATCGGCCTTCCCTTCTCGGTGATCCAGAAGCTTAAGCTGGTGCAGAACGCTGCAGCTCGGCTGGTAGCAGGCCTTCCATCTCGCTGCCACATCACGCCCTTCCTGCGCGGACTGCACTGGCTTCCGATAGAGCACAGGATCACCTTCAAGGTGCTGGTTCTGATCTTTAAGGCCTTGAATAGTCTGGGGCCAGTGTACCTAAGGGACCGCGTCTCCCAATACAATCCCCCACAACCACTGCGATCTGAGTTTCAGAACCTCCTGGTGGTACCTAGTTGTCACTCCATCCACCTCTCTACAACACGGAGGAGGGCCTTCAGTGCCACTATGCTGGTCTTGTGGAACGCCCTTCCATCCTCCATTCGCGCACAGACCGACCTGCTGGCCTTTCGTAGGGCTTGTAAAACCCTCCTGTTTGTTCAAGCCTTCGGTCCATAGACATATGTAGACCCAAGAGTTGTTTTAATGTATATCTGCTTGTTTTTAAATTTTAATATGTGGACTTTGGTCCGTTGTTTTTACAGTGCTTTTATGATTTATATGTATGTGAGTCGCCCCAAGCCTCTCGGAAGGGGCGACTAATAAATCGAACAATAAATAAATAAATAAATAAAATATCCACTTTTTATTTTCTGTGTATTATTTTAATGCAGATATACATACCTTTAAAATGTTCTTTTTTTCCCTTTGAAGGGCCGTGATTACTGTTCAGAAGAGGAGGACATCACATAGTGCCAATTCTGCTGATCAAACGGGAATACTACTGTGTAAATAGATTATGGTCCAGTGAAGATCTTTTCTGGGAGTCTTCTCAAGTGAACAGCACTACATAACAAAAGATCATTTCCACATTGTATGCTCCATTCAGTTACAGTGTTTCTCAATGACCATACAATGAACATGGCTACGGGAAGGAAGGACAGCTTGTGTGGAAATGCCTTTGCTGCTGCTGGTTGAAACTTGTTGCCGATTTTCACTTTCCTTGTCCAGGAAAATAGCGGATCTTTCACATTAAACCCGAGTGACACCTTGGATTTCCCTGGGGCTGTGAGCCTGTTTTCCGTTGGCCAAGCTGGTGTTGTACAGAATCTTCCATAACTGAGCAATCGAGCCTCTTCCGGTCCGTCAGTCCAGCCGTGATGGGCTCTGGAGTTCCTGTTAACGCGGACAATGTTGAGCTTTGGAAATGGGATGCTTTGCCACGACAGACCTCGTTTCTCTGCTAGGAAGAAGTTGTCAATTTAAAAGCATGTTGTCACAGAAATACTGGCTATGGTGATGCAGGAGCAGAAATCTGTATTTTTTAAAAAACACACCACTTCTTTTACTGGTTATTTCAATCGAAGAATAAGCTTTCAGTATTGGCTTTGCTGACCGCAGATGGAAGTTGTGATTGCAATCGGTTTGAATCCCTCTTTTTTTTCTAAGGAAATAAACATTTTACTGTTTTTAGGTATTCTTGTCTTATACCCATTCATACAGTCCAGCGTGTTAAGCAAAATTGGGGGATGGGAGAGAGGGGCAAGGCAACCCCAAGGAACTATAATGGGAGAGGATGTTATTTTAAAGCGCCTGTGCGCCAATTTGGGATGTCGTGTAGAGTTTATTTTTCCATATTATAAAAAAGGTGAGACTCTCTCTTCTCAAAGGCAGATGTGATATTTTTAACGAATATTGTCATGAGTAAAAATAATCCTAAGGTTTTGAAAAAAAAACACTTTTGCATTTATTTTTTAAAACACCTTTTGCTGACAGATTCTCTTCTGTGTCTTTAGAGGGGTGTAAACCATTTAAAATGCTTCTTTGAAGCTGAACTTTTTATCCCTCGGTTTGCCTTAATAGGGTATCAAGATGACAGCTCATCAATAAAACTGTGTAAATTGGAAAAGCACATTTTAGATCAGTCTGTATAATTTGTGATGTAGTTTTGCCCAGGATCACAGTAGATGTTGCACATTGAAAAAGGTTGTGTTTTTGTCTGTTTGTTGTTTGGTCTTCATATGTCCATCTCATTTAATTAGATTTTACTAGTTAAACACCCACCATCAGTACAATGAGGAATGATCATCACGGAACCTCTCAGTCTCCAGTTTTAAGGAACTGGCCTGCTCCAAAGTGTAGCCAATGTAGACATTGCTGTAAGGGATTACATGGACCCACAATTGCTTTGCTCCTTCTTTTGAAAGGGTGTGTGTGATAGAGAATATGACGTAGATCAGGGCTGCCCAGGAAGTCGATCGCGATTGACCAGTCAATCCCGGGACCGAAGAAGGTCGATCCCAGCTGGATGGGGTGCTTCTCAGAGGGGGGCAGAGCCCTGCCCCCTCCCCCGGCTTCAGCACTCCCAGCAGCTTCTCCAGGCTTGAGGATGGCAGTGCCAAGCCAGCCCTGTGCTAGCTATGTCACTACTGGCTTGGCAATGCCATCCCCAAGCCTGGAGAAGCTGCTGGGAGCTCCAAAGCCAGAGGGGAGGGGCGGGGCTGGGTGTGGCCTGGCTCTGCCCCCTCTGGCTTCTGCTCTTTCAGCAGCTTCTCCAGGCTTGAGGATGGCAATGCCAAGCCAGTGGTGGCATAGCTAGCACAAGCCTGGCTTGGCAATGCCATCCCCAAGCCTGGAGAAGCTGCTGGGGGCTCCAAAGCCAGAGGGGAGGGGCAGGGCTCCGCCCCCCTCTGGCTTCCGCTCTACCAGCAGCTTCTCCAAGCTTCAGGATGGCAGTGCCAAGCCAGCCGAGTGCTAGCTATGTCACCACTGGCTTGGCATTGCCATCCTCAACCTGGAAAGCTGCTGGAGCTCCAAAGCCAGAGGGAGGGAGGGGGCTGGCGCAGCCTGGCTCAGCCCCTCTGGCTTCCGCTCTACCAGCAGGTTCTCCAGGCTTGAAGATGGCAATGCCAAGCCAGTGGTGGCATAGCTAGCACAAGGCTGGCTTAGCATTGACATCCTCGAGCCTGGAGAACCTGCTGGTAGAGCTGAAGTCAGAGGGGGGCGGAGCCAGGCCGCGCCAAGCCCTGCCCCCGCCTCTCCCCTCTCCAGCCTTGAGGAGGTAGGTAGATCTTTCTGACTTGGTTTTATTATAAGTAGCTAGCATGCTGAAAAAGTGTGGGCACCCCTGACGTAGATGAAGACTTCACTGATATCTTCAGCCATTTGTTATGCCCCCTTGTGCAAATTTCCATACTCCTTTCAGGGAGCCAATAACAACCATAAAGGAATTTGACCTCTATGGTGTGAAATCATTTCCTTCAGCAACACCATCTCAATGACAGAAAATACACAGGGAACAGAATTTACAGTTGAAATCACATTCTTGCTACATACGATAGCTTGTTTAAATTTCCTGGAGCTCTCCATTTGTATCATCTCCTCATTCATTTGGGAGTTTTTAGGAACTACAATGTGTGACATACCAGTAAATACACCCAAGAAGTACATTTCTGGGCATTTGTATGGGCTCCTCACTACCACTGTCTCCAACTTCATCAGAAGTTACAGCTTCTTTTCTGGGTCCTTGTGTCTCATTTGTTTGTGTTCAGAGTCCAGTTTCTTCTGATTTTCCTCTAGAATTAAAATGGAGGCTTCTTTTCTTCTATCTGGTGTTGACTTTATTTCCTTTTTTGAAGAAGGCAACTAAACTAAGTTTGTTGCGAGCAGTTACTTTAAAAAAAAAACCCTGCAATTCAGAGCAGTTTCTGCAATTTTTGGAAACCTCATGCAGGTAAGTTGCTCAACCTCAATCCAAAGCGGTTATATGAAGGAGATACTAATTGACTTGATTTTACCAGGTGAATCGGGGAGGACAGCAACAAAATGATATGCTCCTACATCTGATGATCTGGCCAGGCTGGAGGAAGAATCTCAGTGAGTAAGAGAGCTTTTCCAGAAGGGTGAAGGGGAAAGATTTGAGCCCGGTTCCCAAATTCAGACTAACCATGTTGTTCCTATGTAGTATGAGATTTCTCGAGAGTGAGATATTTTCCACCCTTTTCTTAACTTTGTTTTTTCTTACTCAAAATTACCTCAATATGGTGCCAGGAGGAGAGATTTCTAGCTTAATGATACGCATCTCCCATTTCCAGGTACTTAGTGAGAACTTCACACTGATTACCTCATCCTAGAAAATATCAGTAGGTGGATGCTGTCATATAGTAGGGTCCCCATTGACATTTATGGGCAAATGTGAGAATAAGTAGGCTTATGGTCTTATCCAGCACATTCTCATGTTTCTGTATTGCAGTGTTTCCCAACCAGTTTGCCGCGGCACACTAGTGTGCCGTGAGCAATCATCAGGTATGCCATGGGAAATTGGAACCTCCAATACCCTTTGTTGCAAGAGTTCAGGATGCTCTTTGATTGTGTGTTAACTATAAATCCCAGAAACTGCAACTCCCAAATGTCAAGGTCTATTTTCCCCAAACTCCATCTGTGTTCACATTTGGGCATATTGAGTATTCATGCCAAGTTTGGTCCTGATCCAACATTGTTTCAGTCCCCAGTGCTCTCTGGTTATAGGTGAACTACAACTCCAAAACCCAAGGTCAATGGCCACCAAACCTTTATAGTATTTTCTCTTGGTTATGGGAGTTCTGTGTGGGAAGTTTGTGTCTTTCTGCCATTCCTGCCAGGATATCTATGTTGTGTTCATCGAAACAGGTCCAGGTTTCACACTGAGTGTATAAATACATTTAAAAACATATTAACTATATGTATTACTGTGTTAGAGTGTCATTTTGTGTCATTTTGGTTGGTGGTGTGCCACAGGATTTTGTAAATGTAAAAAATGTGCCGCGGCTCAAAAAAGGTTGAAAAACACTGCTGTATTGTACAAAACCTTGAAATCTATAGATTTTTCAGGAAAGCAAATGACATTGCAGCTTCAGAATTAGGGAAATTTGCTTTCTCCCTGTATCTTAAGTTTTTTCTGTGGAAGGAAGAAAAGAGAAACAAACAAAAAAGTAATGCCCAAAACAAAGAAGCAGAACGACAATCTAGGCTGCTGGGTGCGTGTTAATAAGTTAAATATAGAAAATAATTAAGAGCAGTAAAACTCCTCTTTGTGCACCCGTTAGCTTGGCTTCTCTTTTGAACATACTTCCTCTTTCAGCAAGTTTCCAGAGCAGCTTGGAGAAGTATTGTAATAAAACAAATTAAGACAATGTACATAGACATCCCCTGTCACCTTTGGCCAAACAGAGATACAGGCCTTTGAACAACAGCTCTGTATAAATCCTCTTTACTGAAGCAATTCAGCTTCTAACATGTATTCAGGTTGTGGTCACTGCCTGAATTACCGCTCTGAAACATTAAATGTAGTTAGTTGGAGGCAGGGCTGAAGTCATCACTTTTTTCTCAGAATCTGCTAAGAGTAGTTTACAGATAACTGGTGCTTCTGAAAGACATCCACGGCTGGGTAGCCATTGAACTGATGCTAAATAAACGTGCAGAACTACCCCAAAACATTGTCGGAATAGCGGGTGCTTTCCCCCGATCATGGTGCATAGTGCATGCTAGACTTGAGAGCAAAAAACTCACAAGCACTTCAGCAGCTGTTACAGCTCTAGAACAATATTATGTTTAATATTGCTTTCCTTTCATGAAGAAGTTTGCTTTCCTTTCATGACCGCCCATATGTACTATCCAAAACAGCTACCACACTTTGCCCAGCAGGATCCAATTGTGAGAAAAGGATTTTTGTCCCTACACCTCAAAACAAGTGACAGCTGCATACTCTGACTTTCTAAGAAAGACTGAGTCAGAAAATGTTTTGATTTTGGTTATTTCACTTGGGGCAGAGAAATGAGCAGAGGTCTGGGAAGGAGCTTTTCCAGAGAGTTTAAAAGAGGTGATGGTAAGCCCGCTGCTGAAGAAACCGGGTCTAGATGGCTTGGTCCCCTCCAATTACCACCCAGTTTCGAATTTACCATTCCTGGGCAAGGTAATTGAGAGGGCCGCAGCAGGACAGCTGCAGCGGTACTTGGACGATTCAGCCGGATTAGATCCCTTCCAATCTGGCTTCCGCTTTGGGCACGGGACAGAGACTGCTGGTCTCTATCACAGACCAGCTGCGCTGCAAGCTGGACCAAGGTGGGTCAGCGCTGCTCTTGTTATTGGACCTCACAGCAGCATTTGACACAGTTGACCATTCTCTATTGATCCACCGTTTAGCCATGATGGGAGTGAGGGGTCCACTCTTAAATGGGTGGCCTCCTTTCTCCAAGGGTGGAGAGGGGAGGGATGGTCTCGGAAAGGGTCCCCCTTAATTGTGGGGTCCCCCAAGGGGCTATCCTCTCTCCTCTATTATTTAACATCTATATGCGTCCACTTGTCCAACTGGTGCGTAGTTTCGGTCTGTAGTGTCATCAGTACACTGATCACACCCAGCTGGTGCTGAGGATGGAAGGCCGGATGGACTCTGTACCCGATTATTTCCTTTTTTTTAATAGTCTTTATTAGAAGTTTGCATAAAACATGATTTACAGAAAGCACAAATAAAGTTGACACAAGACATGTCCGAAACACAGTGTCGCAACAGTCTGTGTGAAAAGAGAGTGAATTAGAGTATGAATTAGATTTAGAGGGGTATAGAAAGGGAATAGTAGAAGGAGTACAGGGAAAGAGGGGTAGAGGTAAACAAGGGTTAAGAGCACAATAGATCGACACAGAATTAAAAGATGTTGACTTCACATCTTCTGTAATTAATACAGATATCTTCCAATTCTTGGTAGAGAGAGTTACATTTTTTAGATATATACAGTAGTCCTTTCAGGTTTAAGTTTTTCTTTTCTCTCAAATATTCAATAAAAGGAGTCCATGTAGCATTGAAACTTCTTGATGAGCCGTAGCGGAGTAGACACGTGAGCTTGTCCATTTCGGCTAATTCCACAGCTTTATTCAGCCATTCATCTTCTTCTGGAATTTGAGGGAGCTTCCAATATTTGGCAAAGGTTATTCTCGCAGCAATTATAAGATACGTTAAAAAAAATTCTACTTCTTTGTCTTCTTGAGAGCTTGTAATATTTAAAAAGTAGAATTCTGGTTGTTTTTTTTTTTTGTAGTATTAAACTGGAAGATATCTTGCAGAGTTTTGTGGATCATGTCCCAATATTTAGATGTTATTTTGCATGTCCACCATTGGTGGTAAAAGGTGCCTCTTTCGTGATTACACTTCCAGCATACATCTTTCTTATTTTTGTATATTTTAGCTAGTTGACTTGGTGAAAGATACCACCTATAAACCATTTTATAAATATTCTCTTTTAAACAATATGCATATTCTTTCCCATTCTTCACTATCTATGTTATAACCCAAATTCTTTGACCACCTTTGCATATACTCTTTAACCAGCCTTTTTTCCTCTTCAGTTTCCAAAAGAAATTTATAAAGTAGGCTTACTGGGGGGGTTTTTTTGCGAGTGTAACCATATTTTTTCACCTTCTGTACCCGATTATTTCCATCAGTGCCTGGAAGCCGTGACTGGGTGGCTACGGGCCAGCAGGTTGAAGGTGGACCTGTCGAAGACGGAGGTCCTGTGGCTGGGTCGTCCCGGGGGAGGGCGAGCTCCGGCTGCCAATAATGGACGGTGAGATGGTTAGTCTTTCGCCGCTGGTTAAAAGCCTGGGGGTCCAACTGGACCCTCTGCTGACGATGGAGGCTGTTGCACCTTAGACCTGAAGGACCCCTCAGTAAACCACTTGAGTCTGGCCACGGTTAAATGCTTTATTTAGAACTAGCTATACCCGGCACGCGTTGCTGTGCCCTATTTAGGAGATGCGAGAAAGTCTGAGTATGTAAGGGTTGGAATTGATGTTACTTATGGTCTTGGTGGGGTCATGGCTGTGTCGTTGTGGGTTGTTCTGATGGGTGGGATGTTGAAGTCCTGTGGAGTTGTCGGTGTGTGGTGTTCCTGGCTTTCTGCAGAGGTTGTCGATATACAATGTTTTTTGTCTTTCCGTCTGCTGTGTTGATGTAGAGGTTCTGTGGTTTCCCAACTCTGGAGCACGCTACGTAGAGTTGTCCGTGGGAGAAGCATTCTGTGTCAAGGTCTATGCCACAGATTTGTAGTATTTGTCCTTGAGCCTTGTTTATGGTGATGGCAAAAGCTAGTGTAGTGCAGTGTCTTTCTGTTCTGGCGTTTGTTCTGCCCTTTTTTGTGTGATGTATGTAGTGTTGCGAGTGTGTCGTCCGATGCTGTTCTTTTTAGAAGGAATGGCTTGTCTTTCAGGTCAGCTTATGCCTGTGTGGAAGGAAGGAATGGCATACAAATGGGTTGAGCAGTAGACACAAGGTTGTGTTATGTGCATATTGTGTTGTGTGTAGGTATTACTTTTGTGTTATTCTGGGGGTATGTGTTTGTCAGTGGTGCCTGTGTCCCTGGTGCCCTATTTGTCTCTATCCTAGATCTTGGCCTTTAACCCTCAAACACCAACTGTCTAAACTGAAATCACTCAGCATTCTAATCTAGCCTTGGCTGGCTTTGGCCACCATTACTATGGTAACTGATGTTGGCCAATGGGTTTTGCTGGCGGCCGCAGAGGATGCTGGGAAATGTAGTTTTTTTAAATCGTTGTTTTGGGGGCCTTCTAGGTTTTTTGGGGGGGAAAGGTTTTTTTTGCTAAAAACCTTCCTTGCCTGAGGCCTATTTTTGTTGCCAAATTTGGTGTCTCTGCCTTGTAAGGTTTCTCTGCCTAGGACGGTCGTTCGATGACGACTCTTCCTTTATATATATAGATAAATGGATAGAGCAAAGAAAATAGAAATATAGTCCCTTGATGCTTCCAAGCACCAGGTATGGCAAGGTAATAGTCCAAAAGCAAGCAGGAACAAAAGTAAAGTCTTGATGCCCCAAAGGGCTAATCCAATACGGGTTCTTGGCACAAAGCTTGGCAAATAGAGTTCAGTAGCAAGAAGGCTCAATAGCCCTGGCAAAGTTCATGAAGGCAAGATTTCAAAAGTTGACGAGAGATACTACACATCTCTCAGCCCCAACTCTTATAGGTCTCAGAGGCTTTGAAGTTACGACGCACCAGTGCGTAGAAACAGGTTCCCAAAACAGTTCTCCATCTGGTCTTTCTCAGGCCTCCCGCATGGGATCGGAATGCAAGCCCAATTAACACTGGCACCTGGGTGAATGGGAGTCATCCCGTCTCTGCCTTTCCCTGGCTGCGTATCGGCTTGAGATGCAACTCGGCTACCTTTGTCCTTGAACATAGAATGAACTGCAGGCCTCTGTAGCTTCTGGCTTTTAGGCTTGCTGGGCTCCTCTGATACTTGGGATTTAGCATGGCGTTGGTCTTGCTGAGGACCAGGGGAACACTGGGGTGTGACAGAGGCGGACAATTAACATTCAAAACATTACTAAGACCATGTGATGTACAAAGAGCATTTGTACATCACATGGTTAAGAGCATTCACAGATGATTTCTTGATGGTGCTAGAAAATTCTTTGGAGAGGATAGCAGTACTATTGGAGGCACTAAAACGTTTTCTAAAGTTCTCTGGATTTAAGATTATGTTAACCAAAAACATGAGAAAAGAGTATCAAATAAAATTGATGGATGAGTTGGATTTTAAAATTGATAAAAGGTTAAACTATTTAGGTATTACTATGATAATTATGAATTTTATATTATTGAAGAAAATGGTTAAGATTTGGAATTATATTAAGATTGAATTACAAAGATGGATGAGACTTGAATTATTACTTTTGGGGAGAATTTCTGTGATAAAATGAATGTTTTACTGAGAATGTTGTTTCTATTTCAGACAATACTGATTTTAACTAATTATAAGTTATTCCAGTGTTTTTCAACCTTTTTTGAGCTGCGGCACATTTTTTACATTTACAAAATCCTGGGGCACACCACCAACCAAAATGACACAAAATGACACTCTAACACAGTAATACATATAGTTAATATGTTTTTAAATGTATTTATACACTCAGTTTGAAACCTGGGCCTGTTTCGATGAACTCAACATAGATATCCTGGCAGGAATGGCAGAAAGACACAAACTTCCCACACAGAACTCCCATAACCAAGAGAAAATACTGTAAGAGTTTGGTGGGCATTGACCTTGGGTTTTGGAGTTGTAGTTCACCTATATCCAGAGAACACTGTGGATTCAAACAATGTTGGATCAGGACCAAATTTGGCATGAATACTCAATATGCCCAAATGCGAACACAGATGGAGTTTGGGGAAAATAGACCTTGACATTTGGGAGTTACAGTTTCTGGGATGTATAGTTAACACACAACTAAAGAGCATCCTGAACTCTTGCAACAATGGAATAGAACCAAACTTGGCATATTGAACTCTCATTATCAACAGAAAGTACTGAAAGGGTTTGCTTGGGAATTGACCTTGAGTTTGGAAGTTGTCGTTCACCTACACCCAGAGAGCACCGTGGACTCAAATAAATGTTATGTTGTTTGTTTTCTATCCAGAATCACAATGTTGGAAGGAGGCTCACCACTTTAAGGTCCCTAAAACAGGCATGGGAAAACTTCGGCCCTCTGGGTGCTTTGGACTTCAACTCCCACCATTCCTAATAGCCTGAGGCCCTTTCCTGCTTAAGTGGCTGAGGGGGAAAAGGAAAAGGGCCTGAGGCTACTAGGAATGTTGGGAGTTGGAGTCCAAAACACCTGGAAGGTCCAAGTTTGCCCATGCCAGTTTTCAACAGAGACCTCTTCCTCCCCCTTCCCCTTCGTGCCCTTCCCTCTCCTGCCGAACACTTACTTTTTCTTCTACACTGCCACTTCTGCCGCCATTTTGATCCGAGGGGGCAGCGTGAGCATGTTCAGGAGGGGAGGAGGAGCGAGGAAGACGTGACCCGTGCGGGCACTACTGCGCAGACCCGCCCCAGAGCAAAGCGAGGCAAAGCGAGCAGAGCGAGGCTGGGAAGGGGCTTCCGGTTGGGCAAGATGGCGGCTGGTCGGACGTCCTGAGGGCTCCTCAGGCCGTCAACCACTTTCACCGGCCAGAGGGTGATCTGAGCCCTCACCCCCGGCTGTGCTAGACAGCCGGGTGGTCGCGAAACCGGGGGACTCCGTCGCTGGCCCCAGAAGTACCCCTCCCCTCAAGGGGGGGGACTGCGAGGGCCCGGTGGGGATCCCAGACCGGCGAGCAGGCCGCGAAGTGGGCAGTGGGCGTAAGCCTGCAATCACAGCCAGCCCAGCCCAGAGCAACGGCGAGGAGGGGACGACAAGCGGACCCGCCAACTCAAGGGAGAAGAAACAAAAGGCAAGGAGGACGGGTGATCACTACCAGGGAGACAAGGGCCCTGGAAAAGACAGGCCACGCAGATTCAAGGACCAAGGGCGAAGGGAAAGGTCTGGGGGCCGGAAAACAGGCAGGCTGAAGGAAAAGGGATCAGCCACCTCAACGGGGGCACCCAGGGAGGCTGTATCCAGGCCGGGAGGAAGGCGAGGGAGCGACTTGGGACCCAAGATGGCGTCGCGGGGAGCGTAGGGAGTGAAAGGACAACTTACAAGAGAAGGCGGCCATTTTGGAGCGGAACCTTCTTCACCCCAGAGGGAAAAAGGGCGCGAAAGCAAACCGGAAGTGGAGGCGGGGCAGCGCCTGTGCGCGCACCGGAAGTGCGCTGGGGAAGAAGGGGGGAGCCGGACAAGCGGACCGGAAGAGGCTCCTGACGGCGCACAACTGAGCAGCGGAGTTCAGGAAGGAGGCAGACTGCAGGGGAAGACGGCGCATCATAGAGCAGCCCGGGGGAAGAGAGTGAGTGACGAACGGAAAGGGGGAGCGGCTCCGAGGGCAGGAGAGGGAACAGAGGACCCAGAGGGGCAGAGGGCGACCCGCAGCTTCTTCTCTCTCTCGCCCCCCCCCCCTGAGGAGAGGAGTGGCCTCTCCCTCATTCAACAGAGGCAAGCACTGTGAGGCCCAAGGTCTCACAGGCCACAACACAGGACTAGCGAGTAGAGGCTGGTGGGAAGAGGAGGGACAAGACAGAGCCAAAGGCAAAGGTGGGGGCAAAGGAGCTCCTTCCCCCCCCTTTTTCCCATAAGAACACAGCAGACCCCAGAGGGTTCAGGCCATTCATCCCCCCCTCCCCAGGGGACGGCAGAGCCACGCAGCCACAGAGCAGAGGGAGGCACTCTGACCCAAAGGGGGTCGTCAACGGCCACAAAGGTCGCAAAGAGGGTGGATCAAGACACCCCACCAGCACATCTCTTTGTACAGTCCCGGAGCCGGCTAAAGCGCAAAAACGCACAGCCAGCTGGAGCAGGCCAACGGGAAGCCCACGGGAAGTGACTGCACGATTAGAAGGCCAGGCCGGGGGAAGCATCAAGGGGAGAATGACAACCCCAAAGATCTTCAAGGACGCCAAGGGGGTCCAGAAGAGGATAGCAAATAGTGAGGAAACCACAATGAAAGATATATTGAAAGAGCTTCAAAGGCTCTCCGAGAAACAGGACGCAACGCAACGAAAGGTGGACGAAGCGGCGGCGAGGCACGATGCCCAACTACAGGAACTCAGGACAGACCTGAAAAAGGAGCTATCGACGGTGCGAGAAGAAATCCTTTCAATCAAACTAGAGGGAGACAAGATCAAAACCTCACAGGGGAAGCTACAAAAGCGGGTGGAGTCCCTGGAGGCGAGAAATGCAAAGCTAGAATCGCTACAGGAGAGGATGGAGCAAGACACCCTGGAGACAAAGTTGCGCTTCAGGAACCTGAAGGAAGACTCTCAGGAGGACGTTCAGAGAATTATCAGTAAACTCTCGTCCACTATTATAGGCAAGGAGGAGGAGGAGATTCATCGGGATATTGACAAAGCCTTTAGAGTCCCATCGGCGTACGCGAGAAGGAATAATGTACCGCGAGACGTGGTGGTCCAATTCTCCAGACGAAAAATCAGAGATGAAGTACTGTTGAAGCAAAAGGAGATGCCAACGACATACAAAGGCCAAAAGGTCATCATCCTAAGGGAATTCACGGCAACCTCAATCAGCAAGCGGAAGAATTACCTCTTCCTCACTGAGGAGTTGAAAAACAGGAAAATCAGGTTCAGATGGGAGAAGTCGGAAGGGATTATGGTCACTTACAGGGAAAAAAGGTTCTGGTTGACCACGGTGGCAAAGGCCCAGGAGTTCCATGCAAACCTTTTGAAGGAGTCGGGCCTGCGACCCACATCCCAACCCGGACAGAATGAACCAACCAAAAGGCGACGATTCTACTCCCCGAACAAGGACTCACCCCGAACCAGCGGGAGAGGCCGGGAGACGGAGACGGATGCGGCGACACGGATTGCGGATAACAAGAACGGCGATACGGGACACACAGTGGAAATGCAACATGTATGATTCCTTACTGCAACTACAGTGTTTCTCCAATAACATCAATGGGCTGAACTCGCCGGTGAAAAGGAAAAAAGCATTCAATCTGTTGAGGAAGAGCAAATGGGACATTATAGCTTTGCAAGAAGTCCATATTAAGAAGGCCCACGAGCACCATCTGATATCCAAGGGCATGGGCAACCTGTTTTGCTCGCTAGCGAGCGAAAAAAAGAGAGGGGTCGCCACGTACATCAGTGACAAGGTACCAGCCAAACTGGCGTTCACGGACTCTGAGGGGAGAATAGTGGGGGTGATGTTAGAGGTGGGAGTGTCACGTCTCCTGCTGTGTAATATCTATGCGCCTAACGGCCCCAAGTCCGAGTTCACCAAACTTCTTGCGGCACTCATAGACGAGCAGGACTATGACGGCCTGATTATACTGGGCGATTACAACGGTATACTGAATCCCAGACTAGACAGAACGCACCACACGGCGATATCCAAAAAAGCAGGGCAAGAAACCCCCGGCGTCCTACCCAAGACCCTCACACACCTGCTAGCTGATCTTGCCTTAGAAGATGCCTGGCGACTCCATAATCCAAAAGAAAGGGACTACACGTTCTATTCGCACAGGCATCAAAGCTGGTCGCGAATAGACATGATTTGGACGTCCAGATCGATAGTGCCGCAAATTTCCAAAATAAAAATCCTCCCGAGAGATCTGTCGGACCACTGCCCGGTCACACTGGAGCTAAATCATAGGCCCCCATCGAGACGATGGAGACTCAACGACAGCCTGCTAAAGAAAGAGGAGGACATCCAGAAATACCGAGCGCTGACGGCAGACTATTTTAAGATCAACGATGTGCCGGAAACAAGTCCGGAGGTAGTATGGGACGCCTGCAAGGCGGTGCTCCGGGGTCATTTCATTCAGCATAACGCAGGTAGAAACAAGGCGAAGCGACAGGCGATACAGGATCTGCAAACCCAAATCGCACTGGAGGAAGCAACCTTGAAGGCCCACCCAAAGAACCGGGCCTCGGTAGACAAGCTGTCCTTACTAAATAAACAGAAACACCACCTGGAGGTGGAACAACTCTCCAAAGAACTTAAATTTCTGAAACAAAGATACTTCCAGAACGCCAACAAACCGGGCAGGTGGCTGGCCAGAAAGATCAAGAGGAAGAAGCAGTCGGGGTTCATAACTAAACTCCGAACTGGTGACGCAACGATACTTGGGGAGGAAGGCATTCAAGGCGCGTTTCAGGCCTTCTACTCAAAGTTGTATTCCAGAGACACAATCAAAAGGGAGGACATTGAGCAATACCTAGAGGGGACATCACTGGGCACGATACCGACGCAACACAGGGAGTCTCTGAATAAAGAAATCTCAGAACTTGAAATATCAAAGGCAATTAGAAAACTGGACGCAAGCAAAGCCCCGGGGCCGGACGGATTAACGGCAAGATTCTACAAAACGATGCAAGGCGAAATCACCCCCTTCCTGAGAAGGATTTACAACAGGGTACTTACTGAGGGGGTAACTCCAGACTCTTGGAGAGAAGCAAACATAATCGTAATTCAAAAAGAAGGAACGGATGGCACGAATGTGGCAAATTACAGGCCCATATCACTTTTGAACATAGACTACAAGATTCTGGCAAACATCCTAGCCGAAAGGCTAAAGCTCTGGCTTGATGCCTGGGTAGCGCCCGATCAAAATGGATTCCTTCCTGGCCGACAAGCTAAGGACAACACCAGAATAGTAGTGGATCTGATCCACTACTACGAAATGCACCCGCAAAAAGAAATCGCCTTTCTCGCCTTGGACGCGGAGAAGGCTTTTGACAACTTAAATTGGGATTTCTTCAGCTTGCTCATGTCAAAATTGGAGATGGGCCCGCTCTTTCAGACTGCCATCGGAGCAATATACAGAGACCAATTTGCCAGAGTCTGGGTCAATGGACGGCCAACGGGGAAATTGGCTATACAAAAGGGGACGAGACAGGGTTGCCCCCTTTCCCCGTTGATATTCATCATGGCTATGGAGGTGTTGCTCAGAAACATCAGGGCAAACGACCGCCTCAAGGGTCCCTCGATCGAAGGCCACACATTTAAAGTCAAAGCTTTTGCAGATGATGTAATCTGCTTCATTGAAAGGCCGGTGACCACGATCCAAACTTGGTTAGCGGAAATAGAGAGATTCGGCTCGCTAGCGGGGCTAAGAATCAACAAGGACAAAACTAAGATCTTGACAAAGAATATATCCAGGAACCGACAGGAGCTGCTGGAAAGGGTGTCTGGTGTGCAAACCTCCCCATCCATTAAATACCTGGGCGTCCACATAACGGCGCAAAACAACCAACTGCAGAAGAACAACTACGAGGCAGTGTGGAAAAAAATTCAGAATGACCTCACTAATTGGAATAATGCCAGCCTCTCGCTTATGGGTAGAATAGCTGTGATCAAAATGAATGTTCTGCCCAGGGTTCTATATCTCTTCCAAACTCTGCCCATTCTCAAATCCACTGCCATCTTCAACACCTGGAAGAAAGATATCCTCAGGTTCCTCTGGAACGGAAAAAGAGCGAGAATCAAATTTAGAGTGCTCACGGACAGACGGACACGGGGAGGGCTAGACTTGCCGGACCTAAAGATCTATTATGAGGCCTGCGGTCTGGTCCACATAAGGGATTGGATAAGTCTGAAGAACAAAGAGTTACTGGCTCTGGAAGGCTTTGACCTCCTCACGGGATGGCACGGGCACCTGTGGTATGGTACGTCAAGGCCAAGAGAGAGTTTCAAGAAACACCCGATAAGAGCGGCCCTGATGAAAATATGGGAGTCCTACAAGGGGAGGTTTTACCGTAAAACCCCCTTGTGGGTGTCACCCATAGAAGCTCGTCAACGAAATCTGCTGGGCTGGTCTACTTGGCCGACGTATGAGGACTTGACAGTTAAGGTGGGGACGAGGAGATGTCTCAAATCAAGAATGCTGCTGCAGCAACAGTGCAAATCCCTCTCGTGGCTCCAACACCTGCAAGTTAAAACGTACTTCCAGGGGGACGAGCAATTAGGCTTCGAGGAAGGAGAGCGTTTCTGGAACCATCTTCTAAACAAAGGGAAGAAACTCATCTCCAAGGCCTACATGCGACTCCTGGAATGGTCGACAGAGACTGAACAGGTAAAAGCCTGCATGACAAAATGGGCGAAAAACATCGGCCGTCCTATCAGCATGCGAGAATGGGAGAGGGTCTGGCGGAAGAAAATCAAAATCACCTATGCCATCGATCTGAAGGAAAATTGGTATAAAATGTTCTTCAGATGGTACATGACCCCCCATAAACTGGGTCTGATGTACAAATCCGCCCAGACGTCATGCTGGAAATGTGGGTTGCAGACAGGCACGTTCTACCACATGTGGTGGTCCTGCCAGGAAGCCTCAAAATTTTGGAAAACAGTCTTCATCCAAATACAAAAGGTCCTGCATGCCACGCTGGAAATGTCGCCAGAGGCTTGTCTACTGGGAATGATAGATGACAGAGAACTCATGGACGAGAATGCAGAACGGCTGTTCCTGTTCCTTGTCACGGCAGCGAGGATGGTGTACGCAAAAAAATGGAAGCTGAAGGACACGCCTCGCCTTGCAGAATGGGTGGACAAAGTCCAGGACATTATGACCATGGACAGTCTCTCCTATTACATGAGTGAATTGGAGGGGATGGGACTGCGCAGAACTGACTGGTCACCCTTTGTGGCCTATCTAAAGACCTGGGACCCCGGCCAACACTGCCAAGCTCCCTGAAGCAAGCACAGGACATCCAAGGTCATCCCAAGGGGCGAATTGTTTCCTCCTCTACCCCTCCCTACCACAAGACAAAACGCGCGTACCCCCCCTTCTCCCCCCCTCACTTGAACAAAGGGGACAATGCAAAAACGCCGGATGCCAACGAGCCTTCCCCCCCCCGACTCCTCCCCAGCACCCAATCCCCCACCAGCCCTCCCCCCCTCTCCTCTATCCCCCCTCCCCCCCTGGCACATCCCTATCCCCCTCCACCCCCACCCCTGTGTTTCCTCTCCTCTTCCTACTGTCCTATACCAAAGTTTGTTCCACCTCTTTTATTGTTACTGAAAAACCCTCAATAAACATATTTAAAAAAAAGAAGCATACGTGGGGAAATTTGCCTCTTCTGGTATTGTTTATTTTGTTGCTGTTATTCAACCAAAGACTCCTAAACGTCATGCACGGAAATTGAAATACATAATACCGCACAAATTCATTAAAACGGAGTGATACTGCCAACCTGTAAAAATTGCCTTCTTTACCAGTTATCAGAGGATGGTGAAGAAGAGGGTCACATCTGAAGTGAGATTACTTTTATTATCTAGAAGAGGAGAGCTACATATTACATCTCTGGATATTATGCTTTCTGTTGATCCCCCAAATATCTCTGTCATGTTTGGATAAAACTTGGAGCTCACATTGGGCTATACGTTTCCACTGCCTCCTTGGGCTGTTTCCCAGGATTACTGGAATTGCATGCTTGCCTGTGTATGGATGAAACTCCCACCATGGCTGACTGCCTCAGGCCTTTGCCTTATCCCCAAGGGAGTCAATATGATATTTATCTGGTATGTTTGTTCTTCAAAATCAAGGCAGTATTCTGCATTCGTCGTTGTGAAACCGACAAGTAATCCCAAATTAAAGGTCTATATTAGACAGTATCATTAAAGCAAAAGGTAGGTCTAGAGAAACCACGAAGTACATTCATATCAAGTAAATCCACCATATATCAATCAAATTATGGCGTGGTTCTTACTTGATATGAATGTACTTCGTGGTTTCTCTAGACCTACCTTTTGCTTTAATGATACTGTCTAATATAGACCTTTAATTTGGAATTACTTGTCGGTTTCACAACGACTGGTGTCTTCCTCTTTACCCGTCTCTTACTATTTGAATATCCTGGAACTACTCACCGTTTACCCTGTGCTTTGCCTTATCCCCCTCTGGCAGTTTAGAGTGTCGGAATGTTCGTGTTGGCTGGCCAATTAGAGGCGTTATGCAAATACTCCCTCACTGGCAACCAACCATGTTGTCAGAATGTAGATGCCGGGAGCCAATCAGAACGCTGCCACATACATACATACAAACATACATACAAACATTCCGCTTTATTATATGGAGAGATTTACTTCATTTATATTCCGCCCTTCTCACCCCGCAGGGGACTCAGAGTGGATCACAATGCACATATACAGGCAAGCATTCAATGCCATAGACTTACAACATATATAGACAGACAACAAGCTACACAATTGGTTGAGAGCTCACCCCGACCTGAGCAGGCCTCAAACTCATGACCTTCTGGTCAGTAGAGATCTTATGCAGCTGACTCCCAGCCACACATTCCCGTGATGATACACCTTGTATTAGGGATACTGATCTTTTAAGCTATGGACATGAGAAGTTGATGCAGAAGAATCTATTCCAGCCCCGGATTAAAACCTATTTACTAGGCCACACTTTGGGATTACGTCCCCTTTAAGCCAACATCTACCGCACCCCCCCCCCATCCTTTCATCCACTCGTCCCCCTTAGGGCCCCGCATCCAGCTCTCCCGGTGTGGCCCCACTAGGTCCGCCACAGGAGTTTCCCTCTCGGCAGGCACTATAGATGCCGGCATGGGGGGAGGAGCCTCCTCCCCGATGCCGGGGCTTGAGGCACTTGGCTCCTACCCGGTATCAGGGATTGCACATGCATTGTAGTCAGCAGCTGTACCAATGCCATGCTTCTCTCTGAAACCGGGGCTTATCGCATTGGGCTTCTCTCCTGTACTGGGGTTTGTGCATGTGCCGTAGCCGGCAATTGTGCTTCTCTCTCCAGTAAGGAGGAGTCTCCTCCTTGTGTTTGAGGAGGAATACCAGCTTTCATGGTGTTAGGGCATGCGCAGACTGCGCAATGGAGTTTCCTGTACTTGCACTGAAGGAGCCAGCAAGTGGATGCTGTCGGCATCGAGAGAGTTAATTGTTCCTCCTGTCGACGTCGATGCCAGTGTCGAGAGCCCCTGCAAATATGCCGTTTGCACAACAATAGCAGAGGCAGGTGCTGGTATTCAGGAAGGGGCAGGGGCGGCGCTGAAAAGAAGGACCTCCGGTATCCTTCCTTCCTCATCTCCATGCGTGTTGCTTTTTTATATGTTTCAACATTTTTATTTTTATTTTTTTGGGTCCGTGATCTGCGCCCCCCCCCCTTCGGCTTGCACCCCTAGGCCATTGTTGTGATTGGCCTGGACTGATCTATTCAGGAAATGCTTTAAAATAAAGCAAAAAATGCTTGCTACAGGACAACTAATTGGAAGCAATGAAAATAGAAAATGGGGGAACCTAATGTCCAATAGTGAAAACATATGCGATTCCATATGTAGCCATCATAGACATGCCATCAACAGCCTGAGGACGGTGGAGAGCTGCAATGCTTGCAGAAACAAAACACAATACAACCTTGGTATCAGTGGGGTTTGTGAAATGATTGATAATACCAGGTACAGTTACATATTTTTGTCCGATGTGGGTAAAGGAAACCACAGATACCACCCCCATTTATACTGGGATTGTATTGTATTGGAAGAGGAATAGGATCTCCTATCCCAGAAATTTAGACAAAACCGTATGTTATCACTTAGCATAGTGGTTCTCAACCTGTGAGTCCCCAGGTGTTTTGGCCTACAACTCCCAGAAATCCCAGCCAGTTTACCTTCTGCTAGCATTTCTGGGAGTTAAAGGCCAAAACATCTGGAAACCCACAGGTTGAGAACCCCTGAAGTCTTAGCACCATTGCTGTCAGGATTTATTTATTTATTCAGCTTCTATACCGGCATTCCCAGAGGCTCGGGGCGGTTCACAAAAACCAATATAAAGAGATTAAAACAACAAATCAAAATAAAATCTAATACTACTTGAAGGCTTGTTGAAACAGATGGGTTTTGCAGGCCCTGCGGAAAGATACCAGATTTGACAATGCCCGAGTTTCTGAATGATGTCCGTACTAGCTTGGAACTAGCTGCTTCGTCCACCCCATGACATGGATATTGAGTGGGGAGGCTGGGAGAGTGGATGAGAACTCATCTTAGATTTATGGATTTCTATGCTTTTGTGAGCGTGCTTTTATTCCAAGAGCTTCCAGGTTCTGATAACTGCATGAAAACTTTGGAAATACATCCTCCGTCCTGGTGTCTGTTTAACGCAGGAAGGGGATATATGTTTTATCAGAACTTCCTGGATTACCCCAATGATAAACCTGACAGGTGCTCTTTGTCCAGAACATCTGGATGGCCATACACTCTTACATTTGATTTACTGCAGAGGTAGGAATCCCATAAACCCCTGGTGTTGAACAATAACAACAGTCCTGTCCAGTAGGGCCAGTGGTGAGGAATACTGGGAGTTCCATCTGGAGGACTGCATGATTTCCATGTCCAGGACTTTACCTTCACCGAAAGCTTCCATAAAGGCAGTTGTCTGCCCACCACCTTCATCTCCAGTATAATGTAGCATTATAGATACTCGTACGGGCAGGATGGGCTCTCTAGCCTTTTGGCAACCATCCTAAGAGAAGGAAAACTAAACAGCTGCAGAGCTGTTTGGGCTGGAAGTCAGCCTGAAGAAAACGGAAGTTCTCTACCAGCCCGCACCACAGGAAGAACACCATCATCCCCACGTCAGCATAGGCAAATCTGTGCTTAAGTCCATTCAGCAGTTCACCTACCTGGGAAGCATCATCTCTTCAGACTCCAAGATTGATAAAGAGATAGATCATAGATTAGCAAAGGCATATAGTGCATTCGGGAGGCTTCACTAAAGAGTCTGGAGCAACAAACACCCAAGGCAACGCACCAAAATCAGTGTGTACAGAGCTATCGTACTGTCTATTTATTTATTTATTTTTATTTCGGGATTTTACCCCGCTCTTCTCAACCCCCAAGGGGGGACTCAGAGCGGCTTACAGTACGGCACAATTCGATGCCCACATAATAACAATATACACCCCAAAACACTTCAACAATTAAAATACATTTAAAATACATTAAAATACAACTACATTAGCACCATACACATTCACTCTGGATTAAAACAATGTTCACTCCATAACAACATTGGCCATAATCACCCACTTTCATTAAAAACCAATCTAAAATGCTGCCTTTCTCCTTTATGGGTCTGAAACATGGGTCACCTATCCCCAACACCTACGACTCCTTGAACGCTTTCTTCAGCGCTGTCTTCGCACAATCCTAAATATACACTGGACCGACTATGTGACGAATGTTGCTGTCCTTGAGCAAGCAGGGATCACCAACATTGAGGCCATGCTATTGAGAACACAGCTGCGCTGGGCAGGGCACATCTCTAGGATGGAGGACCACCGCCTCCCTTAGATACTACTCTATGGTGAACTCGCCACGGGTCAGTGCAAGAGAGGCGCCCCCAAAAAGAGATACAAGGACTCCCTGAAACAACATCTCAGGCTCGGCCAGATTGATCACCAACAATGGTCCACCCTGGCCTCACATCGGGAGGCGTGGAGACGCACTATCCACAATGCCGCGGCCTCTTTCGAGAAGACACGCCGAACTGGTCTAGAAGAGAAACGACAACGCAGAAAGAACTGCAACTTGGAAACAACATCACCCAAGGAGACTTTCTGCTGTTCTTTCTGCAACCGAACTTGCCCATCTCGGATTGGCCGTTTTAGTCATCAACGTGCTTGTAAAAAGCGTGGGATGAGTCCTTCCTAAGAATCTTCGTTCGCGAAGTAATGCCGAGAGAGAGAGAGTGAGAGATACTCTGCATTTTGTTTCTTTTGCTTTGCTTTCATCTCAAGCTTCATGCTTCTTCTTGCCTCCAGTAACGGCTGTCACATCAACTGAGTCATCTTCCTTTTCCTTCTCCTGTTCACTTTCTAATTCTGGCGCTCCTTCCATGGCAAGCCAAGTGGCAAACTGAGTGCCTGCTTTTCCTTTGCCGCAGCAGAAGTATAAACAAAGGGACCACCAAAGCTGTTGACTTAGCAGAAGGTTGGGAGCTGGCAACCTGAAAATGGTGTTTTAAGCTCTGCCATGTTCCTCCAAGTGGTACTGTTCTAATTTGATTTGCTAAATGAGAAAAGCTGTACATGCCATATGCACCAATTACTTTTTCATTTAGGGTGGTTATGCAAATGCCGATTTGTGACTCTTCAAAGCCAGATTGTATTGCTTTAGTATAAAGAATGTGTTAGCCCTGAAGAAACACTACTGACCGTGAACGCCAATCTTGTGTCGACTCAATGGCGCCTCCTACTGGAACTTCTCAGGAACAACACACCAATCTGTTTCCATGATTTGTTACAAACTATCAGTATAAATCAGTGCTTTTCAACCTTTTTTGAGCCGCAGCACGTTTTTTACATTTGCAAAATCCTGGGGCACACCACCAACCAAAATGACACAAAATGACACTCTAACACAGTAATACATATAGTGAATATGTTTTTAAATGTATACACTCAGTGTGAAACCTGGACCTGTTTCAATGAACAAAACATATATGTGACTTTCTCTCACATATTTATACATGGCTATCATGTCTTCTCTCAGCCTTCTCTTCTTCAGGCTAAACATGCCCAACTCTTCAAGCCGCTCCTCATAGGGCTTGTGCTCCAGACCTTTGTGAAATTTCACCCTGAGTGAAACTTGCTTCCAGTTAACTATGGATGTCATGAAGCTGTTATAAACAGTTCCTTTGGGGGGTGGGGGGGCTCTCTCGAAAAACCCAGTAAAATAGTAAAAAAAACAACAACCACATTTCCAAGCGGAGAGACTCAATTTGTTTCTTGGAAACCTGTGAGGGGGCTGCTAGGAGGGGGGAGGGAGTGCCAATTTCCCACGGCACACCTGATGATCGCTCACGGCACACTACTGTGCCACGGCACACTGGTTGGGAAACACTGGTATAAATGTCTTTATACTGGATAGATTTTGTACAGCCAAACAATTTTATCTTCCTACTAAACAGCTAAACATGTACTAAATGGGTTCATGCGACGAAAATCAAACCTCATAAAGAACTAAAATCAATATAATGGGGAAAGCCTTTGGGGAGAGAGCCCTCCCTCCCTCATGGATGCTGTATTTGTGAGTTTCCATAGGCAACTGGGTGGCTGCTGAGCACAACAGGACTCTAGGCTGGAGCCAGGTTCAGCACAGCCACCCATCTTCTGTCTGTGGTGACGCCACTTAGTCTTTATTGCCATCTGCTGGGAAGTTTTTGTAATGCTTCGCCTGGTGAAGGTATAAAAATGCTCAATGTAAAAGATGAAGAAGAAGAGGGAGGCAGTGGGGGAGAAACTGCCTGTGAAGACTGCCTTATTGAATTATATAAATAACTAGCCTAGGTACCTGCTTTTCTTTTCTTCCTTTTCCATAGTTCGTTCTTCATTTCTTTCTTCCTCTCCCCCCCCCTCCTTTATTTCTTTCTTTCTTTCCCCCTTCCTTCCGGCTTCTCTTCCTTCCCAGAGTCCTGAGCATGCCTTTTGCAGAGCCAGGTCTGAAGTGTCCTTCCTCCTTCCTTCCTTTTTCTTTCTTTCTCCCCCTTCAACTTTTCCAGCTCTCCTTCCTTTTCCTTCCTTCTCTCCCCTTCCTTCTTTCCTCAATTCTCCCTCTTCCTTTCTTCCTCTTTCTTTCTCCCCTTCACCCTTTCCTTCTCTCCTTCCTTTTCCTTCCCTCTTTCCAATTCCTTCTTTCCTCCAGTCTCCCTCTTCCTTTCTTCCTCTTTCTTTCTTTCTCCCCCTTCACCCTTCCCTTCTATCCTTTTCCTTCCCTCTCTCCCCTTCCTTCTTTCCTCCATTCTCCCTCCTCCTTCCTTCCTTTTCCTTTCTTTCTCCCCTTCACCTTTTCCTGCTCTCCTTCCTTTTCCTTCCTTCTCTCCCCTTCCTTCTTTCCTCCATTCTCCCTCTTCCTTTCTTCCTCTTTCTTTCTTTCTCCCCTTCACCCTTTCCTTCTATCCTTTTCCTTCCCTTCTCCCCTTCCTTCTTTCCTCCATTCTCCCTCCTCCTTCCTTCCTTTCCTTTCTTTCTCCTTCACTTTTCCTCCCTTCCTTTTCCTTCCCTTTTCCTTCTTCCTCCATTCTCCCTCTTCCTTTCTTCCTCCTTTCTTTCTCCCCCTTCACCCTTTCCTTCTCTCCTTCCTTTTCCTTCCCTCTCCCCCTCCTTCTTTCCTCCATTCTCCCTCTTCCTTTCTCCCTCTTCCTTTCTTTCTCCCCTTCACCCTTTCCTTCTCTCCTTCCTTTTCCTTCCCTCTCTCCCCTTCCTTCTTTCCTCCATTCTTCCTTTCTTCCTCTTTCTTTCTTTCTCCCCCTTCACCCTTTCCTTCTCTCCTTCCTTTTCCTTCCCTCTCTCCCCTTCCTTCTTTCCTCCATTCTCCCTCTTCCTTTCTTCCTCTTCCTTTCTTTCTCCCCTTCACCCTTTCCTTCTCTCCTTCCTTTTCCTTCCCTCTCTCCCCTTCCTTCTTTCCTCCATTCTTCCTTTCTTCCTCTTCCTTTCTTTCTCCCCTTCACCCTTTCCTTCTCTCCTTCCTTTTCCTTCCCTCTCCCCCCTTCCTTCTTTCCTCCATTCTCCCTCTTCCTTTCTTCCTCTTCCTTTCTTTCTTTCTTCCTCCCCCTTCACCCTTTCCTTCTCTCCTTCCTTTTCCTTCCCTCTCCCCTTCTTTCCTCCATTCTCACTCTTCCTTTCTTCCTTCCTCTTCCTTCCTTTCTCCCCTTCACCTTTTCCTTCTCTCCTTCCTTTTCCTTCCCTCTCCCCCCTTCCTTCTTTCCTCAATTCTCCCTCTTCCTTTCTTCCTCTTCCTTTCTTTCTCCCCCTTCACCCTTTCCTTCTCTCCTTCTTTTTCCTTCCCTCTCTCCCCTTCTTTCCTCCATTATCTCTCTTCCTGTCTTCCTTCCTCTTCCTTTCTTTCTCCCCCTCCCCCCTTCCTTCTTTCCATCAATCCTACCTTCCTTTGCTTCCTTCCTTTCTCCTTAGTAGTAGTAGGAGGGCCTAAGGAGGGAGGAAGGGGCTTTCCGCTTCCTCTTCCTCCTCGCTCATGCCCCAAGGAGGCGGAGGCGATGGCCGCTCAGGGCGAGTAGGCTCCAGCCGCCGCTTGTGGAGGCCGCGGGGGCCTCGAAGGGCGGCGGGAGGAGCACGGCGCGGGGCAGGAGCAGCAGTGAGGCCTGGCTGCCTCCCTCCCCCCTCCGGGCTCTTCCTTTCCCTCCATGTCTCCCGGCGGCGGCGGCGCTTCCTCCTCCTTCCTCCTCGTTCAGGCCCCAAGGAGGCGAAGGCGATGGCCGCCCAGGGTGAGCAGGCCCCAGCCGCCGCTTGTGGAGGCTGCGGAGGCCTCAAAGGGAGCTCTTCCTTTCCCGGCGGGGCGGGAGCGGGCCTTGCTCCATTTCCGCACTGCTGGGGCTTGGCGTGCCGTTCTGCTGCTGCGCCGGGCGTCCTCTCCCCGTCCCCCCCGAGGCCTGGTGCAGGGCCTGTACCTCTTTGCGGCGGGTATGTGATGGCGGCAAAGGCGGCGGGGCGGGAGCAGTGGCAGGAAGGATGGGCCGAACGAGCTCCGAGAGAGCGGGGGGAGCCTTAAGGGAGGGTTTTTTTTCCATTTGGGAGGGGAAAGAGTAGAAGCTGTTTCGCGCGCCTGGGCCATGGGTGTTTTTTTTGTTCCAGGCGCAGGGGTTTCTGGGACTTGTAGTCCCAAAGGTTTTTCAGGGTTTTTGGCCGTTGGCTAGTTTTTTTAAGGTTTTTTAAAGCTGGAAACATAGCGAGTAGGGTTGTGAGTGTATGTGGGCTAGTTTTGTGTGTCTGCCTTGTGCGGTTTTGTTGCCTATATTTCTAGAACCACTGATGTTACATTTTTATATAGATAGATACTAGCTGTACCCGGCACGCGTTGCCGTGCCCTATTTTGGAGATGTGAGGAAGTCTGAGTTGGAGTTGTTGTTAGTTATGATGTTGTTGGGGTCATGGCTGTGTCATTGTGGGTTGTTCTGGTGGGTGGGATGTTGGAGTCCTGGGGAGTTGTTGTTGTGTGGTGTTGCTGGCGTTCTGCATAGCTTGTGGATATACAATGTTTTTAATCTTTCCCTCTGCTGTGTTGATGTAGAGGTTGATGCGTGTGTGGGTGAGGTACTTTGGAAGTGAGTGGAGGTACTTGAAATCCCATCATCCATGGTGTGCCCTCCTCTAAACTGCAGTTGGATGGAGTGTGGGTCATGGGGGCACTGTGTGCCAAGTTTGGTCTTTATTGGTCTTGGTTCTTGGACACAGTGGTCTGTGGGGAATGATGGGTTTTGAAGTACTACAAATCCCATTATCCATGGAGGTACTTCAAGTCCCATAATCCATGGTCCACCCTCCTCCAAACTGTAGTAGAATGTAACGTGGGTCATAGGGGCTCTGTGTGCCAAGGTAGATTACTGTAAATTCAGGCCATACACAATGTCCCATGAGCTGAGGGCTAGTCGGGAGAATCAAGTTAATGAAGCCTTACTGTCAATTCAGAGCGTAAACAGCATTCCATTAAGTGAGGCCTAGTCAGGGAAATTAAGTTAATGAAGCCTTACTGTCAATTTTGGGCGTGGTCTGTGATTTGTAGGGGTGTAAATTTTCTGTGGGAAGTGAATTGGGTGTTTGTGTTTGTGCCTCAGCCCTTTGCCTTATCCTCCTCTGACAGTTTATTATGGGTCGGAATGTTCATGTTGGCTGGCCAGTACAGGAGTTATGCAAATCCGCCCTTATTGGCAGCCAATCATGTCAGAATGTAGAGGCTGGGAGAGTCGTTGGCAGCCCCGGAGGATGCTGGGAAATGTAGGTTTTTACTCGTTGTTTGGGGGGCCTTTTAGGTTGTGGGGGAAAGTTTCTTTGCTACAAACGTACCTTGTCTGAGGCCTATTTCTGTTGGCAAGTTTGGTGTCTCTGCGTTGTAAGGTTTCTCTGTTTGGGACGGTCTTTCCATGACGACTCTTCCTTTATATATATAGATGGTTCTCACTGAAATAAATTTCCAAATATTTTGCTTTCATGGCTCTCTGAGTCAAAAAGTTCCCGACCCCTGGTCTAAAAGGTCCTCATTCGTGCTTGGAGTCAGACTTGTTTCCCCACTGTGACCTACAAAATCATTCATTTGCCTTTCTGAAACCTGAAACTGTTTCAAGGTTGAAATCAGTTTGTCTACCCCCACCCCTCCAATTTCTTTTTAAAGCTGGGGTGCTTTTGCCCACTGCCTGTGTGTTTGAAGACAACTTAAATTTATGGATGAAATCTTGTAATGAGCATAATGCCCGTGGAAGATATCCCACCCTTTTTCAATGACAGCCTGCTTGAGACCTCTGAAGAATGGGAGGTTTGCCATCATAGAAACTGATGTGAGAAATGGCATATGCGGGCACTTGATAAAACATTCTTGTCCCTCGGCATCATGATTGGCCATCTATTAATAGCTTCTTTCACTGAGTCACTGGGAAATGCAACGATTCAATTGCCACAGAAAGCGGCTTCTTAAAATAGCATCGGCGTCATCTTTCCGAATGCTCCAGTGTCAGAGCAGATTGCACATAGCAATCTCTCTCCGGCTATTGTTCTCTCCGGCTATTGTTAAGTGGAAGCAATGCTGAAATTAAATTGGAAGAGAAGTGGAACACTCTTCGTGCCACCCAGGCAGGTTCTTTTGGATGTTTTGCACTTCCTAAGAGGTGTGTTTTTCATGCCTTTAAACTGAATGCAAACAGATGTTTCCCAACTGGCGGCGGCAACAATCAAATTCCATTCAAAAAGTCATGCTTAGGGATGTCTCGCCTTTACTGAAGGTAGGGGGAGGCTGGCCGGTGATCCTCGCAATTCCTTTTTCTTCAGGAGCCCAACGCTTCCTGGGAGTCAGGATGGATTGTATTTTATTTCTGTAAATGGCCAGCAATCCAAACAATGTAAGATAAACAAAACACAGGATGGGTTATTAAAATATTTTAAAACAGGGTTAAGAAACGATCTATCTATGTATATAATAAAAGTCAGTGTTTGCGGAGGGCAGGAGGTGCGGAAGAATATGTGCCAGCTTTTCGATTGGCTGCCACTGTGGGATTATTTGCATAAAGGACTCTGATTGGCCAGCCTCAGAACTCCAACACTCTAAGGCACCAGACAGAGGGAATTGGTTGCCACTGAGAGACAATTTGCATAAATGACTCTGATTGGCCAGCAAAACAGAATGCAACTGAATTCTTGAGTTAGCCAAATGACAGTTTTTTTCCGTTGGAAATGGAATGCTCATTTTCTCGGAGGTGCGGAAGTGCCAAGGAATATGTGACAGCGTTTCAATAGGTTGCCACTAAGGGAATATTTGCATAAAGGACTCTGATTGGCCAGCCTCAGAACTCCAACATTCCACGGCCCCAGACAGAGGGGATTGGTTGCCAATGAAATGGTATTTGCATAAAGGACTCCAATTGGACATCCACATTCCAACATTCTAAGGTGATGCAGAGGGAAAAGGAAAGGCCTCAGGCAGTCAGACACTGCGGCCCACAGCAGTGACGGATCAGGACCAAACTTGCCACACAGGAGCCCAGTGGCCCACTTCACAACGTAACTCTCACCCAATGACCACTACAGACCAAAATTAGCACACAGAGCCCCTTTGACCCACTCAACACCCTGGCTCTGTTTCAAGGAGGATGGACCACAGACGATGGGACTTGAAATACCTTCACTCACCTTACGAGACCGCTGCAACCCTCATCCAAAGAATGATCAAGACCAAATGTGGCACACAGAGCCCCCATGACCTACTCTACATCCTGGTGCTGTTTGGAGGGGGATGGACCATGGCCAATGGGACTTGCAGTACCTTCACTAAATTCCTGAGACCACTGCAAGCCACATAAACATCTAATAGGAACCAACCTTGGCACACAATGCCTTCCTCAAATAACCCGGGCACCGCCGGGTCCCCAAGCTAGTATGTGTATATACTGTATGTGTGCTTGTGTATATATGTGGTTTTGAGCATGTGTTATAATATTTGCTTTTTGGTGTTTTAAGTCTCTTCTGCTGTTTTTCAGTGTTTTTATAAGCAATGGTCACTCGTTGGCCCGATAAGGGTATTGTGTCCAAATTGGGTGTCAATTTGTCCAGTGGTTTTTGAGTTACATTAATCCCACAAAGGAACATTACATTTTTATTTATATAGATGAAGCACCTTCAGATGCAAGGACGCACACAGGAGGCAAGAAGCTATTGGACCATGAGATTTTTTTTACATTTATACAAAATTGATGTAACAACTAAACATGTACTGATAACAAATCAGCACTTGCAAGGCTTACCAATCAGGCTGATTTCCCTTTCTGTTAAATACAGCTGAAGCCTCTTCTGCAGAGTCCACCGTAAACATTGCATAACAGGTTCGAGTAAATGCCTAAAACAACCATTAGGTGATGTTCAGCAAATGTTTACTGTTGCCAATTTTTGGCACCCCGGCATTGAGTGACATGGACCGCATTTGGGGTCAGAATGGACATTTTAAGAAGCAGTGCCCTAGACCAGTGTTTTTCAACCTCTTTTGAGCCGCGGCACATTTTTTACATTTATAAAATCCTGGAGCACACCACCAACCAAAATGACACAAAATGACACTCTAACACAGTAATACATATAGTTAATATGTTTTAAATGTATTTATACACTCAGTGTGAAACCTGGACCTGTTTCGATGAACACAACACAGATGTCCTGGCAGGAATGGCAGAAAGACACAAACGTCCCACACAGAACTCCCATTACCAAGAGAAAATACTATAAGAGTTTGGTGGGCATCGACCTTGGGTTTTGGAGTTGTAGTTCACCTATATCCAGAGTGCACTGTGGACTGAAACAATGTTGGATCAGGACCAAACTTGGCATGAATACTCAATATGCCCAAATGTGAACACAGATGGACTTTGGGGAAATAGACCTTGACATTTGGGAGTTAGAGTTTCTGGGATTTATAGTTATCACACAATCAAAGAGCATCCTGAACTCTTGCAACAATGGAAGTGAACCAAACTTGGCATATTGAACTCTCATTACCAACAGAAAGTACTGAAAGGGTTTGCTTGGGAATGGACCTTGAGTTTGAAAGTTGTAGTTCACCTACACCCAGAGAGCACTGTGGACTCAAACAATGTTATGTTATCTTGTTGTTTGTTTTATATCCAGAATCACAATGTTGGAAGGAGGCTCACCACTTTAAGGTCCCTAAAACAGGCATTGGAAAAACTTGGACCTAGGGTGCTTTGGACTTCAACTCCCACCATTCCTAACAGCCTGAGGCCCTTTCCTGCTTAAATGGCTGAGGGGGGGGGGGAGGAAAAGAGCCTGAGGCTGCTAGGAATGGTGGGGGTTGGAGTCCAAAACACCTGGAAGGTCCAAGTTTGCCCATGCCAGCTTTCGACAGAGACCTCTTTCTCCCCCTTCCCCTTTGCGCCCTTTCTTCCCCTTCCTGCCGAACACTTGCTTTTTCTTGTACACTGCCGCTTCTGCCGCCATTTTGATCCGAGGGGGCAGCGTGAGCATGTTCAGGAGGGGAGGGGGGAGGGAGGAAGACGTGACCTGTGCAGGCGCTACTGCGCAGACTCGCCCCAGAACAAAGCGAGGCAAAGCGAGCAGAGTGAGGCTGGGAAGAAGGGAGCCCGAGTGGAGAAGAAAAAGTGTTCGGCAGGAGGGGAAGAAAGGGCATTGGAGGTTCCAATTTCCCACGGCAGACCTGATGATCGCTCACGGCACACTAGTGTGCCACGGCACACTGGCTGGGAAACACTGCCCTAGACAAAAGCAGAGGGGAAAATGGATGGAAAACTAAGACACAAGGTACCAAGTGGAAGGTAACAATATTGTGAGAATGTCTTTTCTAGAACATAAGAACATAAGAGCCATGCTGAATCGGGCCTCAGCCCATCTAGTCCAGCATTCTGTGTCACACAGTGGCCCACTAGTTGTACACAGGGATGTCTAGCAGAAAGGAGGGCAAAACCCTCACCTGCTCCCGACCCCCCACAACCAGTACCCGGGGAAAATCCTGCCTGCCTCCATCAACACAGAGGTGGCACTTGGATGTCCATTTCAGTAACTACTGATTCCCTTGGTATCCATGAATCTGTCTAATCCTGCCTTGAAGCTGTCCAGGCTGACCGCTGTCACAACCTCCTCTGGAAGTGAGTTCCATAACCCAATGACCCTCTGGGTGAAGAAATATTTCCCTTTAGTCCTAACTTTCCTACCTTGGAGCTTTAGGGAGTGCCCCCTAGTCCTAGTGTTGGGTGACAGAGAAAATATTTTTTCTCTGTTCACCTTTTCTATCCCATGCATGATTTTATACACTTCGATCAAGTCACCTCTTAGACGCCGTCTTTCAAGGCTGAAAAGACCAAGGCGTTGCAACCTGGTTTCATAAGGGAGCTGCTCCATCCCTTGGATCAGGGCTGTCCAACTGGCGGCCCCGGGGCCGGATCCGGCCCCGTAGCCTGTTGGACACGGCCCCACCTATGCCCTCAGCCGCCATTTTTAAATTTGAAAAAAAAATCGATTTTTTTTTTTAAAAAATGGCGGCCGGGGGCCGGGGGCGGGGCAGGGAGGAGGAAGAGAGCTAGCTCCTCCTTTTGGCGCCCCCTCCTACCTAGGGGGAGCCGCCAAAAAGGCAGAAGGCGGCGCCAACAGCAGCGCGCCACAGGCTTGGCATGACGCGCTGCCCCTTGGCGCCGCCTTCTGCCCTTTTTCGGCGGCTCCCACCCTAGGTAGGAGGGGGGCGCGAAAGGAGGAGTAGGTGCGCCAAAGAGCAGCGCGTCACAGGCCTGGCGTGACGCGCTGCTCCTTGGCACCGCCTACTCCTCCTTTCGCGCCCCTCCCTTCCTAGGGTGGAGGCGGGCGCCGAAAGGAGGAGGCGGCGCCAAGAGCAGCGCGTCACGCCAGGCCTGTGACGCTCTGCTCTTGGCGCCGTCTATTCCTCCTTTCCGGCGCCCCTCCCTACCTAGGGCGGGGAGCCGCCGAAAAGGCAGCAGAAGGCGGCGCCAAGAGCAGCGCGTCACAGGCCTGGCGTGACGCGCTGCCCCTTGCACCGCCTTCTGCCCTTTTTTTCGCCCCCTCCTTCCTAGGGCGGAGAGGGGCGCCGAGGGAGGGCGGCGCCAAGAGCAGAGCGTCACAGGCCTGGCGTGACGCGCTGCTCTGGCGCCGCCTACTCCCTCCCCCCCCTCCGCCCTAGGGGGGGGGGGCCCGGAGGAGTAGGCGGTGCCAGGGGGCAGCGCGTCACGCCAGGCCTGTGACGCGCTGCTCTTGGCGCCGCCTTCTGTCCATTTTCGGCCGTTTTAGAGGGGCGGGGCCTGGGGCGGGGCCGGGGCGGCCGCTCGGCCCCGTAGGTCATCAGTGACCTTTTATCCGGCCCTGGACCCCGTAGAAGTTGGACAGCACTGCCTTGGATCATTTTTGTTGCCCTTCTTTGTACCTTTTCCAGTTCCGTTATATCCTTCTTGAGGTGCGGTGACCAGAATTGTACACAGTACTCCAGATGTGGCCTCACCATAGATTTGTAGAGAGGCAATACAACATTTGCCGACCTATTTTCGATTCCCTTCCTGATCATGCCAAGCATAGAATTTGCTTTTTTCACTGCTGCAGCGCACTGGGTTGACATCTTCATTGAGCTGTCCACCAAGACCCCAAGATCCCTTTCCTGGTTTGTCTCGGAAAGCTTTGACCCCATCAATTGGTAGGTGTAGTTGGGGTTCTTTGCCCCGATGTGCATGACTTTACACTTGTTTAGGTTAAAATGCATTTGCCACTTTGTTGCCCATTCACTCAATTTCGAGAGATCTTTCTGGAGCTCTTTACAATCAGTTTCATTTTTAACTACCCTGAACAATTTAGTGTCGTCTGCAAACTTTGCTACCTCAGAATTCACTCCTACATCCAGATCATTAATGAATAAATTAAAAAGTAACGGACCCAAAACTGAACCTTGGGGTACGCCACTTCTCACCTCTTTCCACCCAGAGAAATGTCCGTTTATTACCACCCTTGTTTCTGACAGTTTAGGACAAGACCTGTCCCCTGATTCCATGGCTGAAGAGATTATTTAGGAGCCTTTGGTGAGGGACTTTGTCAAAAGCCTTTTGAAAGTCAAGGTAAACAATATCGACTGGGTCCCCTTTATCTATGTGTTTATTTACACCCTCAAAGAATTCTATCAAGTTAGTAAGACATGATTTGCCTTTGCAGAAACCATGTTGATTTTCCTTCAGCAATGCCTGTTCTTCTATGTGCTTAGTAATTTTTCTTTAATAATGGTTTCCATCACTTTGCCTGGAACTGAGGTTAGACTGACTGGCCTATAATTTCCTGGATCACCTCTGGATCCTTTCTTGAAGATCGGAGTTACATTTGCCTCCCTCCAGTCCTCGGGTACAGTGCCTGATCTTAGAGAAAGGTTATATATTTTGGCTAGAATTTCAGCAATTTCACACTTGAGTTCCTTAAGAACTCCTTCTGAACAGTGAGGGGAAGATTAACCATCATTTTGGCACATCCTCACAACAAACACAGAACCGACACATTCTTTTTGAAGGGCATACCTGTATATGTTTGATGCCTTGATACTGGAGTAAGTATGCATGAAGTTGGGAGACACAACAAACTTGAAGGGCATCCGCCATCCTTAATAGACATATCAAAATATGTATTGTATTCTGACCAGAATATTTACATGTTTTATTAAATCTTTACAATCAGTAATTATAATCAAGTACACAATTTTATATACAAAGATTATGTACATTTTGAGCTCAGACTTTTACATCACAGTACACAGTTGCCCATAGGAATTTTGTACACACCTTAAATCACCAGACATTACACCCCCCCACAACAGTAGTGTTACAGCACCCCTTTAGACGTTTCATAAATTACATCATAAGAAAATATATGGCTGTATATTGGGCTGGTAAAAAGTCTTTAAAAATCTGGATGTACGGTATGCATTTACAGAATGTCCCCTCAACTGTCCTGGCGGCAGGGGATCCCTGGATCTCTAGGCACCTGCTCTAGCAGGCGCAGGAAAGCCAAAGGTGGACCCATGGTTATGCCAGGTCCTGGATTACTTTCTCCTTAGGGGTGGAGGTCTGCCAGAGCCTCAGGCTTACACGCCTCGCCTAACAGGTGCAAACCAAAGCCTGTCCGAAAAGGATTTCTGCTGTGATATGAAGACAGCAATTCATAATTACACAATCTCCTTCCTAAACACCATTCTCAAATCTAATTGATAACACGTAAACCTTTCTCATTATTGTGAAACAAGCTTATGGCTGTGATGAAGAACTAAGGTATAAAAAAACAAGGGCAACCTATATCTGAGGTAGACGACCACCTTCCGGATGCTCCTTTCATAATGGCAAGGGAGTCTTTCAACAATCCCTGAAATCAGTTACGCAAAACTTTAAAACAACTTGCACGTGCTCAATCCCCGACGACCGAAACTCCCGTCTTACAGACTATGTACAAGTCGTAGCAAGTAGTGCAAGCTCTTAATAAATTATTGGTAGGAAGGAATGAAAATTTAGTGGTGGTTGTATCAAGCTGGGATAGTTCTGCCTAAAATATTGTGTGAAGATATTTAGAGAATCACTTTTACCAAATGAGCTTTTTTTTTTCTCAAGGCCTAAAGAAAATAAGTTGATTGAAAAGTTAGGCTACGACAGAGTAAATATTTTTTTTAAGAAAGCTTGAGTGGCACTAGCACTTGCAACATGCAGAACTACTGATTTGCAATTTTTACAAGACTAACGTAAATGTAGAGCGTTACATACGCTTGGCCCCAAACCGCTGGAGCTTTTGTGGGGACGTGGAAACACACATTCTCCTCCTCTCCATCTGGGCCTGAGCTACTAAAGGACACTTCAGAGAAACCCTTGTTCAAATCCCATGGATGAATATTGCAATCCGAGCCCAAATACAACTCAACTCAGAGTCCCTCAACAAAGAACTGAAAGCCCTAGGTTTTCGTTAACATGTGCAAATAAAAAAAAAGTGAAAAAGTCAGAAGGACACTTATCTGTTACAAGATTCATCACCACTGTTTTCAACTCACTTTCTGCACAACAGCCTGACTAGCATGATCTCAGAAAGATGTATATTTTCACACATTTAAACTCATTTGTGCCTCATGATAGAACCAAGAAAGAATCGGGAACATCTGAAGAAAAGAACTTGTTACGATGCAGAGACTTCAAGGCCAGACCCAGGAGTAAAAGGGTTCCTCACTACTACTAGTAGTAGTAGCTGAAGGCTCAATCACAAGTGCTCCACACCTCCGCTGCTGATCGACAGGATTGAGCACAGAGAGCAGGTTTGGCTGAGACAGCAGTGGCATCCTACATATATTACTTCACTTGGTGCCATATGCAGTCCATGGTTATCACTTCTACGGGGAAAGTAAAGTGCGACCTCCGAGGGTTGCTGCTGCTTTCCAAAAACTTGGAAAGACAAGGGTCCTAAAGAGGGATGCAACAGCCCATCCCCAAAACATTCCGGCGTTAGGCAAGCTTCCCTTCCTTACGCCGCACATCCTGTCACTTCTTCGCGAAAACCAGTTGTACATAAAGTGCCGGAACGAGGCAAAGCGCAAAATGTTGCCCTGTGAAATTTCCTAATGCAAACCGCAGGAACAAAAAACGATCAAAATGCAACCAATGACTGGATATAAATAAGCAAAGTTTGGCAGTCTTGCTTTAGCCACCACTCTTGTTTGATCAATCGTTCTGCTACATTTGAGTTTTTCTAAACTTAAGACATTAATAGACATGATTGCGAGAATTCCTACTACAATTTAGAAAGAATCTACATGTGATACCAGCGTTTCCTTGACTTCACACTATTCTCGGGACACATTATTTTTAGGTAACAAAGAGACTGGCCCTTTTGTCCAAAAGGGAGACACAAGAAACGTCGCGTGTCGTAATAAGAATGGTTCCGATAGAAGGCTTTTCAATAAAACTAGTTCTATTTCCACACAGAATGCTTTACTACCTTTCCAGAAACTGCTAGGATGCTACTATTGACTTATTTTTTTCAATTTGCTCTTTTATACTGAAATTTCCAATTGACGGGAGTGCAAAAAAAAAGAAAGAGTTCCACCCCCATTACCTAGAGTCAAGTATTTAAAATTATATTTTTAGAGACATTACCTTTGGTTTACAAACTATTTCGACTTGAGCTAGGAACCTGTGGGGTGGGGTTGGGGGGAATCCAGGTTGCCTTGGTGATTCTTCAAAGCAATAAATGGAAGAAGTGATCAGGAGATATAGCACACTTCCGATTATTAAGTGGCACCGGACAAATCACAGTCGCCTGTTGTTCTGCCCTCATTGTAAAGGCACAACAGCCTGTAGTACCTTCCACCACGCCTTAGTAAAGGCTTTTGAGATACAGTATAGGCCCTCGAAACAGTGCTGATGCCACAGCTGGCCTGGAGCCTTCCCGTGCCAAGACGACATGCCTCTATTCACCAGAGAGACTCTGTGGGGCTAAGGCAAGCGTTCCCACAGCAATCCGGGCATAGAATTCGGCTCCTTCCCCAAATGGATGTTCTGCGTTACGGAACCATGCAAAGGAACCCTGCCAACGGATTGATTGCACTTTCCCATTTTTTAAAAAACAGGGAAATCAAACAAAACAAAATACAACACATGCTGGCTTTTGCCGATAGAACCTGTCTAGCTGTCACAACACCGAACAACTCCATTTAATTTCCAGATCTCAGGGCCTCACGATCCTCCACAAAGTTCACCATTTCGTAGTCCTGTGTGCACATTATTTCAAATTATAGTTCATCCTTTTCCATCATTTCAAATGCTTCTATGTCTTCATTCCAATCAGCTAATATTGAGTCCATAGACTGGCCCTTATTGTCCCAGCTATTGCTGGGATTGGAATCTGTCTCAATCTTGGATTGTTCCTCAAGGGGATTATCCAATTCCGACACCGGACTGTTACTACTTGTTTCTTGTAGTTTGGGGATACAAGAATCCTCATCCGGAAGAGAAACATGACCGCTGTCCAACTCTGCGTGTGGACTCAAGCCACCTTCTTCTTCGGGATCTCGAGGCACCAAGTTCAAATCTGTTGAGATTTCTTCCGACCTCTCATTATGAGAGTCATTGTCTGATGACTTCTGATCCACGCTTTCCATTTCCAAATCTAAAGAGAATAGGGAAGAATGGAGGAATGACAAAAGGAAAACAGAATTTAAAAAAATACCCAATATATTTTTGCATTTCAAATATTTCTACCCTGAAGTGCAATAGGACTCTGGGATATCAACTCCTTCCTTAGTTTTTCCTTAAATAACACTGTCAGGTCATGAAAACTTTGGTGTTCAAAGCCATTGGCCTGGATACTTTTGTACATAATACCATTGAATGTTTACCAATTTTATCCTTTATGTTTGGATGCCACCCTGAGCAGGCCTGGATTACCCATAAGGCCATGGCCTAGGGGCGCAAGCCAAAAGGGGCGCAGTTCAGGGACCCAAAAAAATGTTGCAACAAAATCGCAATGCGCGGCATGGAGAGGACTCTCTCTCTCTCTCTCTCTCTCTCTCTCTCAGGGGAGGGCGGGGGGAGACAGCTGTGAGGGGGCAGGGGAGGAGGGAATGGCGCCCCCCCTTGCCATCGCCCCCGCCCCCTTGTCAAGGAAGGAGGGCGTGAGGAGGAGGTAGAGGGAAGGCCCAGGGGCCGCTGGCGGGCATGCACGGCACCCAGGAACATGGCGGAGGTGAGGCCGCAGCGCTCGCGCCCTCCCTCCTGCCGCGCATGCCCGCCAGCGGCCCCGGGGGCAGGGCTTCCCTCTGCCTCTGCCGCGCATGCTCGCCGCGCCCTCCTTCCTTGAGTCAAGGAGGAGGAGGAAGGAAGGGAAGCCCTGCCCCCGGGGCTGCTTTTGGGCATGCGCGGCAGGAGGGAGGGCGAGCCTCCTCCACCATGTTCCTGGGTCCGAGGAGGAAGGAAGGAAAGCCCCCAGGGCTGCTGCCACGCATCCACGGTACCCAGGAACATGGCGGAGGTGAGGCCGCAGCCCTCGCGCCCTCCCTCCTGCTGCGCATGTGTGGCAGCGGCCCTGCCCCCGGGGGCGGGGCTTCCAAAGTGTGGCCTAGGGCGCCAAAAGGGCTTAATCTGGGCCTGACCCTGAGTCCCTTCGGGGCGAGATGGTGGCTTAAAAACATACTATTATTGTTGTTGTTGTTACATAATATACAGACAAGCAGACTAGAGAATTAACTTAATATGCCATTTACATTTGTCAAGCAGCCGCCACTCCTAATATAGATGACATTAATAAAAAGAACAAAAAATAGAATTTATAAGTTTTCATTTTATTTCAAAAAACCACTGACTGGTTTTTTGCCTGACTGAGAAAAACAGGTTCAAAGAGAGCTTTAAATCAGGAGTCAAAATTCTAATTATTCTATTTTTTTCTGGTGCTTGTTTTCTGGCAGCTAAAGGAAATTTAGCAACCTGCATAAGCAGTAAAAATACTACTGTTTTTTAGGGAGGTTTGGTTGCCAAAGAATAAAGGATATAGGCAAGGAATGTATCCATAGGATACATTGGCCATTTGAATACATTGAGATATTCTTAACTTCACCAGATGTACAGATACAACACATTTTTACTATGATTGAACCTCCCATGCAAAAAGGCGCTGGAGTCAGAGCTGTTCAGTGGGCCTGAATATCTTCTGAACTTTGATTCCAGGACTTCAACAGATTCCAAAGGTTCACTATATGCAACGATGTACAACAACTCCTTCCCCTAAAACGGCAAACAGTGGTGTTTGTGTGGTTTCCAGGCTGTATGGCGGTGTTCTAAAAGCATTTTCTACTAGCATGTCACCTGCATCTGTGGCTGTCATCTTCAGAGGATCTGATGGTACTGGAGAAAACACGAGCAGGCTGGTCAACAAGCCAGAAAAACAACGGTGAAGCTACACAATGCTATAATCCAGGTATATCTACAAGTGGTTGTGTATAATGAAATATAGAGATCATACATACGGTTTGTAGATATCAAAATATATATTTTTATACTTCCGAAGTCCTTGGCATTCAAGAAAAACCGGTATATATCCAGTGGAGACAATGACACTCATATAGCTTTTAGTCCCATAGAAAGTCCGCAAATAGTCCGTAGATTCAAACAAGCAGTGTCCCAATGTCCGCTACTGGGAATAGGTAGCCAAGATCATGGGAAAGATACGCGTAATGGGTGTGAGGTTCTCGAACGGAAGAGGTATGACCTTTGGGTCACCCTACTTAATATGAAGTAGGGTTATGATTGCCTCATCTCGAGACATGGTTATTGGACGCTTATGTAATGTTTATGAGCCTTGAGAAAGGATCCCGAAACGGTTTTTCTGTGGCGCGATATCGGAGCATCCACCTGCCGTCGGCTCTTGTGTTGAATCTGCCTGTACTACGAGGAGACGCTGATTCTGCTCTCTTCTTCGGCGTCCTGGGGATTTCCCCACAGGAGCATTACGCTCCTCCACCAGGCTTCAGTGTTTGTGTTTGTGATCATACCCCTTCCGTTCAAGAACCTCACACCCATTCCGCGTATCTTTCCCAGGATCTTGGGTACCTATTCCCAGTAGCGGACATTGGGACACCGCTTGTTTGAATCTACGGACTATTTGCGGACTTTCTATGGGACTAAAAGCTATATAAGTGTCATTGTCTCCACTGGATATATACCGGTTTTTCCCGAACGCCAAGGACTTTGGAAGTATAGAAAAATATATTTTGATACCTACAAACCATATGTATGATCTCTATATTTCATTATACACAACCACTTGTAGATATACCTGGATTATAGTATTGTGTAGCTTCACCGTTGTTTTTCTAACCTGATGGTACTCCCATCCCCATCAGCCCCTATGAAGATGACAGCCACGGATGTAGGTGAAAAATTAGGACAAAATGCTACTAGAACAGGAAACCACACAACACCCCTCTTTGCCATGTTGTATAAGCGAAGGTGTTGTGCTACATCATTACATACTGTGAAAATTTTGGTATCACTCTACCACACAAAACCCCAGTGGCTGCAGCCACGACAGCCTTCGACAACACAACCAACAGCTGAAACGGGTGCCAGAGAGAGGCCGAGGATGTCTGAAATGGCGAGAGAGACAGAAAAACAACAGTGGAAATAGAATCTAATATGACCAGGTGTTAAATATCTAAGTGTTTGTGAAAGATATCAGGATCACACATATGGTTTGTTGGTATCACAAAATATATTTTCCATAATAATTCCGTCACGTTTGAGTAGGGTTATGATTGTATCATCTCCTAATATGATTTTTGGACACATTATGTAATATGTGAGCCTTGAGAAAGGATTCCGAAACGGTTTCTGTGTGGCCGCGATATCGGAGCATCCGTTTGCCGTCGGCACAAGTGTCAACACAGCATCTACTAGGAGGAGACGCCCACGCCGCCACTCCCCAACGCGTCCTGGGAATTTCCCTGTTGGAGCATTCCGCTCAGTTTCCAGGCTTCAGTGCTTGTGTTTATGGATTATACCCCGCCCGTTTGAGTACCTGACATGCCACCCGTGGACTATCTCCCAACCTTTGGATTATTTTGGACTATAATACGAACTGGGACTTCGTTTGGTCATTCTTACGGACCTTTGCAGACTGCTTGTGGGACTAAACCTGTTGTGATTGAGCCTTCAGCTACTACTACTAGTAGTATTGGGGAAGATGCTGGCTCAATAGCATCAAGCAATAGTATGGACTGGGGTGTGGCTCTGGGTGATCAGGACTCTGCAGCTGGAAGGAAAAGGGCTGCTAGTGATTCTAGTGAGGAAGGACTGGAACAGAGGAAAAGAATTCGGCAAATACTTAGAGCACCTTCTGATTCAGACACTTTCCAGGGTTTTTCTGGGGAAGAAGAAATGGGTTCAGAGGAAAGTGATACGGAGTTAGATTCTACATTGGTGCAGGAAGTAAGGGATGTGTGCAACGAAGAATCTACTTTGGACTCGTTTTTTGGGTTTGATAGTGATTTATTCTGGCCTTCTGGGGGTTCAGAAACAGAGTGGGACTCTTTAAGCACACAACAGCGTTGGCAAGAGTGGAGGCAAACACAGAGCACAGCAGCTCATGATCAAGGAGTGTTTTCAGAAGACAGTGATGTGTAAATGCTATTTAAGAAGTGGGTTTTGGGACTGTCTTGGCGGCGGTCAAAGAGTTGATGTCTGGTTCTTGTCTCTGACTCTCCTGTGTTTCTGATATCAAGTACCTTGTTCCAGTTTCCTGATACTCTTACCTGCTGTGTGTCCCTGAGGCGGGGCTTGCTCTCCACTGAGCTTATCTCCTGTGACCCTTGGAACGTCTCCTCCTTTTCATCTGGCTTTGGACTCCTGGACCGGTTTTGACTCTACTCTTCTGGACTCTCCCTATGTACATCGCAGACGGACGTTTACTGTTTGTTTTGGGCTATTTTTGAGGGTTTTTGAAGCCGAGTTGGCTACTTTTTTGTTCGTCCTTTCTCCAGCTGTTGTGCAATACACTATTAGTTATCCCCTTTACTCCTGGGCTTGGCTTCTTGGTCACTGCATCACAACAAAACCGAACTATTGGCAGCTTGTTTACATTGGTTTATACCGGGTTTTCTCAAACGTGACGGAATTATTATGGAAAATATATTTTGTGATACCAACAAACCGTATGTATGATCCTGGTATCTTTCACAAACACTTAGATATTTAACACCTGGTCATATTAGATTCTATTTCCACCGTTGTTTTTCTGGTTTGTTTACCTGCCCGCTCGTAGTTTTAGCGTGAAATGGCAAGAGGCCAGGAAACCTCAGCATAGTGTTCCACTTGCAGCAAAATCAAAATTTACTTTTTGGACTTAAAAAAAAAATCAAGACATTGGTTGAATCTGAGGGTGCAAAAGGTGTGGATATAGTGAAAATGGTGAGGGATGGTTCTAAACCAGGGCTGTCCAACAGGCGGCCCTGGGGCCGTACACGGCCCCCCAGCCCCTTGGCTACGGCCCCTTACCCTCCTGCAATAAATAATATATTTTTAAAAATATTTTTTTTCGATTAAAAATATTATTATTTATTATTATTTTTTTTGGTCCTGCCCCCTTGGCTTTCTATTGGTCGCCTCCTCTTCTCCTGAGGGAGGGGGCCAATGGGAGGGAGTGACGTCTCTCGGGCCCCGCCCCCTTGGCAGCAAACAGGAAGAGCGACCCGGCCGCATGGCTCGGCAGAGCCCTTCCTCCTTCTCATGCTCCTCCCTCCCTTCCCAGGGAGGAGTTATTGCAAGGAAGCATGCAGCGCTAAGGTGAGCACATTTCTTCTCCCTCCCTCCTTCCATTCCACCCTTTCATCCTTCTTCCTTCCCTGCCCCTTCCCTCTCTCTTTCTCCTCCCTCGCCGCTTCCTCCTCCTGTTGCTCCGCCCGGAGGCGCCAGGCCCTCAGCACACTCGCCTCCATCGCCCGGCCTTCTCCCCCTCCCACTTCCCTCTCTCCTCTTCTACTCCCCCTCCCTTTCCTTCCACTCTTTCCTTCTTTCCTCCATCCCTCTTTCACCTTCTTTCCTTCCACCCACCCCCCCACCCTTTCAACTGTTCTCCCTCCTCCTTGCCCCTCTCTCTTTTACCTTCCTTTCTTCCTTTCCTGCCACCCTTTTATCTTTTCTTCCTTCTCACTTTCCCTCCTCCCTTTCCTCCCTCCATTCCCTTCCATCCTTCTCTTCCACTCCTTCCTTCTCCTGGGGTTTGGAAGCAGCCAGGCCCCGAGAGGCATCTCCTCCCTTTCCCCAGTCTCTCTCTCGCTTGGGAAGGGGACTTGGAGAAAGGGAGGAAATCTCAGGGGCTGGCTGCTTCCAAACCCCGGGTTTGAAGCAACCAGGCCCTGAGAGGCATCCCCTCCGTTTGCTTGCAGGAGCCTCCCGGTTCGGGCTCAACCAAGCCCGGGGAGCCGCAACCATGCTCTCGGCTTCCCACCGGCTTCTGTTTATTTTCCCCAAACTCCATCTGTGTTCACTTTTGGGCATATTGAGTATTCATGCCAAGTTTGGTCCTGATCCAACATTGAGTCCAGAGTGCTCTCTGGATGGAGGTGAACTACAACTCCACAACTCAAGGTCAATGCCCACCAAAGCCTTCCAGTATTTCCTGTTGGTCATGGGAGTTCTGTGTGCCAAGATTGGTTAATTCCATCAATGGTGGGGTTTAGAATGCTCTTTGATTGTAGGCGAACTGTATGATATGATAGCTCTGTACACACTGATTTTGGTGCTTTGCCTCAGGTGCTTGTTGCTCCAGACTCTTTTGTGAAGCCTTCCAAATGCACTGTATGCCTTTCCTAATCTGTGATCTATCTATATATGGCAGGAATGGAATAATAATAATAACAAATATATTTTATTAGAAATAAAGGGTAATATGAGTTTGTGAATATATACAGCGGGCGGAGCCGGGGAGGGGCGGAGCCGGGGAGGGGCGGACCCTTAGGCCCCCCAGTTGATCAGTGTCCGGTAATCAGGCCCCAGGGTTGGTAGAAGTTGGACAGCCCTGTTCTAAACGAAATGTTCGTTTATATAAAGGGCACAATTACAGACCAGGAAGTTTGTACCATTGAAACTCCCTGTCTTGAGCCATTAGAAGCACATCAATACAGGCTGAGCATCTCATATCCAGAATTTCAAACTGTCCACGTGTGTGGCTCAAATAGCGACATCTTTGTTTTCTGATGTTCACAATCTTTGTTTCATACACAAAAATTGATTGAAATAAAATTACCTTCGGTTTATGTATATAAGGTACATATGCCACAAACTATATGTTTATACATGGATCCCATCACCAAGATATTATGCACCGATATGCTAATTCGGGTATTCCAAAATCCAAACACACTTCTGACCCTAAGCATTTCAAATAAGGATACTCAACCTGTATTAATTCCATACACTTTACATCTAATACTGAGGAAATATTGCAAGCCACACTTTTTAAAATCATATCAGAAAGTGAACCAAGGATACGGTTGTAATGTATTTTTTAAAACAACACAAACTTTAAAAACTAGCTGGCCACTTGGAGTGCCTCTGGTGTTGCTATAAGGAGGTACTCCATTGTGCATGTGGCAAGGCTCAGACTATAAGTACCTACCGTATATACTTGAATATAAGGCGGGTTTTTCAGACTTTTTCTGGAGGGGCTGGAAAAGCCCCCCCCCCTCCCCAGCAGAGCCTGGAAACCTTGCCTTCATCTCTGCAACCTCCTCCTCCACTAAGCTCCCCATCCCTCGTGGGACACTCTCTATGGCTTGCGGGACACCCTCCACTACTCATGGGGCACCCTCCGCTTAGTGCCTGCCTGCCGAGCTTCCACTGCAAGCGAGTGAGCGCCAGCCACCAGTGACACTTGCAGTGGAAGGCAGGCAGGCAGGCAGCTGGGACCAGGAAAGAAAGGAAAGAAGAGAAGAAGGAAGCAAGGGAGGAGAAATAGAGGAAGGAATGGAGGGAGGAGAGGAAGGAAGAAGGTAGGAAGGAATTTAGGAAGAGAAGGAGGGAGGGAAAAAGGAAAAAAGTTAGGAAGAAGGAAGGAAGAAAGGGAAGGAAAGAAGGGAAAAGAAAGGAGGAAGGGAAGAAGGGAGGAAGAAGAATGGGAAAGAAGACGAGAGATGGTGGAAGGCAGAAGGTCCTTGGTCTAGATCAGTGATTCTCAACCTGTGGGTCCCCAGGTGTTTTGGCCTACAACTCCCAGAAATGCCAGCCAGCTTACCACAGATTGAGAATCAGTGGTCTAGATCAGGGCTGCCCAGGAAGTTGATCACGATCGACCAGTCGATCCCGGGACCAAAGGAGGTCGATCCCAGGATGGAGCACTCCTGAGAGGGGCGGAGCCAGGCCACGCCAAGCCCCACCCTCTCCCCGGCTGGCACTACCAGCAGCTTCTCCAGGCTTGAGGATGGCAATGCCAAGCCAGTGGTGGCATAACTAGCACAAGGCTGGCTTGGCACTGCCATCCTCAAGCCTGGAGAAGCTGCTGGGAGGTCCAAAACCAGAGGGTAGGGGGCGGGCTTGGTGCGGCCTGGCTCCGCCCTGTGGCTTCCGCTCTTGGCATTGCCATCCTCAAGCCTGGAGAAGCTGCTGGGAGCTCCAAAGCCAGAGGGGAGGGGTGGGGCTTGTGGTGCGGCCTGGCTCCGCCCCCTGTGGCTTCCGCTCTTGGCATTGCCATCCTCAAGCCTGGAGAAGCTGCTGGGAGCTCCAAAGCCAGAGGGGAGGGGTGGGGCTTGGTGCGGCCTGGCTCCTCCCCCTGTGTCTTCTGCTCTACCAGCAGCTTCTCCAGGTTTGAGGATGGCAGTGCCAAGCCAGTGGTGGCATAGCTAGCATAAGGCTGGCTTGGCACTGCCATCCTCAAGCCTGGAGAAGCTGCTGGGAGCTCCAAAGCCAGAGGGAGGGGTGGGGTTTGGTGCGGCCTGGCTCCTCCCCCTGTGGCTTCTGCTCTACCAGCAGCCTCTCCAGGCCTGAGGATGCCAGTGCCAAGCCAGTGGTGGCATAGCTAGCATAAGGCTGGCTTGGCACTGCCATCCTCAAGCCTGGAGAAGCTGCTGGGAGCTCCAAAGCCAGAGGGGAGGGGTGGGGCTTGGTGTGGCCTGGCTCCTCCCCCTGTGGCTTCTGCTCTACCAGCAGCTTCTCCAGGCTTGCGGATGGCAGTGCCAAGCCAATGGTGGCATAGCTAGTAGGCATGGTTTCGAACCCAAAAATGGCGATTCTAAAATCAAATGGGGGGATTTTTTTTTATTAGTAAAGAAAGACTTACAAAAAAATTTCAAAAATTTCTAAAATGTAATCTATTTACTCATGAAATTCGCTAGTAGTTCGTATGCCAGCACATGCGCATTCCAGATGGTTTTGGCCTACAACTCACAGAAATCCTAACAGCTGGTAAATTAGCTGGGATTTCTGGGAGTTGTAGGCCAAAACTTGAATAAATCACACTGAATTCTAGATGGGACTCTCCAAATAGGAAGGAGGGAGGGAGGGAGGGGTATTCTATTCTTGGAAGCAGCAAAAGAAAAGGAGGAGGAGCCCCCTGGCTCCTCGCTGCCTCTCTCTCACCCCGATCTCGGGGAGCGAGGGCCCAAGTTTGCCCAGGCTGGTCATATACCTACATTCCATGCACATGCAATAATACAGCAGTAATAACAATGGGTATAAGAAGAGGTAAAATTCAAACCGAAGTATTCTGACTGGTCCCTGCCTCATGCGGTGCAAACGGGCTCTTCTCTGTGAGCCCGGGAAATTAGCCGGGAAAAGCCAGCGTTTTCTGCTTGGGTGCACACACATACATATTCTTTGGGGGATTTGCTGCAGAATCTTCTCTATGAGCCCTGGATTCTGCAGCAAATCCCCCCAAGAATATGTATGTGTGTGCTCCCAAGCAGCAACGCTGGCTTTTCCCGGCTAATAAGAGAAGAGCCCGTTTGCACCGCATGAGGAGAGACCAGTCAGAATACTTCGGTTTGAATTTTACCTCTTGTTATTGTTATTACTGCTGTATTATTGCATGTGCATGGAATGTAGGTATGACCAGTTGGATTACTTATAATATTAGGCACTTACAGTAGCATTCATTCTATTATACATTAGGTTGGTTTCTCACCCCAATACTCTTTGATGCTTTAGATCCTGGCAGGCAGGAGAGGCAGGGAAGCCTGGAAAAATGTAAACAGAGAGGTTTACTCAGAGTAAATCCACAAGGAGGGCCCTTCATCCAAAGTGCCCTCCTTTGCAGATTTACTTCGGAGTAATCCTCTCTGTTTACATTTTTCCAGGCTTCCAGCCGAAAGAAGGAGCGAGTTTGCCTTGCCATAATACTTATTGGCAAGGGAGGCGGGAGGGTGGTGAGAGAGAAGGAGGGTGCCCCCCCCCCCTACGGCCTAATAACGACACTTAAGAAAATCCTGGCCCCCCAAGTGCGAAAAAGAAAGTCCACTTCCTGGGTGGCGTTCCAGGTGCGGAAATACTCGAAAGTAGCATTTCTTACGAATTTCTTACGAAACGAATCATTTTCATAACTTTTTTCTCATGCCTAATAGCTAGCATAAGGCTGGCTTGGCACTGCCATCCTCAAGCCTGGAAAAGCTGCTGGGAGCTCCAAAGCCAGAGGGGAGGGGGCAGGGCTTGGCAGGGCCTGGAACCCGCCCCCTCTGGCCAAGCCCCGCCCCCTCTCCAGCTTTGAGGAGATAGGTAGATCTTTCTGACTTGGTTTTAATATAAGTAGCTCGCATGCTGAAAAAGTGTGGGCACCCCTGCTTTAAGTGCTACAAACCATAATCCATTGAGAACAAAAGGTGATCTGGGTTGCTGTGATTTTCCATTTATGCCAGCCCTTTTGGAAACATCCCACAGTGATGTGCACTGTGCACTGTAGAGAACGGATGAAGCCTGTAAGAATCTAGCTATTACTCCCACTCAAAGTGAGTGCACCCATGGTGTGTTGTATCTTACTGAGGAGTGATAAGATCATATTGAATAAGGTTTCTTGAGACGCTCTCCAGCCATAACTGAGCTTCTCAATGTGGTTCCTAAGCACACCCTGAACACAGATGGGGGCCATCAATCAAACGCTCCCTCAGGTGAACACTGAAGATATTCTGATTAAATTTTACCAGAGGAAACACATTAAAGAATTAAGTTTAAAGAACTATCAGCCAAAGTCTACAGATACGTTTGATACTTACTGCTATCAATAATGTAGTTTGGAATCATTTTATCTTTAAATATAGTTGCTGATATTCCAAGGGTAGCAGAGGAAAAGGGGGAAAAAGCACATATGCATTTTAAATCCACAAACACATGAAATTTCAAAGGTGATTCATTCATAGATTTAGTAGCTATTTGAGAGAATCACACCACATTATCAAATACGACAGGATTCATGAATTTGCTGCCTGAATACAGAATTCTGGCACCACGAAGGTTTTCCTCCCTCTCTTTTTTTTTCTGCAAATGGTGGCGTGCCAAAGTAATGGCGCTGGGCTTGACTAAGGCCCGGATTACCCATAGGGCCGGGGAGATAGCACAGCGGTAGAACAAACTGTGCTGCAATCAAAAGGTTGCTGGTTCAATCCCCGAGCTGGCCTGGACGACCAGCTATAACAACAATATATGAGCCTAGTCCACTGCCCACCCAAGCAGTTCAAACAACAATGGGGACCACGTATAAATAGTGGGGAAGGGTTTTTTACAGACCTACAACGTCTGAAAGTTTCGGCTGCCCTGCGAGGTGAAAATGCGGAAGTGGGAAAAACAGAAGGCTCCCGTCAATGAGGATGGAACAACAGCACCCCCTTGTGATTCAAAGACACATAACAACAATGACGTCTTATTGGACCAGAGACATCTTGTATGACCCTGTATGACGCACACCTGCATGTCCCTGTTACCCTGTGACGCAGCCAAGAAAGAAACCCTTCTATAAACTGCACTGTACTGTCTATGTGTAAAACTGTACGTCTCCGACAGGGACTGTCTATCATATGTGTATTGTAATCCGCACTGAGTCCCCTTCGGGGTGAGAAGAGCGGAATAGAAATAAACGGTAAACGGTATTATTAGGGCCAACGAGGCCATGGCCTAGGGGTGCAAGCCAAGGGGGGTGCAAATCACGCCCCCCAAAAGAATAAAAATGTTATAAAATACTTTAAAAAATCGTGCCGCGATTGGCTCCTGCCGCCTGGTACCCAAAACGAAGGAAGGCAGGAGGGAGGGGGGGCTCCCTCCTCGGTGCCCTGCAGATAATACAACCGGGAACCAACCCCCATGTGAACCGGCGGAGGGCGCACCACGTGACCAGGGCTCCACATGAGGCAGCAGCAGCAACATGAGGAGGAAGAGGAGCATTGCGACCAGCATGGGCTGAAGGAAGAGGCCTCGTCAGAGGAGGCCTCTTCCTTCAGCCCATGCTGGTCGCGATTGGCTCCTGAGGTGGAGGAAGGCCCCGACTCTCTGCAGCCGCTGCCCTCCGCGCACCCAGCGCGAGGCCGCAGAGCCACCTTCGAGGCCGCGGGGGCTGCCGGGATGCGGCGGCGCCGCCGGCCTCAGCCGTGGGGCATGCTGGGACACGTAGTTCTTTGGGATCGGCAGGCGCGTGGACGTGGTGTGGAAGGGGCCCCCTCCCCTCCGGTTGTTCCCGGCATGGGGAGGAGCCTCAGCGGTGAGTGGATGGATGTCGGGGGAGAAGAGGGGGAAGGGCTGAGGGGGAGTGGGGGGGAATGGGGATAGACCTCTCTAATGCCCCTGTTTGGTCAGACTGGCAAGGGGCAGGAGGGGGGCCTCTTCTTCTCCTCTCCTCTGCTTCCAGTTCCTCGACTGACTTGGTCCTCTCCAGATGGGCTGGAGTGGGCCTCTCGCCACCCCCAGCGGCATAGCCAAGGACCACACTGCGGCACTTGCCCTCCTCTGCCTCGTTCCTGAGGGGTCACAAACTGGCTCCCCACCACACAAAGAGGCCCGTTCCCTTCTTCTCTTCAGCGACAGCACGCACGCACCGTTCCCCTCGGCCCCATTGGCACAGGACGGGAAGGATGCGACGGCGAGAGGCGGGGGGGGGGAGGAGAGCCCCCGTGAGTTCTCCCCAAAACCCCTCCAAGGAATTGGGAAACCCCTTGCTCCAGAGCCCGCCTTCAGGCAGCTCCAAAATCAAGGGATGGGAATGGAAGGCCACCCTGACACTGCTGCATGGAGGCTATGGTCCACAGAGAGGAAGTGGATCAGAGAGTCATAAAGGATCCATTGTGTACAAGGAGGCAGAACGTGAGAGACTTTGGCAGTGACCAAGTGGGAATGTGAATGAACACAAAATATCATAGAGATAATACAGGCTGAGTATCCTTCATCTCAAAACCTTCGGAACAATATTGCTTTGGGTTTCTTTGCTTTTTCTTCATTTGAATTTAGGAAAATTTGTATATGTTTCGCACATATGCATGTAATGATATTATCTTGGAGATGGGACTAGAGATGGGAAGTCCTGGGGAAAAGAAACAGGAAAACTTGGGGGGGGGGGGATGGAAAAAAATGGAAAAAGCCTTGTTTTTTCTCCAATATTTTCAGGGATTTCTTTTCCAGGCCTTCCCATCTCTAGGTGGGACACAATCCTTTATGTTTCATATACAGTAGGCCAGGGCTGCCCAGGAAGTCGATCGCGATCGGCCAGTCGATCCCGGGACCAAAGGAGGTCGATCCCAGCGGATGGGGCTCTTCTCAGAGGGGGGCGGAGCCAGGCCGTGCCAAGTCCTGCACCCTCCCCCAGCTTCAGCACTTGTGCTAGCTATGTCACCACTGGCTTGGCATTGCCATCCTCAAGCCTGGAGAAGCTGCTGGGAGCCCCAAAGCCAGAGGGGAGGAGGCGGGGCTTGGCACGGCCTGGCTCCACCCCCCTCTGACTTCCGCTCCACCAGCAGCTTCTCCAGGCTTGAGGATGGCAATGCCAAGCCAGCCTTGTGCTAGCTATGTCACCACTGGCTTGGCATTGCCATCCTCAAGCCTGGAGAAGCTGCTGGGAGCTCCAAAGCCAGAGGGAGAGGCGGGGCTTGGTGTGGTCTGGCTCCGCCCCCTCTGACTTCTGCTCCACCAGCAGCTGATCCAGGCTTGAGGATGGCAATGCCAAGCCAGCCTTGTGCTAGCTATGTCACCACTGGCTTGGGATTGCCATCCTCAAAGCTGGAGAAGCTGCTGGTAGAGCGGAAGCCAGAGGGGGCGGAGCCAGGCCGTGCCAAGCCCCGCCCCCTCCCCTCTCCAGCCTTGAGGAGGTAGGTAGATCTTTCTGACTTGATTTTATTATAAGTAGCTCGCATGCTGAAAAGGTGTGGGCACCCCTGCAGTCGGCCCTTGGGTTCTACTGGAGTTTGTTTCCAGGACTCCTGTAAATACTAGCATCAATGAATGGTCAATCCTTTTATATTCAATGGTGTATAATGGTGCCCCTTACATAAATGGTAAAATCCAGATTAGTCTTTTTGGAATTAAAATTTAAAAAATTTCAAGTCATGGATAGTCCAATCCATGGATACTGCATGCTGACTGTACCCATTATATACATACCCTGAAGGTAATTCAATACAGTATTTTCATAATTGTCAATCCATACCTTCTGCCATTTCACAGATTCTTGGGTCCCTCTCCAGCCTGGTGTCTCATGCGTTCACTTTCTGTGTTGTGTATTAGATGCAATGCTGGAGGGAGACTTGGCGGGAATCCAAGTGTTGTGCTCAGTATGTACCTGTGTCTTCTGGTATGGCATAGATCTGGGCCTCTCTTTCTAGCCTCCCTCCTCCTGGGAGCCCACCAACCACACAACTGACACCTTGAAGGCTGAAGTGGATGGCCGGCAGCAAAAAGTTTTGGATTTTGGAGTATTTCCAAATTCTGTGTATGGGATGCTCAACTTATGTAATGGTAAACAAAGGGAAGTGCTGCTTAACAGTGAAACCAAAACAAACCAAGAGACATGGGTCTATAATCTCATATAAATCAGAAAGAACAATTGCAAAAATATTTCTGTATTATGTATCAGGACACGTGAGTTTTGCCACAACAGCCTGGTAGGCTGTATGGATCATATAAACACATTGAAAGACATACCATGTCAATGTACAAATAACCACAATTAACATGTATCAATAGCCAGTCCATTGCGCGCTTAATTCCATTAAGTGCATTGGAAGTCCCAAAAATCCATGCGCCACAGTCCAGAAGCGTCTCCAATGACGCACAGAGTCGCGCGGGAGTAGCGGGCGCTCTCGCGTGGCTTGGGCAAACCATGTGTCCGGAAAGAGGATGATCGCGGTCAGGGCCGTAGCCAAGATTTTGGTTCGGGGGGCTGAGTTTGGTTCGGGGGCTGAGACTGGGTGGAAGAGGGTCTACCCTAGCAAACCTTTTGTATTGTTATCCCAATAGCCCCATTAATGTGGGATATAATGAGCATGGTGATCAGATCATGATATGAATAAACATAACAGTTTAAATAATGTACCAGTAAGGCCTTCTCGCGGACCACCCTGAGAATTTCGGGGCTGAAGCCCCCTTAGCCCCCCCCCCCTGGCTACATGCCTGATCGCGGCAATCCTTGAGGGCAAACTGTACTCCGTATATAGTCTCAATGGCTGGTTAGTATCCCTTCGTTGTTACCAAAAATAAACAAGCCTCATGCACAAGTAAATAAATATGCTAATGTGCATATATCTTCCAGCCGACGGAATCACAAAGATGTATTAGGATCCTCCCGTTTCGGTCACGGCTGACCTTTATCAAGGCGGTAGTTGCAATCAAAACCATGTGGCAAATTATAGGCTGTCATCCAATGTTCAAATATTCAAGATTCCATCCAAATATATATCAAATTCTCAGCAAACCACTGTTCATGTAAAGTAAGGGGATGGCTGTGGCTATTGATACATGTTAATTGTGGTAATTTGTACATTGACATCGTATGTCTTTCAGTGTGTTTATATGATCCATACAGCCTACCTGGCTGTTGTGGCACAACTCACGTGTCCTAATACATAATGCAGAAATATTTTTGCAATTGTTCTTTCTGATTTATACTTGGCATGCTCAACTTATGTAACATTAAACAAAATTCCAACCCATTCCCTATTATTTTTGAGAGATGACAGGAAAAAAATTAGTTTTCTAACCTACATATCAAAACATATTTCTTCAAAAGACTGAGGAAAAATTGAGGAAATAAAAAAAATGATTATTTGCTATATGATAACAGTAGCAACAATAATCTTGGCACAAAGATGGAAAGATGTGGAAATATCAAAATGGACTAATTGGATAATAAGAGTACAAGAATATGCAGGAATGGACAAATTGACAGTATTGAAATCTATAGGTAAATAGATTTCACCGGGAATGTGGCGCAGCTGGCTAAGTGTCAGCTGCATAACATCTCTCTGACCAGTAGGTCATGAGGCCTGCCTGGGTCGAGGTGGGTCCTTTAAGTGTAGCCTGCTGTCGACCTTTGCAGCCCGAAAGACAGTTGCATCTGTCAAGTAGGAGATAAAGGTACCACATTAAGTGGGGAGGCAAATTTTGACTGAATCGAGGCCATTAAAGAACTCCAGGAACGCTGAGGAATGCGGAAGGAACAACAAGGGACGCTGGGAACGCTGAGAGATGAGGAGTGCATCAGCTCCCCCTGGTGGCTAGAAGTTGCCTCTGTTCGTCTATATGTGTGTATGTGGAAACGGCAGGGATTGTCTGCTAAGTATGTGTACCTGTAATCTGCTCTGAGTCCCCTTCGGGGTGAGAAGAGCGGAATATAAATTATTATTATTATTATTAAATTGAAAAAAGACTGGAATTTTAAAGGAGGCTTAAATGAAGGGCAGAATCAACTCTAGGTTATGGCTAAAAGTAGTTCATAATTTAAAGTTGAAATAATGGCAAATAGAGAAAGGAAAATGTTGGGTATTAGTAACAATGGTAAAGTGGCAAGTTAAGGATCAATTTGTGGTTGATGTTAGTTTAGTTTGGTTTATTTTTTAATTTGGTGGAAGTGTGTCAGTATTTAGTAAAGGCTGTTAAGGAAGTAGGATCACCTTTTTATTCTTTTCTTTGTGTACTTTGGCATTCTTGATATGTTGCTTTATGTTGTTAAATTATAGTAATATATTAAAAATATTTTATTTTAAAAAATAAATGGTTTCCTTTACCTTGTTGTGAGACTCCACCCCTTCTACACTGCCATATAGAATACAGATAATCTGCTTTAAACTGGATTATAGGGTAGTGTAGACATTCTCCCTAATGTAGCCTTCTGGCTTGTTTCAGGGTTGCTCAATATTCTAAAGCAGGGCTGTCCAGGAAGTGGATCGCAATCGACTGGTTGATCCCGGGACCGAAGAGGTCGATCGCAGCCGGATGGGACACTTCTAGAGGGGGGGCGGAGCCATGCTGCGCCAAGCCCCGCCCCCTCCCCGGCTTCAGCGCTACCACAGCTTCTCCAGGCTTGAGGAGGGTAGTTCCAAGCCAGTAGTAGCTAGCTATGCCACCACTGGCTTGGCACTACCCTCCTCTAGCCTGGAGAAGCTGTGGTAGCGCTAAAGCCAGAGGGGGAGGGGGCGGAGCCATGCTGCGCCAAGCCCCGCCCCCTCCCCCAGCTACAGCGCTACCACAGCTTCTTCAGCCTTGAGGAGGGTAGTGCCAAGCCAGTAGTAGTTAGCTATGCCACCACTGGCTTGGCACTACCCTCCTCTAGGTACATATTCCTATCTCGGCATATGATGAGAAGCCATTTGTATCTGAACTATTTTTTTCCTGAGTAAAAAAGGGTTCACTTCAAGCAATTCAGATATCCCTTTTCCGAAAGAAATATTTCTCGGAAATCTTTTCAAGGCTCGCTGCAGCTCATTGGGAAGCAATGTTTCTTACATTCTTTTGCTCTTACCTCTGTCTTTTGCTTTATCAGAAAGCAACACTTCTACTGCTTCGTATTCCTGGATAGCATCAAGAATAATACTGCCTTCCTTGTTAAAGAGAAACAGCATGGGGATGGTGATGTCGTCTGTATTCTTGCCGTCACCTGCCATTTGGAAGAGGGGGGCCGTGTCGCTGCTGCTGCCTTCATTGTCATCTAGTTAGGGTCCGAATACACAGCATTTTAATGAACATATCAATCTAAACCACTAAAGTATCAGTGAGCATGTTATATTTCCTGTGTGGAGTGGAAATGGAAAATAGTGGAAATTGAAAATATGACACTGACCATACAAATTAGCATTTGCATATATGTGTATATAATTTATTATTTATTTATTTATTTCTTGGGACTTCTACACCGCCGACTCCCAAGGGCTCGCGGCGGCTCACAAGAACCAGTGGCACAGCGCCAGAGGGTTAAAAACAGAACACTTAAAAACACCATTAAAACATGCAACAACAATTAAAACAAAGAGCAGCAGCAAATGTAATAGCCCAGTGAATGTACAGGCAGGCCTACTCACCGAAGGCCTGCCTAAACAAGTGAGTTTTGCAGGCCCGTCTAAACGGGAGTAGGTCCCTCAGGGCTCTGGCCGGCCGGGAGGGGCGTTCCATAGCGTAGGGGCTATCACGGAGAACGCCCTCCGGCGGGTAGATGTTAAATGAGCCAACTTTACAGATGGTATTACCAAGAGGTTGGCCTCCTCGGACCGGAGTGATCTCGATGGGCAATATGGAGTGAGACGGTCCCTCAGGTACGCTGGCCCCAGGCCATGGATGGCCTTAAAGGTAAGAACCAGCACTTTGAAGGCGACCCGGTGCTCAATAGGCAGCCAGTGCAGATCCTGCAAGATTGGAGTTATCGGCAACCTGCTGGAGCCCCAGACAGGAGCCGGGCGGCAGTGTTCTGCACCAGCTTGAGCTTCCGGATCGGCGACATAGGAAGGCCAACGTAAAGCGCGTTACAGTAATCTAGCCTCGAGATGACCGTGGCTTGGATCACCGCGGCTAGGTCGCTCCGGGAGAGGTAGGGGCCAGCCTCCTTGCCTGGCGGAGGTGGAAAAAAGCAGCCTTACTGGCCATGGAGACCTGGGCCTCCATTGTCAGATGGGAGTCAAATGGACACCCAGGCTCTTCACTGACGGCGCTGGGTGCAGCGCCGCACCGTCAGGGTCGGAAGCCGGGCACCCACCTCGCCCGGCGGCCCCAGCCACAAGATCTCCGTCTTCGCCGGATTCACCCTCAACCTACTGGCTCGCAGCCATCCAGTAACGGCCTCGAGGCACTGTTGGAAATTATCGGGGACGGACTCCGGCCTGCCCTCCATCCTCAGAATGAGCTGGGTGTCGTCCGCATACTGGTGACAGACCAGCCCATAACTCCGCACCAGCTGTGCAAGCGGCTGCATGTAGATGTTAAATAACAGAGGGAGAGAATGGCCCCTGAGGAACTCCACACAATAATGGGGAGTCCTCGGAGACCACCGCCCCTCCTCACACGCTGAGACCGCTGGCGGAGGAAGGAGGTCAGCCATTTAAGGACAGTCCCCTCACTCCAGCCATGGCCAGGCGGTGGATCAAAAGATGTGGTCGACCGTGTCAAACGCTGCCGTGAGGTCAATAACACGAGCAGCGCAGACCCGCCTTGGTCGAGCTGGCAGCGGAGTTGGTCTGTGATGGAGACCAGAACCGTCTCCGTCCCGTGCCCCAAGCGGAAGCCGGACTGGAAGGGGTCTAGCCATGTTGCATCATCTAAGAAGGATTGCAGCTGCTCCATTACTGCCCTCTCAACCACCTTGCCCAGGTACGAGAGGTTCGACACTGGGCGGTAGTTGGAGGGAACCACAGGGTCCAATGATGGTTTCTTCAGTAATGGAGCTACCACCGCCTCTTTTAAGCACTCTGGAAAGACTAATGAAATATATCTACTCGTTGAGAGGTGGCAGATAAACAGGCACCACTTAGAATGATTATTGATTGATTGATTGATTGATTGATTCGGCTTCTATACCGCCACTCCCAAAGGCTCGGTGCGGTTCAGAACCAATACAACAATTAAAACAGCATTAAAATACGATTTAACACAACTAAAAGGCTTGTTTAAACAGATGAGTTTTGCAGGCTCTGCGGAAGGACAACAGATCAGACGATGCTCGGGTCTCTTGGGGGAGGGCGTTCCACAATGATGGAGCAATTATCGGGAAAGCCCTGCGTCTAGTCGCCGTCAGGTGAAAAGCTTTGCAGCTGGGAATCTCTAACAGATCCTGATCTTCCGAGCATAGTGATCTCTGGGGTGTGTATGAGACAAGGCGATCCTTCAGGTACACTGGCCCCAGACCATGTAAGGCAGGGGTGCTCATTAGGTAGATCGCGATCGACTGGTCGATCCCAGGACCGAGGTAGGTCGATCCCAGCTGGATGGGGCGCTTCTGAGGGGGCGGAGCCATGCCACGCCAAGCCACACCCCCTCCCCCAGCTTCAGCGCTTCCGCAGCTTTTAGAGGCAAGAGGGGGGGGGGAATGCCAAGCCATTAGTGGCTATATATGCCACCGCTGGCTTGGCATTCCCCTCCTCTTGCCTCCAGAAGCTGTGGAAACGCTAAAGCCAGAGGGGGAGGCGGTGGAGCCAGGCCGCACGAAGCCCCGCCCCCTCCCCCGGCTTTAGCACTTCCGCAGCTTCTGGAGGCAAGAGGGAGGGTAATGCCAAGCCAGTAGTGGCGTGATGGCCGCTACTGGCTTGGCATTACCCCAGTGCCTCCAGAAGCTGTGGAAACGCTAAAGCCAGAGGGAGAGGGGGCAGAGCCAGGCCCCCCGAAGCCCCCGCCCCCATTCCCCTGCTTCTCTCTCGGTAGATCTTTCAGACTTGGTTTTATTATAAGTAGCTCGCATACTGAAAAAGTGTGGGCACCCCTGATGTAAGGCCTTAAAAATGAGAACGAACACCTTGCAAGTGACCCGGTGTTCGATCGGCAGCCAGTGCAGTTGCTGCAGAACCGAAGTGATATGGCAACCCGCTGGCTCCCCGGCGAGCAGCCAAGCAGCAGCATTCTGTACTAGCTTAAGTCTCCGGGTCACTGTCAGGGGAAGGCCTATGTAAAGGGCGTTACAGTAATCTAACCTCGAGATGACCGTGGCCTGGATCAACATAGCTAGGTCGCACCGAGATAGGTAGGGAGCCAGTCATCTAGCCTGGTGCAGATAGAAGAATGCGGTTCTGCTTACAATGAGCCTCCATTGTCAGCAGCAGGTCCAAGAGGACCCCTAGGCTCTTTACCAAAGATGACAGACGTAATGCCCCGCCATCCAGGGTAGGCAACTGGATATCCCTCTCAGCCATAGGATTTCTGTCTTCGCTGGATTCACCCTCAATCTGCTGGCACGCAACCATCCAGTAATGGCCTCAAGGCACTGATGGAAATTATCGGGTACGGAGTCAGGGTGGCCCTCCATCCTCAGAACAAGCTGAGTGTCATCCAGCGTACTGATGGCACTCAAGCCCAAGCCGCACCAGCTGAGCAAGGGGACACATGTAGATGTTAAATAACAGAGGGGAGAGAATGGCCCCTTGAGGAACTCCACAATCTAGGGGAGACCTCTCGGACACCATCTCACCCCTCATTACCCTCTGCCTCCGATCGTGAAGGAAAGAGGACAACCATATAAGAGCCACCCCCCTCACTCCAGTCATGGCAAGGCGGTGAGTCAAAAGATCGTAATCGACTGTATCAAACACTGCCGTGAGATCCAATAATACAAGCAGCGCCGATCCGCCTTGATCGAGCTGGCAACGAAGCTGGTTTGTGATGGATACCAACACAGTCTCTGTCCCGTGCTTCATTTGATCTGGTTAGAGGGAATGAATGTTTGGAAATTTGTATATTTACATAACTATGTACAATTTAGAAGTCAGGACCACATAAGAACTCTCAACTCACTGCAAACTGGTTAAAAGTTTAGCAGATATTAGACGAATCTGGGATACACTTATGGCTAGGAGAACAGATTGTTTCGAGTGAGGAGGGACGAGGTGGTCTCCGGGTCCCCCCCCCCCCCAATTTGTGAGGTTCTCGAGGGGGCCATCCTCTCCCCTCTATTATTTAACATCTACATGGGACCACTTGCCCAGCTGGTGCGCAGCTTTGGGCTCGACTACCATCAGTACGCTGATGACACTCAGCTCATTCTGAGGATGGATGGCCGGCCCGACTCTGTACCCGATAATTTCCATCTTTGCCTCGAAGCCGTTACTGGATGGCTGCAAGCCAGTAAGTTGAAGGTGAATCCAGCAAAGACGGAGATCCTTTGGCCAGGTCGCCCGGGAGCTCAAGCTTCCAATCCTGGATGGCGTGGCTTTATGCCCGTCGTCAACAGTAAAAAGCCTTGGAGTCCATTTGGACACCCGACTTTCGATGGAGACTCAAATCTCCATGGTTAGTCGGGTTGCGTTTTTCCATCTCCGCCAGGCTCGGAAGCTGGCCCCCTACCTGTCCTCGGTGAGCCAAGCGACGGTCATCTCAAGATTAGACTACTGTAACGCTCCGTACATTGGCCTACCTGTCGGTGACCCGGAAACAAGCTGGTGCAGAACGCTGCAGCTCGGGTACTCACAGGCACGTCTTTGGGTCATCACATCACGCCCATTCTGCAGGAACTGCACTGGTTGCCTGTTGAATTCCGGATCACCTTCAAAGTGTTAGTCTTGACTTTCAAGGCCTTGTATGGTCTGGGGCCAGTGTACCTGACCGCCTCACCCCATACTGTCCCATGAGATCACTGAGATCTGAAGACCAGGATCTTCTCCTCATTCCGAGTGCCAAAACTTACCGTCTTACTTCAACGAGAAGAAGGGCATTCTCCATTATTGCCCCCATTATTTGGAACTCCTTACCATCGGAGATCAGGTCACTTCGTGACCTCCTAGCATTCTGGAAAGCCACTAAGACCTGGCTGTTCCGGCAAGCTTTTGTAAACTAAGTTGGCATAACCATTTCTGCCAATCTTGCGTCATATTCTGCTATCTGATGTTTAATTGTCAATGTTTGATTGTTTTTATGCCCATTGTTTTATGCTAATGTACTCCTTGCTGCATGTTGTTTGTATTTGTGAGCCGCCCCGAGCCACTCCGGGAGTGGCGGCCAAAAAATCAATCAAACAAACAAATAAATAAATAAATTGTTTCACAACTGTCAACTGCTAATTTTCAAACGTGCAACAAATGCCCAAGTGAACTGCAATGCTATGTGTGTTTGCTTGGAAGCAGGCCCAAGTGAACTCAGTAGAATTTACTTTCTTCTTTTTTACATTTATTTTTACCCCACAATTGCATTGCAGTTACATATTCAGGTCAAGATATAACTTTCTATTCCACTGGGCTAGTTATCCATGGATAACTTAGGTTGGGTGGTTGGGTGGCAAAGCGGATATGGAAAAGGCACACAAAGATCAGAAAAGAGTTAAAAGTTACCATACTCACACCGATCCATGGATAAATCAATCCAGAGTTTTTTGGCTTGATTTTTTTTTACTAAGATTACTAGATTTACATATGAGTTAATTCAAACACCACACAACTGACACCAGTATTATTATATAGCATGTTTTACTTACCCAGCAACAATGCCACCTATGGCCCCTGCTTTTGGATGTTGCGTGCTTTTCATAAACATGCACTGCCCTCTTTGCATCAAAGCAATTTTATCCTTCAGCGAGTCAGGACTGGTGATCTCCGAGCATCCATTATATGGTTTACTGACTGCAACAAATCCTCTTGTCTGTTGAAGGCAAGAATTTTTAACATGTAATACTCAAGCCTGTAGAAATTCCACATTTTCTCCAGTGAACCATCTGAGCAACATGATAGGAAGCGTACGAAAGAAAATCCTGCCCTCCACCGACTGTACTTAATACTTATTAAAACCATTAACTCCAACTGAGTGCACAGAACTGAAACCATGAACTTTCATCTTAATAGTTATATTATTTATCCTCTTTCTTGCTGTGAAAAAGTAGAAACATAAATCAAAATCTCAGATTTTGAAGGCATCCATGAACACAGTTTTTAAAAAATCAGCCACAGTAAGAGCAAAGTATTCACATGCTCCAAAGTAAGTACGCACCCCTGATTTGTGTTTGGACAGGTCCGTTCCAAACTGTGCAGGCCCAGCTGTCAGGACTACTCTGCCAAAAAACGGATGGGAAACAATCTGAACGGCACGAGGAGGTAGTTGCTGCTCTTTCTGTTGTTGGCTGGATAACTCAATCATTTCTTGCATGAATCGTAAACCGTCTTCAGCATCAAGGGAACTTGCTGCCTAAGAAAAAGAGTCAAGCAAGCAAGTTCAGGCATCAATTGGCACTTTCCAAAGGCATTTTTCTTTCAGTGCATCCTTAAGAACCAAAAAAGACGGGACAGACGGCCAGAACTTTAGAATCAATAGCAGGATAAGTGTCTGTTCGCGACAGTATGACTATGTATTTATCAATCTATATATATAAAAGGCGTCCGTTTTGGCGGCTTATGGACGGAAAACCCCGTTCTGCGCTGCCCATGAGCGCAGAACAGAGGGAGAGCCATCGCGCAGGCGCACTCCAACCCCCCCCACAACGCAGGACCGAGGGAGCGCAAGCACACACGCACACTGCGCACTCCGACTTCCCCCCAACCCCCAACCCATCCCCCAACCCATCCCGTCCCCTCTCTCCCCACACACTGCCCCTTCACCGCCACACCGGGCGGCAGCTAAACCGCCTCCTCCGCCGCCTCACAGAGCCGGGTCGCGCAGGGGCACCATTCCCGCCTACTCCGCTGGCTTCTCGCCCTCCTTCCCCACTTCCTGCCGCTCCTGGCGAGAGGAGGAGGCGCAGGAAGTGCAGCGAGGGACGGACGTCGCCCTCTTCTCGTCCTCCTTGCTGGCTTCGTGGTTGCCAGGGCCTTCCTTGCTCCGGCCGGTTCTTTCTTCATCCCGGCAGAGGAGGGGGGGAGGTTGCCCTTTTCCCGGGCATCTCTCTCTCTCCTCCTCTCCCTGCCCTCCTTCCTTAAATCAATTGAGGGCGGCGGGGCGAAGAGGAGAGGTGCCGGG